>CM076583.1:777269820-777799579 GCA_034641835.2 Pinus albicaulis | reverse complement strand
TGGTGTTGAAGTCAAAATGTCTTATCAAGGATTGCGATTGGAGTATGCTCTTTAAGGTAGCTCAAATTATATTGCATGGAGAGATAGGATGGAGGTGGTGTTAGATGATAACAGGCTTAAGGATTTCATAGATGCTGAAGTCCCAAAGCCTGCTGATGCTGCTCAAGTTGAGGCTTGGCAAAAGAATATGGCAAGGTGTCGAAGGATTCTGTTGGAGGGCGTGAAGGATCACATAGTATCCAGCCTGCATGGAAAAGCTTCTCCATAATTGATGTGGAAAGCGTTGACATAATTGTTCCAGAGAAAGAGTGACCAGAGGAAGTTGGCGCTCAAGGATAAACTCAGGAAAATTAAGATGGAGAAGAATGACACTATTCCGGTATACTTGACAAAGTTTGTCCACTGCAGGGATGAGCTTGGGAGTTGGTGGAGTTAGTGTGGATGATGAGGACTTGGTGAGCTTGGCTCTCCTTGGTCTCTCCGAAGAGTTGGCATTCCTATGAGGACTCCGTCAATGGTCGGGAGAAATTGCCAGATGGGGAGCGATGGGAGCGACTTTGGCCTGATCTTGTGTCTTGAAGTAAAGAGGAGATAAGGCGGAGTACCAGGGATGGATCTTCATCAAAGGCATCTGATGAAGAGGATTGTGCTTTGGTTGCCAAAGCAAGGAAGGGGAAGGGAAAGAAGAATGGTTCTCAATCTGGTGCGGATGGTAAAGAGCATGAAATGTCCAAAGTGAAGTGTTTTCATTGTCACGAGCATGGGAATTACGCCACGAATTGTCCACAAAAGAAGAAGAACAAGCAGGTTGTTGGAGCTGCAGCTGGTGAGGCTCTTGCCTCACAATTTGAGATGGACTTCTCATTGATCGCATGCATGGTGTCTAGTGCATTGGGATCGGGGTGGTATTTTGATAGTGGCGCTTCCTTTCACATGACGGGAGATGCAAATCTTTTCAGTGACTTGGTGGAGAAAGGTCTCCAGATGCATGTTGAGTTGGGCGACGGTGGAAAATACAATGCAACCGGCATTGGTACCATAACCTTTCAGAGGGAGTCAATTAAACTCATTCTTTTACAATATGTATTGCATGTACCAGGTTTAACAAAGAATTTGATCTCAGTCGCAATGTTAGAAGATAAAGGGTATGACGTTGTCTTTAGAGAAGGGAAAGTTTTCCTTCGGCACAAGGCAACGGGACAAGTCAAGAAGGTTGGGATTCGGGAAAAGAATCTCTACAGACTTGAAGTAGATGGGATGTCTACGGAGCTTCCTACTATTGGGAAGCAGGAGAAAGACATGCAACTGATGCTTGGAGAGGGAGCAAGTTTTGCATGCAGCAGTGAACTCCTGTGTGAGCAACACAAGAGGATCATGGAGTGGGAGAAACCACCTGCGCGTAGAAATTTGAAGCGATGGGCAGAGGGAGTGCATGCATCTATACCACCAGGTGAGAGGTGGGGCGACATGCATGAGTAATCCTGTGTGGAGATTGTAAGGTGGATTTATGGAGATGGTGTGGGATCTCTGAATTGAACCTCGCTACAAGGTGCCCACGTCACAAAGAAAGAGCAGATCGCTTGGATAGATGCAAAGTGCATCAAAGTGACAGTGTCGGATACTGGAGCGCGGATCAGAGTTGACAACAAGTGCAAGAGTGCATGGGTGCAAGAGTTCAACAGCGCAGTGGTTCCTGATGACATGTGCAGTTGGTACCAGCAGAAGTCGAAGACTTTGATGATAGATGCATCAGACTGATTGAGTTGTTTGGAGCCTATTCAGTTTCGAAGATGTTGCATGCAAAGGGTGCATGGCGCATGCATGGAGTTGCATGGTGCATGCATGAGTTTGCATGGCGCATACAAAGGGTGCATGGCGAATGCATGGAGTTGCATGGAGTTGCATGGCGCTTGTGAAGGTTGCAGGGCGAATGCATGGAGTTGCATGTCGCATGCAAAGACAGTCCTTTCTTGTTGAGAGGGAGTGTTGAAAATGCCAACAAGAAACAGTGAAGGAGGCCTCCTGAAACATCTTTCCTGATCCTAGTTGGAGAGTGATCACCTAAACTAGGTGGGGACCACACATGTGATTTTGTCGAAAAGTCTATTTTTAGACTCTGTCTATTTTTAGACATATGGATCATGGAACGGGAACTGCAGTATGCTATTCTTGGAGGATTGGTCATGTTGGTAAAAATAGATGGATCTCTATTTTTAGCATTTAGGTCGAAGTCTATTTTTAGACTGGCGGGCTAAAAATAGAACAGTCAAATATTATTAGCCCTTAATAATATTTGGACTATAAACTTTATCTTATCCTCTTGGAGCACTTCAGTTCGAGCTACAGATGTGGCACATGAAGCTGGCAGAAGGAAATTCAAATTTCTTATGGGTTAGTTGAGCTATTGCATGATGGACTTCAGTTAGAACTCAAGTGATTGAGTTTGGTGGAGTTGATTGAGGAGTTGATGGAGTTGTGTTCGGTTTAACTTAGTTGAACTAGTTGTATTTAGTTTAACTGGATAATACACTAGAGATGAGTGGTGTGAATTAATTATTAATTAATTCACTAATTATTAATTCATTATTCAACTAAAGAACACATCAGTTAACTCAGTGCATGTACAGTTCAGTGAAGACCAGTGGAAGAGGTAGGAGAAAGGGTGGAGTCTACTATTAGTTGTGACTATAGTGTGCATGATATTTGCACAATCATTGGAGGAGATTGAAAATGAGGATTGCATAGTTAAAGCCAAGGGAATTAGAATTCATTCTATTCATTCTCTCATCTTGGATTGCGCAGTAGAGGGAGGCAAACAGTGGAGGAGTTTTGAACCCGTGACTTGTTCAAAACTGAGCTAGTTTGTATGTAAATTTTGGAGACAGTATTGAGTACTTGTGAGGAGTATTGTACTAAGATTGTTACATGATTCTTCTTCATTATAATATACAGAAAGTAGGGGGTTTTCAATTTTGTAAACCACAGGTATTCATACTGTGTTATATGTGTTGAATTTCTATGTGCGCATGTGAATGTTTTCAATACCGCTTGTTTTTATTTCCGCATGTGATGATTAATGCGTAGAAGAGATTATGTGTTATGTATGAAGCTCAAATAGTATGTGACCAGGATAATCTCGGTGAATAATTCAACAAATTATTCAAATTTCTACATTCGTCAAGGTTGTCCCCTCTCCCCCTTACTGTTTTTATTGGCAGCTGAAGGACTGAGCCTGATGATACATGAAGCAAAAAGAAGAGGGGAATTAAAAGGAATTGAAGTGGCTGTGAATTTATTTGTCACACATTTTTTGTTTGTTGATGACATCTTGCTGTTCAGTGATGGTGGCTTAGAATATTTTAGGCATCTAAAGGAGTTGTTGGCCCTCTTCCTAAAAGCCACGAGCCTTAGTATAAATTTTCAGAAATCCTCCGTGACAACGGCTGGCCTCTTGAGGGCTGAAGTGAGTAGAATTGAAGGAATTATCCAGTTTTAAGTTAAATCCATTGAGAACACATTTAAATACCTGGGTTTCCCCCTAAAACCGGAATCATATTTGATACAGGATTGGAAGTGGCCCTTAACAAAAATTGAGGCAAGAATGAAGCACTAGAGTTTCAAATGGTTATCAAGAGCAGGAAGGCTTGTCTTGATAAAATCAATGGCGATGGCTATTCTAGTATACTGGGTTGGTCTATCATGGGTCCCTAAAAACATCCTCACCTCCATAAACAAGGTTTGTAGTAGATTCTTATGGGAGGGATCAAAACAAGACCATGTGACTCCCTAGGTGGCCTGGGAGAAAATAGTTAGACCGAAAGCTTGGGGAGGCTGGGGAATAAAAGAGTCAACTTCTTTCTCAAAGTCACTTGAAGCTAAGCTAGCTTGGAGACTTATTACCCTTGATAACCTCTGGACTTCTATTATAAAGAGGAAATACATTGACCCTTTGTCAATCACGGACTGGCTGAGATTACTCCAAAAAACATTCAAAAACTCGTTGATAGTATGGAAAGCCACTATTGCTTCGGTGAATATTATTGAGCAATGTTTAGCTTGGCAGATGGGTGAGGGGACCAGGGTAAGGTTGGGCCGGGATCCCTGGGTGGGTTGCTCAGGGAATTACTCACTATCTAGAGACCTCATCGAGCTGCTGAATGCTAGAGGCTTCACCAGCCTGAACCAGATTGCAAATCATGAAAGAACAACATTGTGGAGACAAGGATGGGTGACTGGGGTAGACCTTCATCTTGAAGAAAGGTGGATGGAGGAATGGGAGAATTTCACGAGGGATCTTAAAAACTCAAATATCAAGTTACAAGATAAGAGGGTTGAACTCAGGTGGGTCCACTCCCCATCGGGGACATCCACTTCGAAGTTTGGATACAGTTGGCTTGTGACACAGAAAGGTTGGGGTGCCCAGGTTTGGTGGCATAAACCCCTATGGGAGCTGAAAGGAATGGCTAAAACAAGGTAATTTTTCTGGTGCATACTCCAAAAAAAGGTACCTACTTGGGATTTTCTTCAAAAAAGGGGGAAGATAGGTCCGGGATCGGGCATTCTGTGTAAGAACAGCTATGAAACAACACATTATTTATTTCTTACATGTCCCTTCACTATCATCCTTTGGAATGAAACACTTAGGATGCTAAAAATTCCTCAAAAAAAGGGAAGGAGGTGAGATTCAAGAAGCATGGCAGAGGTGGTGGCAAGATGCACCAAGTGATAAGGTCAAAAACATTCCCCTGCTGATAGCATGGGGAACATGGATTGCAAGAAATAACACTATTTTTAAAGACTCTCTATTTCCCATCAGCAACTTGGCAGCGAAAGGAGTTTCCATTTATGAATATATTCCAAATCCCCAACAGGCACATCACCCTAAGGTCATCCAACTGGAAAAAATCAAAGGAACTATCCCTTGGGCTTATTTTGATGGAGCCTCAGACCCATAGGATAGATGTGGAGCGGGTTTGGTCATTCATTTCCATTCAGGAAAAATTCTCAAAGCTTCTATTGGACTAGGGCAGGGGACAAAAAACTTTACAGAGTTAAAAGCTTTACATCTTCTCTTATGCTGGCTCACTCTTTGAAGCTGTAGAGAGGTCCAGATCTTTGGAGATTCTCTAAACATTGTCAAATGGTTCAATGAGACTCAACGATGCATAAATTATATCTTGCTTTCTTTTCTTAATGAGCTATCTAGATTAAAATTACTTTTTAACAAGATATCTGTTTGCCACATTTACAGGGAACAAAACCACGAAGTAGACCTTCTTTCTAAAGAGGGCATTCGACATGATCTGAGGCTCTGGATAGCTGTAGAAGTTGAAGATGGGCTGGTTCGAAATCTCGAACAACTTGTTTTCAACTCAAGAGTTATTTATTGTTTGTACTTATCTTTTTTATACCAGACTTATAGACACTTTTTGATTGTCTCTTTTATTTCAAAAAACTATATTCTATCTAGCTCTGTTTCAGGCTGTTTTCCTCTACGAGGAGGTCTAGGAGACAGGGAGAAAAAACTCTGTTGATAAAAACTCAAAGTGGTTGTTTTGTTATAAACTGGACCGGTGCCTACCACCCAGTTTTTCAGAACTAAAGGGGCTCAAATATGGCTCAGTCTTAATGTTTCCTCCTATTTTGGGGTGATGTCCCTGGCAAGGGAACTCGGGGGGGACATAAGGACGTTGAGTTATCACTCAATTAGATATTTTGGTTGTGAATCTTATTCACTAGCAGTAACTCCATCTCTTTTCTGAAAAGGAAGGTAATGCAGTTCTTTGAATGCATCATGCATATACTATGTAACTCTCTATGATATTAATAGATGGTTCGATTTTTTCTTTTGGAAAAAAAAGGATGATATATAGATTTGAAACTTCACTAACCTCGATGCCTTTGTAAAGCATATCTATTTTTTATGATGTGACACCCATTTGCAACAAGCATTCATAATTATTCTTTCATTCTTATATGACCTTATTTTCTAAAATCACCCCTCTCTTAGCCTAACCCAAGGATGGCATTATTTCACTCTTTGTGGGGTTATGGTTTTGAACCACTTTGAAGGAAAAAGAACACGGGGAGGTGAAAGGAATTGATTCATTTGAATGGTGGGTGATGGTGTTGAGGAATCTTCAAGCCATTATATTGTGCTCTATCCTATTATATTTTAACCACTATACAAGGGAGTAACTTTGGATTTCTTTGGTGAGTTTGTGTTTAATGGAAGCTCCAAATCTCTGTATGCTATGAGTTTGGAAGGAGAGTTCATTTAATGTCATAGTAGTGATACTTGTGATGGTGGTAGAAGCCAAGGAGGTTGTTAAGATGGCTACAAGATTGACCTTTGGACTGAGTGGTTGAGGTGGCCAGTTAACTCCCTCACCACCTATGTTCGATTCTTCAAAATGACATGCTTAGCCTATATTAATTAGGCTCAAGGAGTAGGCGGCCCTAGGGATTTTTCACTTTATCCATGGTCAATACAGGACGTCTTGGCTCTTGCTTAGTCATTGGGCCATTATTGTAAAAGAATAAAAAATCCAAATGGGTTGTTGAGAGGGAGGTGGCATATACTGCATGACCATACAAATGGGGATATAACATCCCCACTATCTATAAAAAACCTTACTTATTTCCACAAGAGTGTTGAAAAATATGCATATGGTTGTGGCAATGGGAGAATTTTCAAATATTTGTAAGATGTATCAAGACAAAGGACATGATATCATGGTAAAACCATTTGACCTCATTGAACCATAAAGCAAAAAGTAAATATAAAAGTAAGATCCTAGTATTTTAATGTAACTACTCTACGTTGCAAAGCAATTGTATGTGTTAGTGTAAAATATTTCGCCAAGTGTACCAAAAATACCTTACTTAAGCTACAGATGACTTATAGCCATAACAACAGAAATGGTTACTTAACCCTTCATATCTACAATAGAAAGTTAAAACAAAACCTGCAAAAAACCCAAATCTATGCAGCAAAAGTAGTTAGACAACAAAAATAAGTAATAACTAATGCAAAAAATAACTCCAAATAACCAATGGACAAGACAAGTTTAAAGAATAGTATTTTCTATTATATAACACCTGGTGAAGGAAACAAGTATATGTTACCAGTCCCCCTCAATGGGATGGGTTCTTGGTTGTCCTCAATGCTTTAGCTTCACGAGTCTCTCTCTCTCAATGATGTGGAAACCCAAAATATGTGATGAACTCAAGTGGGAGCTCAGACGGCAAAAGAAAATGGCAGCGACAATGAGAACAATCAAAGTGAAGAATGAATGGAAAAACCCTCTTATTTATAAAAAAAAATATTGAGTTATCCTTGAAAATGGAGAATAATAAAATATTACTAACCATAATTTAGATCTAACCACTTGGAATATTTTATTATATTTTGTTGGAGGGAAAATATATTTAAATTGGTTAAATACCTTTATTTAGAAATAATAAACAAATAAATGATTTATTTATCATTTCAAGAACATGGTTAAAGAATAATAAACAAATAATGATTTGTTTAATTATTCCTACGTTGTTTAGTCAAATTTAACAAGGAATAATAATTAATTATTCCTAGAGAAAAATAAGAAAAATAATGATTTATCTAATTATTTCTCATAATTGGGTCAAATGTGACAAGCAATATTAGTTTTACAATGGCTTAATTAATTATTCCTAGAGGAAAATCAAGTAAATAATGATTTATTTAATTATTCCTCATGAGGTTTCTTGTTTTAACGAGAAACAACTTAATAAAATATGTATAGAGTTCAGATTCTCCACAGTCTGCATTTTTCTGTCTACATTTCGAGTCTAGAACAAGACTCATCTTCAGGACAAACCCTGCTAAGAAGAGAGGAAATTAGAGAGTATAAATACAGGGTGAAGGAATGGATAGAAAGCGGAAGGAAGAGTCGACCAACAAAAAATATAAAATGACTATGATAAGCTTATAAAATGAGAATATATAATAGTCTAATTTAATTTAATTTAATTTTACTATCTTATAACTATAGATTCAATGATGCTGCCATAGAGGCTAGGCGCAGGGGGAACATAAAAAACATGAACAAATAATGGTTACCCATGACGAAAATAAACACATGAGGCTACAAGTGTGAAGGCAAAGTGGCTCCAAAGTACTAGCAACTCATATGAAGAAATTTGATTTGAAGTTGGCAGTAAAGTGAAACTTCATGGAAAAAATGGCTTATGGGTGAAGTGTCAAATTACCGAAAACAAAAGAAGACACATTGTAGTACTCGGTGAGCGCTTTCCAATAGTGCTGATGGTTCGTAAAACCGAGCTATGGTTTGGTCGAAATGGGCGATAAAAAATTTGGGGTTTTCTTATAAAAGGGTGTTTTCCCTTCAATTTCAATTCATTTCCTAAGTGAGATGTGATGAATTTGGAGAGGAGGAGAAGGCCCTAAATCTCATGGATATCATAGTAGACAAACTGACAGTAGGAATCAGAATCTGTGACTTTCAGGAAGGTGGCCTTACTTGCCTAAAAATGGCCTGAATGCTTCATGGAAGGATGGTTCCTGCTGAAGAATCAAGATAAGAAAGGAATACAGGAATGAACTACTAGAGAAGGTCTAAAATCATCCCTGTCCACCAAGCCAAACATGGGTATCAAGTGGTAAGCGGTGGTATCACATAGAGTAGAATGTTAGAAAATATTGTATCAAGTGTCTACAATATGCGAGGTATGTATATGGCTTGTTGGAGAGATCGATAAGACAAACTATCCAAGGAATGGAAGGATAATCTACCATACCTAGATATTTTGGGTCTAGACCGATACTTGTGTTAATCAAGTGAGAAGTTCACAAGGAGAAATCATGCCCCCAAGCATGGGATACTGCCCCCCAGCATATGTTATGGAGGGGATTGATCTGGTATGCAAAGGTGAGAATGATGCCCCTAGCTAGAGGAGTTTGTGGAGCGCCATGGTGTTCCAAGTGCTGAAATAATGGATTAAAGCATTCAGTCTCATGGCATGAAATCCTCAAGAGGATGGTGAGAATATATAGGGGAATAGGTTCCCCCATGCATGCTACGTGTTAGTGTCTAATAGTCACATTGATAAGATTTACTCTTTCCGCTGTAGTTAGAGTCTTATGGTCAAATTGTTATATTTTCAAATAAATTTGACATCTCTCTTGGTTGTCAAATGGTCAAGTCATTGTATAAGTGTAATTCTACTCTCATGTCATGGTAATAAAGGTCAATTCATAATTAGTTTCATAATTCATTGAGTCACCAAAGGTCATTTTTCCTTCATTAAGTGTCAAATGAGTCATGGTGTCATAAGGTTGATCATGAGAGTGTCATAAGTGTCATCATATTTCCATTTGGAGTCATGCCATCATCATCCAAAACTAGTAAGCTGTCATGAGAGTTAGAAAATTATGGGATGAGGTTTTTTAAAGAGAATCATAGGTACATCTATGTCACATTGGAGATGTAACCTCCCTATTGAAAGAATATGTTGCCATTACAAATCTCATCATAAAGTCATTTGGTAAAAAGTACATGATGTCACTCCACTATCAAACCAAAATCGAGTTTTCAAGTTATAAAGGAACATCAAAGCATTTAAAAACTTCATTATATCCTTCCATGAGCTTAAGAGTTCCTCTTTACTTCTTTGAATATTTTCCATAGCCATTAGAACTACGAATTTCACCATCACTGCAATATTTCATCAGTTTGTTGTGTTTCTGGAGGGGCTTGCTACGCTTTCAGATTGGAGGCCAAAGGGAGAAATAAAGGGTATTGTCATCATCTCAGTGTTTCAAATCTTCTCTAAACAAGTAAGTGGAGCCTTCACAAACCCTTGACGCGGTCAATTTCCTCAGAAAAGTGACTAAAATATTTGCCTACAGTTTCAATGGGCTTTTGCATTTTCATGGGCTTTGCTTCACTTTACAGGAAATTCCCCTTGTTTCTTAGCATTCACATCCCTAATTACCCTAATCAAGAACTTCCCACCATTCCCCACACTCATTCTCACTCATTTTTATTTACCCTCACAACCCTAGCTAGTTGTTGCGCATCTGGCCTAGGGATGTGTTTTCCTTTTTTTTTTTTCCTTCCAGATTTTTTCATAGCCCCCATCCCCTTCATTTCCTTCACTCAAGTTGTTGCGTTTTTAGCCCTATTTTGCAAATCAAATCCTTTGCCTCCCCCTCACAACCCATTTCCCATGAGCAACACTTCCTCATACATTTTTTTGCATTCCATTTCAATTCAAATGGTAAGTCTACATATCCTGCACCATGGAAACATCATATACCAATAAGAAGGAGGTAATTGGCATGATTTTTAGGGTTTTGAGGTCATTTGTTGCACATAGGGACAATTTTGCTTCAAAATAAGATTTTGACCAAATGGATATGAATTGTACAAAATTGAAAGAGGTTTTTGTCAATAATAGACCAAATAACAAAAACCTCCTTCAGTTTCTACATAGGTTTCATATATTGGGAGATATTCAACTTTCTTGGAGGCCTATTTCAGAAAATCAATTTCTTCAATTTAATTGTTTGTTTTAGTCATTATTTTGTGGCATGGATTACACGAATATGGGAGTTAATTTCACAAAAATAAGAGTTTTTTTTCTTCAAAACAACCCTATCTACGAAAACCTCTTCCAATTTTGTAAAAAGTTTTATGGTTAAAGAGATATCACCCCATCTTTGACCCATATTTTTACAAAAATGTAGAAAAAGCATCCTACAGAAACACAAGACGTCGTTGCTGCGTTTTCTATCAATAGGTTTAAATGCATAATTTCAAGCATGTGGAGATAGATTATGGAATAAGGATGTCAGAAAAGTACATGGGGACACTTGGAGATTAATAAATTTTTAGAAAATGGTCAAAGAGTGCCTATTTTTCACTTTTCTGCCACTTTTTCAAGGCACTTGATGCGTTTTTGGATAGTTTGACTTCAAGCCAAGCTTTGAGGGGTTTCAAGCAGTTTTTTGCAGTTCTTAGTGACTCCATTTTGTATTAGACATATTAAAATTTCCAATAGTATCTTTTTCAGAAAAAAACTCATCTGGGAAGGCCTCAAAATCATCTTCCAAAAAACTTGCTGCACGTCTACTAAAGTTCCTGTGTTTTTGGGTTTGAAGGCTTTTCATTACACGTGGAGGTCAAAGGTCAAATTTAGTCGATGTAACAGCTGACTCATGAGTTGTTTGATGATTAATAGGATTATTAATGGTAATCTTTGTAAAGAATATTATGATTAATTCCTTGAGATAAAATCTTAATTGGTTATCTAAAAAAGGGGAAAGTTGTTTCTAACTTCCCTAGGATTAGGAAATGAGTCATTAGGTTCATTAATTAGTTGCTACGGATCAGAATTCGACCCCTAGAGGTGGAATCTTGTTTGTTTCCTATATGTATTCAGAACCAAGTCATTGAGAGGGTTGGATATTTGAAGTTCACACTCTTTTGTCACTAGTGTACTTGACTATTTGCAGAAGTAATTTACAGGTAGTTGTAGCTATTTTTATGGGATTCTTTTGAGGTGGTTAGTGACAATGTTTTTCTCCATTTTTCTTATGCATCTGATGATCAAGTTTTTCAAGCATCCATCCATCTTCTTCTTGTTTTAATATCATAAGTTCTAAACATGATACATTGCCTCATATGGTCTGTTTTATCTGAGATTTTCATGTAAATGCTTTTATCTTCTAAGTAAATGAATTCATACATGTATTCTCATTTTACTCCTCCTACATGATTTCTTCCTCACCACACTACAATGAAAAACTCAAATTGTGTCACTGGTTACACCTACCTTGCCTCATCCTATGTCTACAATTGATCCTTTGGAATACCTGGCCTAGTTCCTAAACCTGGTGCTTCTTTATCTAGCAAAAGCTAGATCAAAACCCTATTGAGCTGATAACTAGCCTAAAACCCTATTACTCTCCAGCCACTTCCATTGGTTGTGACGTTGATTTGAAAGAGCCCTCTCTGATTTGGTAGGGCTATATACCAAGTCAAAATTTGGTATGTGGTTACCTCTTTGGTTTCCTTTCTTAGCCTTGGGAAACTAAGGAGCCCTAACATTACGAACATGCCAAATGTATTTAAAATAATGGAATCTAAACACATTTTGATGACGTGGTTCACCATTTTTTTATGTCATGGTTATCCTCCCGTGGGAAGAATGGATAGATACAATTAGAGAAAGGAAATGGTGGATTACCAATCTCATTTGGCATTGCATATATGAATCAAATGGACTAAATTTCTAGGTTCGCATACATGGTGTCATTATAACAAAGAGTGGATTTTGAGATAATGAACTGATGCTCAGCTAGAAAACATAGAGGTTGGTCAACAACAATTTCTAAGGGATTGGTTTGCTGATGTAAGATGAAGGAATGATTAAGTGCATCAACCATGGAGTGATTTGAAGTGATATGGGACTCTAGAGTTTCTTCTAAATGGGGAAGAATAATGGGACTAGAGTCGAGACTACCATATACAATGGGAGGGTTAGGGAGAATTGCTTCTCTTGGAATCTCAAATATGGGTACCCCCTTACCCAAACATTGGGTGTCAATGTAATGGCAACAAGGTGTATTTGGTTCGAATGCACTGGTTCGAAGTAAGGGGTTATTGAACCAATTGATCTCACTATGGATGAAGTATTTTGACTCCACAACATATTGGTCATGGGTTTGCTACAGAAGGAAGTACACACAATGGTACATATCATCCCGAGGATAATCAGGCGTGGTCATGGCTTCCATGATGTATTCATCTAAATGGAAGATGGGTGTACCAGAGGAAGCGAGACCACTTGATTTGGAGAGACTACCTAAAGCATCATCATGAGAAACAAAGCTCACATGTGCATCGACAACAGGAGGGGAAAAATGACTAATAGATGGAATATCTACCGATGTTAAGACTTGGGTATCTGCCGAAGAAGGTTCGACTAAATCTGTATGGAGAACTCCAAAAGAGTATCCAAACAAGGATCACATAGATGACGACAGGTAGAGAATGGTAGCAATGTTCTCTGTCAGCTCGATATCAAGAGGAGGAATCACAATGTGTGGTTCATGTTCTGGTTCAACAATGGTGCCAAAACTCGCAGGTAAAGAAGTGGTGGGTTCATTACGAGCGACCTCTATTTCACGAAGTGCCTAATGGGTATCACAAAATTATTCGAGATGAGAACAATGATGAGAGTAGTTAATTGTCACACAAAGCACAAGGGTGATTCATGTGTTGTGATTTGTTTCTTTTGGAAAAATTAGGCAAGGTAAAATGGACCTTTGGGATGTTAGAGTTAGGAGACGTATCGTCGATCACCTCTTTGAGATGAGGGAGTTGAGGATAATTATTGGTTACATGCCCAACAAAATCACACAAAGTACATGGAGGTGTCGGTTTTGGAGGCTTAGATGGAGTTGGCGTTGTTTGGGGAGCCTTGTCCTTAGGTTCCTTCTTTTGGATTTCCCACCCTCACTTGATTCTTTTGCAACATGAGTGGGTTCCTCTTGAGGTTTTTGTGGAACTGAAGTAAATGGAGGGGTTATTGCCACCGGTTGAACGAGGGTCAAAGCAATATATGGTTTGAGTTGATCTGGTGGAGTGTTTGTTGGGGATCAATGTACCAGACTGGTATCCCTAGGGTTAAATTTGGTAAACTCAACATAGCCATAATAGGCACATAAAAGACTCCAGATGGGGGAGCTACAAACAGTATCTGAATTGAAGGGTAATGGCCTGGTGGAATGGCTCCTAGATGGTTAAGACTTGGGGGAATTGTTCCTAGTTGAAAAATATGAGTAGATATGTTGGGTGTGGAGCCTGAGTATCTTCTTTATTTAGATGTATTGCCGCATTGGACCCTTGTTCTTAACGGGGTGACAATGCCGTCCATTGTTTAATTGCCATTAGGGGGGTCCAAGGGGGCGACGACGACCTTTTGGAGACCCCCCAGGTGGGGGTTTCGGAGGGAGCGCCCCTGAAGCTAAAAACAAATGTAAAATTGCCTTGTAAAATATTGTAATTTCATAGTCAATTCGGATCATTCTATAGGTGTATAATTTGACAACAAAAGTTATGTTTAATTTAAGGTTTTTTTCCATAGAAGGAAACCCCTCGGTTCATATAAGGGTATTGTATTGCGGCTGTATATGATGTGTATTTTGAGCGAGAAAGAGAAAGGGGGACTGTGTGAGAGAGTAGATGATATTACAATACATATGCTATAGGTTTTGTCTCTTCATTTTGGTCTATAATATAAAGGAAGGACTGGTTGTTTCCCTGGACGTAGCCCAAGTTGGGTGAACCACATATATCTGTGTCTCTCTTGTTTTATATGTTAATTTTGTATTTGTGTTTCCACATATTTTATATGTTCCATTGCTTTGTAATATATAATTTTCTAACAAGAGACACACACAAAAGGAGAAGGTCCTTGAGGATATGGTCTTGATGGCGGTGTCGAGTGAACAAAAATAGGTTGCGAAGGCGCTGGCTGCTGGCTAGTTGTATCGAGCTGCTTTTGGCTAGCCCAAGACACTTGAAACATGCAAACACTCGATGAGATGGGCTCAAAAATGGGAGGAGGTGGACCAGGGGAATGCACCAAGTAATGAGGAATATTTATAGACCCTTGGTGAGACATTAGTGAGAGGCGAGACAATTTGATTTCCAGTCATCGACGAGATGGTATACTGGGGTGATGTCTGAGACTTCAGATCGTAATATGTCAACTGATCGATGGTAACGATATTTCCATTATAATGAAAGAACATATTATGATGAAACGAAGATGTGACAACTGACATTGCATAGGTGTAGCTACGACCCAAAATAATATTATAATCCAAGGGGGCATCAATGACTTCTATGTTAATTCAAAGAGTCTTGCTCGCAAGTGTGACAGGAAAATTGTGAAACATGCCAAGGGGCTATGAAAGATGACCGTCCCAAGCATGCAAAGTGATGGTGGATGGGGACATATCAGGGGACTAGAGTTGCTTCCAAATAAAGGTAGACATCACACAGGTGGATGCGCCCTCATCGATGATACATCACTGGATAGTGGAATTGTGGATCTTGACTAGTATTTGGAAAGAAACAGAAGAGGGTAAAGGGGGATGTTCTGACTTGTCAACATCAAAGACGATCAAGAAATCATTTGAAGGATCCACAATGCCCAATGCAGATAATAGAAATTTTCTTTTGGATGGGCACGTATGGAGAACTTCCATCATTGACATGGTGACAGGGGACTGTGCCAAGTCATCTACTATGACGTAGGTGTGGGCGGCTTTGGCAGAAGCAACATTACGACGTAATGAACCTTTGGGGATCTTGGGAATCACCTCCGCCTTAGGATGAGGGATCTGTAAGGGACCATTTGGTGTCAGAATGGACTTTGTGATTACTTTAGGTTGGGACTCGGTTGTAGAGGTAGCAGGTTTCTTGTCATATTGGCGCGACTGGGTTTGAAGGTTAACATCAACAAAATTGACCTTGTCAGAGTTCATCATGAGAATCTAGTAATTAGTTTGACAAGATTGCTAAGGTGGAGGGGCGAACTGACCTTGTGAAGGTTGCGCAGTGACATATCCTTACTGAGGGAAAGGATTAGTGAACACAACAGGTTGAGCTAGAGCAATGTTTGAAGGAAGCGATGTCGTGGGTTGCTGTCCTCGAGACGCTACTTGGGCTTCCCAAATTTGACGCATCTGGGGTAAAAGGGGACAATCATATGTGTAATGGCCATGAACACAACAACATCAATAAGGCTTGCTCGTATGAATGACATTGTTCTGCTTGGGCTGATCGCCCTATTGTTAGGTTGCTCTATTAGGCTGGTTCCCCTGGGTTGCATTTGGTTGAGTACCTTGGAAAACCTAGTTACCCTTCGGTTGTTGGTTCTGGTTGCCTTTCCCCTTATTCTTTTTCTTCAAATTGGGGGGATTAGTCGTGCTCTACTGAGCATACACTTGGCCTTGAGGAGGAGGTGGCTTCTGTGGCAGAGGTTGAGAAGGCATGGGAGGCGGGGGCACTGATGCCAGAGGGGATGGAGCACCGGGCTATGCATGAGGATAAAAAGGAGTTGGGGAACCATTATGGTAAATAGGTTGAGCAGCAGTTGGCCCTAGCATTGGTTGATGATGTTGGGAAAATGCAAAAGACGTGCTTTGACCGAGATACAAGTTGCCTGAAGGGGGATAGGTGTTGGAGGAACTGGTGCCCTCTTGAGGGTAACCATAACTCATGTGAGAATGAGCATATGGCGATGGGTGTGAAAGTTATCCAACAATACCGTCAACGACATGAGATGCCCCCGGTGCAGTGGCACTACTAGGTGTAGGAAGATCTGGTAAAACGATATAAACATATCCTGACTGGGCATAAATCAAGTCATATTTTAAAGCGATTTGGAGAGCTTCTTCCTCGATTTGAGGAAGATTAGATGTGACATCTTTACCTATGGGGGCTAAGAGCATTATGAGAAACCAATCCCTATAGACACAGTCATTGAATGGAGGAGATCTACACATTCTCCTTATTCTACGCTTTTCTTGGACATGGTCAGAAAGGCGTGTGGTAGAAGCTTGACGTAATGATCTAAAAAACTCAGTACCAGTATCATAACGGAGGGGTAATTGGAAATATGACAGAAATTCTTTAGCAAGAGTCGCAAAAGCGGTATGAGATGCAACAGGTTGGTCAACATACCACTTTGCAGCTTCTTCAGTGAGCGTGTGTTGGAACAACCAAAGATGAATGGAGTCATGGATGATGAAATTAGACAAACACTACATATGAAAGGAGCATACATGATAAATGGGGTCCTCTCCATTGTTTTCTTCAAACATAGGGATGATAGAAGGAATTTTAGTTGGCATAGATGGCCAACCTGCATCATGGGTTATGGGGTTATTGTTTAACTGACTAAAATCGGGAAGGCTTAAACCTGCCATGAAAGGTAGCAAAGGAGTAGCCAGGACAGTTCCTGTAGCGGATCCTCTAGAAGTGACTCCAGGATTAGGGTTAAAGCCACCGCCGGGTTGGCTTCCTGCACCTACATTGGCTCCTGACATGGTGATTGTATGAGGTTGAGAAGAAGCGGAATCAGAGGAAGAACCCAATGAATTAGAAGAACCATAGTTAGAATGGGGACTCGGGGGAGGACTAACTCGAACCCTACGAGGTGGAGTGAGACGTCCTAACGGAAACTGAGGGCGAAGACCTTGGAGTCTCCATGACAAACGCCTTGGGGGTGCAATTATGGAAAGACGCAACATACATGGAAGGTTTAAGAGTGATAAACAAGGATTTGTGTGAAAGATTAATTAATTATGATGTTTATCTATTGCTTGGTAGTTAAACCAGGTGATCTTCACTTTAGGTGTGAGTGTGTGCATGTTGTGTGTTTATTTTAATTAAGCCCATACAATTATTTAAAAAAAAAATGTTGAAAAAATGTAAATAAAACTAAAATGCCAGTAAAATAAACAACTAATCATGCATAAATCCCAACCCAAACAAGGCTCTCAAACAACCAGACTAGATGGGGGTGAAATTGACTCAAAACAAACTAAAATGGACAATGGATATAATGTTGATGAGACTGGGATCTAATGACGTGATACTGCTGGAAACGACGTATAAAACAACAAGAAACCAAAAGGGAAAATTGCTGCAAAAGATAGGGCTAAAGGTAAAAACATAGGGTAAACAATGGGATCCTAAGGGAAAAGGCCAAACAAAACTCAAGAGGGAGTTTGGATGTAACAATAACCTATCTTAAGGATATGTAAAATGACAGATCAGACCCTGAAATAATTAATGAAAACGTTGGAAATCTCAAACTACCTACTCAGATCAATTCCTCCTAAAAAGGTGGAAGTGTATTGAAACCATATTTGGCTTGGTTCTACTTCAAGGAGACAAAATGAGCATATCCAGACCTAAGACGAGCTAAAAAAAAGGTCAGAAAACCCAAAACAGTGCTCTCAGAAACCTTGAAAATTTCAGAAAAAGCTTAGAAAAAGATTCCAGATCGCAGATTCTGACTTGTAAAGAGGTGATATTTCACTTTTTGGGCAAATAAGTGCGATTTTTGGGGGAATTCGCACTTTTTGGGCTAAAACTGTGAGATTTTCTCCTAAGTTCTCGGGTGGAAGGTTGCGAAAAAAATGTGATCTCCAGTGTGGTTGGTACCTGTTACATGCGGAAAACACCAAAAAACTTCTAGAATTTAGAATTTTGACTGAATTAGGGGAAAAATGCTAAAAAACAAAATCAAGAGACTGAAAAAAGTTGAAGAAAAACCCTGATCGCTAAATCTGATGGTCACCCAGGAATTTGAATTACAATAGTGGAGTCACCATTTTTTAGTGTAAAATCTTTAGGCAAGTGTACCAAAAAGGCCTTACTTAAGCTACAGATGACTTAGAGCCCTAACAACATAAATGGTTGCTTAAATCTTCAGATCTGTAATAGAAAGATAAAACAAAACCTGCAAAAACCCAGATCTATCCAGCAAAAGCAGTTAAACAATGAAAATAAGTAATAACTGATGCAAAAAATAACTCCAAATAACCAAGGGACAAGACAAGTTTAAATAATGATATTTTCTATTATATAACACTTGGTGAAGGAAACAAGTATATGTTACTATTCCCCCTCAATGGGATGGGTTCTTGGTTGTCCTCAATGCTTCAACTTGGCGAGTCTCTCTCTCTCAATGATGTAGAAACCCAAAATATGTGATGAACTCAAGTGGGAGCTCAGATGGAAAAAGAAAATAGTGGTAACAATGAGAATGATAAAAGTGAAGAATGAATGGAAAAACCCTCTTATTTATAACAAAATATTGAGTTATCATTGAAAATGAAGAATAATAAAATATTATTAACCATAATCTAGATCTAGCTGCTCAGAATTTTTTATTATATTTTGTTGGAGGGAAAAGATTTTTAAATTGGTTAAATACCTTTATTTAGAAATAATAAACAAATAAATGATTTATTTATCATTTCAAGAATGTGGTTAAAGAATAATAAACAAATAACGGTTTGTTTAATTATTCCTAGGTGATTTAGTCAAATTTAACAAGGAATAATAACTAAATAATTATTTAATTAATTATTCATAGAGAAAAATAAGAAATAAAATGATTTATCTAATTATTTCTCATAATTTGGTCAAATGTGACAAAGAATATTAGTTAAACAGTGGTTTAATTAATTATTCCTAGAGGAAAATGAAATAAATAATGATTTATTTAATTATTCGTCATGGGGTTTCTTATTTTAACCGTAAATAACTTAATAAACTATGGTTTATTAAATTATTTAGTATAGTGAAAGCAATAGTAAAATTGGTCTTACATGGTGTACTTCGATCCACCTAGTTAGAAATGGTTAGGTGATCAATTTTTGGTGATAACAATATGACCTCAATTTGACTTTTGAATATGGTATAAATGGGAAGGATTTATAGTGCATTATATCGCATTATGTGTATGTGTGCAACATGAAATAGAATAAATAACTTGTTGACAATGTTGGATCCCACCAACATGCAAGGGGGTCTCCTCAATGAAAAATCCCAATTAGAATTTGCACCATTTGGTGTAGGAGCCCTTCCAGATATGAGGCATAATTGTCATTTTTATAAGAGATTTGCCTCAGCTGTGACGGTCAACAAAAGAGAGTAATGTTCATGTACTTTCAAATGAACATGTAAGTATGCCTTGTGGAATGTTCAATTGTAGAATGTATCAAGGTTCTTTCACGAGATGGGAAATAAAAGTGAACCTTTAAGAGAAGAGTAATAATACTAATCTAATAAATACACACACACAGATATATATATATATATATATATATATATATATATATATATATATCGTTAATAAAATAGCGAAATAGTTCACATAGAAGCGACGATCGTTAAAACAAGTACAACACACCTCGAACGAGATAAGCAGAACCCACCAAAATAGTTCAATTTCTTTAGTATGGATGAAAACAACATATATCACAAAGATTCAAAGAAAAATATTACAACATTTACAACACACACATGAAAGTGTGTTGACTCAACGAGCTTAGAGTATTACCAAAATTTCCAAGATACATTGGTACAATGAACACCACTAGCTCCAATAGTGATGGGTTAGAGAAACCACTTCCTCCTCCAAAATAACTATCTTCCTCTCTAATTCCTAGTGGGAGGAGCCAAGGTGAAAAGTCCTTTGCATGAGCTATGAGGGTATATATATATAAAATGGGGTGACTCTTCATTCCCATTGTGACTCTTGGACTACCCTCATGACTCTTTGACTTCCATATGACCTTTTGACTCCTTCACGAATTTTCACATTCTATAGATGACTCTTGGAGTTCCACTTTACATTACATTCTCATACATTGAAAATTATATAACCATATCCACAAATGATGTGGAAAATGATGACTCATATAACATCTTGACATGATACCTTGAGAAGACATGACATGACTTTGATGACATGGACTGAATGATGATATGTCAATTTCAAGCCATTATTTTTGCTGCGATCTATGTGTCTTCTTGAATGATGGTACATGTTCTTCTTCCTCCTCCTCCATAAGGCCTGTAGGTAGGGAGTATTTACTATGATCTTTATCTTCAGCTCTTGTCACAATATGGTGTCCTTTCATCTCCCCATTCAATGATAAATTGTCTTTGCAACTGCATAGGTGTATTCTAGCACGGTCTCCTTCATCGTCATCTTATCATGAAAAGATATAATAACTGCAACTAAAAACAACTCATGGCAAGATGACATCAGTCTGAAAAATCCTAGTATAACATGATTCATGAAAACCGCTGATTAAGTTTGAACTGGGTGCTAGACAAAGGGACTAGCTTAGGGAATGAGCAATGTGTAGTTTCAAAGGTCAGGAATCAGGATTGAGGCCTGAGACTCTACAATGTGCAATTCAGGAAGGATAGGGCAAGGAGTCTATGTAATTGAGTAGCTCAAGGAGGCAACCTTGAGGCTTGAAGTTTCCCAGTGCGTATTTTTGGAAGGGGAGAGGCCTAGGGATTGCGTAGTTGCATAGTTCAAGGAGGCATGCTGAGAGCTTGAGGCTTGACATTGCGCAATATGCAAAAGCAGATGACTGGGAGGCTAAATTGCGGAGTTCTGGAGCTGAAGAGGTTAGGGTTGAGAATTGAGACTTTGTAGTACGAAGTTCTGGGAGGAAGGAAATACACATGCATAGTTCCAAGTAGCAAGGATTGAGCTTGAGTGTTGAGACTACACATTGAACAGCTCTAGAGGGCTGAGGGAAGGATTACTGCTCGGGCAAGAACTTTTCATAATTTAGCTAAGTATGGGATCAATGAGGTCAAAGTGAGGAAGGATAAAAATTGAACGTGATCACACAACATTAATCACTTAGAACCCAAGAACGACTTGATCCCCTCAATGCGGTGAGAATATGACAACTTTCCCCAAGTGCGACACTTAAGATACACTTTGTGACGAAAATGACGACACTTGTGTGACAATGCATGAAACTTTGAGAATGAGTGTGATATATGTTTATATGATAAACTTGACTCATTGGCACCAAAATTAACCCTTGAGATAAACCAATACTCTAATTATGTGATATGCGACACTTCCTATGCCGAAAAACGACACTTTGGTTTTCTTCCAAAGTGGACTTGAAAACTTAAATATTATACATGGAATGACTCTTATTACTAGTGATGAAAACATGCAAGGTCAAAGTAGGCTTCGAAAATTTTGGAGGCTATTGTAGCAGCGATGACAGGACCAAAGATTGGTTGGTCTCCCCCTCCCACTCCCTTTGATATTAAATTGATATCAAACTATTATGGGGATGGTTGATATTCACATGATATTGAATGGCATCTCACCATGTATAGAGAATCAAATCTACATCCTAATGGGACATGAGTTTTTAGTAGCACGTGTAATGATGTGAAGGTTGGCCTCATATTTGAAATATGTGTAACAAGAAATGGAATTTTATGAGGCGAGGATTTGTCTAAATCCCGCTTAATGTTAAATTTTTAATTAAATTGTTTTGCGAATGGTTAATATCACCCTGGAATTGAATTCCCCCTCACCATCTACCATGGATAACCAACCTCACATTCCAAGTGAATGTGATATTTCTAAACAAACCCATGGCACATTGCTGCTAGTGTGCATGATCATAAGGAAGTTGACCTCATATTTGAAATAAGCTAAGGGATAGAGGAACATGGACCAATAATCTCAAGAAATGTAACACACTACTTAGTAAGCTAGATATAGGATAAAATATAACCTTCAAAAGAAAAACACTATATTCATAATAGAAGGTTGATTCATATTAGAGTAAGAGAATGTGTCAACTAATATGTATACTAGCTAGTACCAATAATGATCACATATATGACACCATGGGAACTCCTTAACGATCCATTTGATTTCACACATGTGAAATGGAAGTTGTTTAGGTTAAATCCATTGTCATTCCTTTTGAATGTCTTAACTGTTAGCCGATTTAATTAACTTAAAATATGAACATTAAATTATTAATCACAGGGTGTAAGCTTGTGAGATACTTGTTAATTGGCAGCCCAGGGGAAAATTCCCTCCTTTGGAAAATATTCCTCATCAATAAGTACCCCTCCTACCCCTTGGAAGAATTTAATTTGTTTAAAGAAAAATAAAATTTTATTATGGAAACCCACACATGCACAAAAGGACAAGTTGACCCTAAAAGGAAACTGGAAACCCTTAGATGGCTATAAATACAAGTCAAGTGACCCTCATTTGGAGATCATCATCAAAAATTTTCTTCTTCTCTCTTCTTTAGTTTGGATTGCACATGTATGCAGTTGGTTTGCAGAGATTGGTTCGTACAGGTCCGAGATTGTAGGGTTTGAAGCTCACATGTACGGATTAGGGTTTTTGGTTTGCATACATAGGGTTGTCACAAGAAATTTTGGCCATAACTGCAAGCACAAAATGTTCTCCATGTGGCCAAAAAGCTTCAACCGCACACATTATCACTTGCTTCATGCGACTGAGACATAAGGCTTAAGGTGACAATTGAATGCAGATTCTAACAGTTAACCGCAAATAGTGACAGTTGACAACATGCTTCTGAATCATGATTTTGATTAGTATGGTTGGGTTCATCTTTGTATATTGTTTGGTTGGATTTGCTAGATAGTTTTTTTATTGAATAAACTGGAATATTGTACTCTTTCTTTGCTGAACATTTTATGACAATCTAATAAGAATAATAATTTGAAAGGGTTTTCCCCCTTGTGGTATTTTTCCCTGATCTCCGACTAATCCTAGTGTCCCTATGTGTGAATGCTTTTCTTCTATTGTTCCTTTATATTTCGTTGTAGTGTTGATGATATTATTCTTTATACATAATTGCATATGATGGAATAATGTTACGATATTATGGGGTGAATTCAATATGAAAATGATGAAATGTAATTATCTAAAGCAAAGAACAATATAGCCCTAAGAAAAATTAACTTGGAATAAAGTTGGGATAAAGAAAAGTCAACTAATATCACCCATGTGAAGACCCCATTGGAAGCAAAAGAAGATGGAGTATACCTAAAAGAATGCTAGGGTTTGAAGGAAACCCGAGAAATCTGGTTATTAGGGTTTAATGGATAACATAAGGTTAGGGTTTTAAAGAAACCCTAGAGTATAAAAAAGGCTTGAGTTATGCAATCTTGAAACCCTAGCATGATCAATGAAGTTGTTATATCACTTGTTATAGATTTATTGTAAGCGTAGATGGGATAGTCTCAATTAGGTCTGGTTGCTAATAAAGACGATTGGAAATATTGAAGCCAACATTGGTACATGGATAACGGGCAATACTAACTCTTGAAGGTTGGTTCAAAAGGGAGACGATCACCTCTTGTTAAAGACAAGTATCTTTTAGATTTATGCTATCTCTTTTTTGACACTGTTATTGTTTTTGCTTATAATTCCTGCATGAATATTTGAGTATTTGAATACTTATAACCTCTAGATGAGATGTGATAAGTAGATCCTTGTTGAGGATCATCTAAGTTGCAGGAAAAGAGAGTTAGTGTAGGAAGAAGAGAGCTAGTGCATGAAGAGGAGAGCTGGTGCTGGAAAAGGAAAGAGGTACATGATGGAAAGTTTACATAGAGATACAACTGCCAATAACAAATAAGTGCTACAAATTACAAAGGTATCTGAATATT
Organism: Pinus albicaulis; assembly: GCA_034641835.2. Classification (NCBI taxonomy): domain Eukaryota; kingdom Viridiplantae; phylum Streptophyta; class Pinopsida; order Pinales; family Pinaceae; genus Pinus; species Pinus albicaulis. The sequence continues at coordinate 777,775,268 of CM076583.1, read as the reverse complement.
ACAAGGTATTTAGAGTATATTGTTTCAATTTAGCTGCAATATTGGATGGAAAGTCGAGCCATGAGGTATGACGAGAATATCACCTTCATAAATGAATAATTCATGCATTGAAAGTAAGTTTGATTTCTAATTCATGTGACGTATTGATATTCAGCAAGTATCTTACATTTTAGACATGGTGGATTTCATATTCTTATAAAGCAAGCTAGAAACATTGATTTTGATAACTTGTTACTATTTTTAATGCTTGTGACAAGCATGATAATCCTGATAATAAACGTGATACTCGATATCCTCTTATTAATATTGGTTAGGTTTTGATAAGCTATTAAATTTGACTATGTGACTTATGAAATGGTTGATTAATGTGATAAATAAGTGATGTTGTGATCATGATCCTTAGAGTATGACAAACTTACAAACATGAAGTAGATGCTAAGAGAGTTATATGAGCATGGAAGTTGAAGGAGCTGTGAGATCTACATAATGTTTGACTAGTTATAGAGAATGTGAATGTATTGACTTATCTTGTGTTTACAGGGGTCTGTAGTATGCGGTGTTTTTATTTTGGATATTGCAAAAATCTCACAATGAATGGATGTAAGAAAATTATATGACTTATCCTTGGTATATTAATTTACATTGAGTGACATAAATGATTCATATTACGATCATGTGGATGGCTTGATGAAGTTTGGATTGATATTGTTTGGTAAATGACAATTGTTGTTATGATAATATACAATGTTGTAACTTGGCACTTGGGGACTTGGATCAAAAAGTTTATCAGTGATATTGGCAAGAAATTTTATGGATTTGAAATTAGTTTTGGTTTGGCATTTAAAGCTAGATAAGTAGACTTGGTTGATTTGATTACACAATATTGATTTGTTTGAACCTGGATATATTGGTTTGGTCGGTGTTATGTTTGTAGAAAGCATTGCATGATTAACAAGCTCCTCGAGCCTGATATGTCCGCATTCACATTTACATGGTGAAGCTTGGAAGCAGTGTTGATCCAAGCCTGTACTTCAAGGTGGTCTGAGGTATGCCTTTGATTTTGGTTTTATATGTTGGTGATCTATTTTGGTTTCCTATACTTTAATATGAAGCAAGTCACTTTTCCAATCTTCGATGAGACTTATTCTTCTATAGGTTACTAAGTTTGAATTCAAATGAAAACTTAAAAATAAGAATTAAAAAGATAATCAATCCTTTACATAAACTAATAATTTACAAAGAGACCTCTTATCATTGGATTGTCATATAGTTTCTTAAATGGCACAGGTTGCAAGCTTTCACTAATATCAAATTCAAGTGATCACACAATGAAAAAAGGAGCACAACATATCTTTCAACCTTCAATGGGAGATTTATGTTCTTGGAAAAGGGTTGTAGATAATACACATTAAAGATTACAGTAATCAAAATAGAGTAACTAAATTATTAATCAAACACACAATGCTTATGAAATTCGAAAAGTAATCTGGAAACTAACTATACTCATAAGTTCTAATGCTATGAAATAGAAGAAGATAAAAGTTGGCTAAATTGAGTGGCCCTGCCAAATGGATCCATGTTGATTATAAAGCTATGATGCTATGAAAAAATTACACACACATAAACTATCTTAGCACATCAACTCAGTCTCTTTAATGGAATATAGTTTAGAAATGCATGGGAACTTAATTACGCCGGAGGCGTTTTCTTTGCGGGCTTGGGGTGAGCAAACACTATTCACCCCAGCCAATGAAAACGTTTCTTTATCGTCCTTTTATCCGGTAATATTTTGACAGGTTGCGAAATAGTATTGGGTAAGGTCGCGTGGGAGGACTGTCGGTCACGCATTGCAAGCCTGCTTGAGCCCGTTGGCAGTGGTTCGATCCGCAGAAAGGGCGATCTAGCTTTGAATTGCAGCCAAATTGAAGACCACATCGACTTTCTCCTAGTGGATGCTCTGCTGTGAGGCCTTGTTGTTCTATTTGAAGGCGTCGTACCAGGTGAAGGTCACCGTGTGCACATGTTCCTTCTCACTGGAGATGGAAACCTCGATTCCATGACGCACAGGGCCTTGTAGTAATTCTGCAAGAGATCACGACGGGATTCCAGCGAGTCCAAGGGCTTCTCCACATCGTTGCGCATCTGTTTCACAGTCTCGAGGTCGTCTTCCATGTCTTGCGCCTCACGCTCAGAGTAGTGGATGACGATGTACTGCCTCAAGGGCCTGTACAAATCGATCGAAACCATTTTCTTCTCGTGGATCGCCAACATCACGTTCACCACCATCGTTGGTGCGGCCATTGGAAGGGTAAGACCAGACCCACAGATCGACAGACGGACGGACAAGCAAATGAGGTAGACGACCAGACAACTCCAGGGTTGGAATTCAGTTTTGGTTTTATTTGATGATGAGAATCATGGAAGTTGCGGGAAATGAATTGGGTGTGTGACTTTGTTGTTTGGAAATGGAACATATGTTATATGTATATAATTTTTTTAAATTTTTTTACATTTAGTTAATAATAATTATAATTTTAATAAGATTTTTTAATTTTTAATGAGTTCATATTTTTTTAAATATAAATTGAATAAAGGCATACTATGGTATAATGTAACAACAATTTATTAAATTTAATTAATTTGGAACTTTAAATTTATAGTAAATAATTTCGATTTTACTTTCCATTATTGATGTTTCGCAACTAAATTTAATAAAAATGTTAAATATATTATAAAATGTTTAATAAATTTTATAAAAAATTTAAAAAATAAAAATAAATTTTAAATAAAAATCCAATAAGAAGATTTGTCTATCTCCCTTCTAGCCAATTAGAATTTTACATTTGGTTATTCGTTTAACCAATAAAAATTTGCGAGGATGAAACAAAGGACCTCGTGACCAAGGCAGGAGAAGCCCTGGCTTTGCTTTCACTCGAGCACAAACAAAACTGGCGAAGAATGATGAGCATTAAGGTACGTGATCACCCAAATTTGATCACGAGACTGACCTCTGTGCTAGACGACCCAATTCAGGGTTTTGATGTAGCCAGAATTCTTCGGAATCTGTGTGCATATGCAGAGGCAGATTATGTTGAATTGAGGGAAATCAGTGCAACAGCAGCACAGGTAGAGTTTATTCAATTAATAGTATTTCGTTTTAAAAATACAGTCTTGTGAGTTCACAATTCGATCTCACAAATATTTCATCCAATTGATTAATTTCTTGTGATATTTTATGCCAGGTTTTGAAGTTTGTGATGGAGCAATGAAGCGAGCATCAGGAAGTAGCAATAGGACTTGCTGCGCAGATCTTCAAGTTTATAACCAGATCTGAGTTCGATCGCGTGTTCGAATAATCAAGCGGTGTAACAAAAAGTTCGCTGATTTCAAAACTTGTAAAGGTTATCACGAAGCACCCACAGCCGTCGAACGAGGTTCCGAGTATTAGACGATTTAGCATCAAGCTTTTGATCAGTGTTATGGAGATAGACAAGGTTGCTGTATTAAGCAGTTTGACCATGGAAATGAGAGAAGAGTTGAAGGAGACTTTGGAGGGAGTTATGGAGACGACGTCAGAAATGGAGAGTTATAGTACATTCTCTGGTAGTGTAGGTGTGAGTAGGCATCGCCTCTCCATCTCGTCTCTAGTATAGTCTGCGATGGAATTGCTTGGTGATTTTTAGAAGGAAAAGTGACAGTATGTGATGAACTGGTCTACACGTTGTATAAAATATTCGGTCGAAAGAAAATTTTGGGGTGAGATATCTTTGTCATGCTTACTTTTAAAGTTGCCACTAAAGTTGATGAGTGCGGAGGTTATCGTCATTGAATTCGTGTAAGTCGGCATGATCTATTGCGAAAAGCTATTATACCTGTGTTAAAATTTTAAAATTTTGTTATTTTTACGCCGGAGGCATTTTCTTTGCGGGCTTGGGGTGAGCAAACACTGTTCACCCCAGCCAATAGGAGAAATACCGTACTGCCCTTCGCACTAATCAAATTTCGCCACGTTTCACGGCTGCTCTCGCCCTTCGCACTAATCAAAATTTGCCACGTTTGACGCCCTTTCTGCAGCTTGCTAAGCTTCTGAAAGATTCCGGAGTTTGAGAAAGAAAGAAATGAGATCGTCCGGAACAAATTTTTTTTGTCGCCCCTGAAATCAGTGATGCAGTCATTCAGAAAGTCCGAGAGGTCACATGGCGAGGGATCTTGGACAACGTAAAGAACTGGCATTGCGACCAGGGCCATTGCAAAGAAAATTGTCCAGACTACGATCCTCTTTCCCATCGAGCCATACAGAGGATCTAGCTTTATTAGTTTTTCGGCCAGCGCACCTCTGATGTGATCATATCTAGAACTAAGGCAGTGGAAGAATGGACAGATCTAGTGAAATCTGGCCTTATTTTTCCATTTTTCATCACTCAGGATGTCAGATTTCTTTTCCTTTGAAAACACGTCCAGGATTTGAGATTTTTCAAACTCAGATCGTTTCTGCTTGGGAAACGTTGCGGTCATTTGCTGAACAATAAAGATCGAGCAAAGAAAAGAAAAGGAGATTTACCTGTGGGGGAGCGGAGACATGATCTATCGTGTGCAAAATCTGGCGGCTGTGTGGTTTCTACCCACCATGAGTCCGTGTGTGTTTTTCATTCCAAACAAAAGCTTCATCTGTAAATGCCTCGAAGGCCTTTCTGGCCCCCTGCTCGCCATTGTGGAGCTTAACGTATAGCCATATTTCATCAAATAAAATACACGCCATTGTGGAGCTTAACATATAGCCATATTTCATCAAATAAAATACACAGATAGATGAGGAGCCCCTCCTCAACACAAATTCTAAATCAGCTACATAAATGGAAGCGGCACTCCTCTATTTCTTCATCACAGTGCACGCCTTGCTAGCCGAGCAGTCCTCGAGATTTAAACCAGAGTCGAGGATACATACTCAGGGGAGTATAATTTATTTATGACGTCAAATTTTTAAGCGAATCCTCGTGATTTTGTGCCTTTTTCAGTAACCCATTATTTATTCCAAACTAAATCTAAAGGCTGCAGAGAATACTCTTAATCAACTCGGCCAACTCCGTCTTATTAGCCTTAAAGGAAATGCACTCACAGGCCCCATTCCGGATCTTTCAGGGATACACAACCTCAATATTTTATTTCTTAGTCAGAACAATTTCAGTGGCTCTTTCCCAGGTTCGATCGCGGGTCTACATCGTCTCAACGCAGTAATTAGTAGAGAATGTAATTTATGGGATGGATTGATAGGAGTTGATACTATCAAGATCTTGTTGAAGGACAAAATGGGTTGTCTCTGGTTATTGATTTTGTGTTAAACCCCTGTTTTGATGAAGCCAGCTTTCAAAAGGTAGCGGAGCTCAAAGGTAACCGAGCCTGTAAACCTGTGTCGTACGAAACAGTTCGGTGAAGTAATCACACCTGAATTTGTGTATATGCGGAGAATCCGAAATTTTGTGCGAATGAGTTAATCCGACATTATACCGCCAGTCACAAAGGTGGGAAGCGGTTTTTATTGCACCGCCTTTACACGGTAAGCATTATTTAAGAGTTCAGAGCGATGCCATAGGTTGGGTGACACGTGGAGGAAGCAGTTTCGCTATACCAATCTCATCGCGCATTATTTTTCGTGTATAATAGCCATGCGAGATCCATTGATGGTCGTCGGATTGGTCGGTTGGGCGCGAAGGGATGGTGATCGTTGGATGAAAATGACATGTATAATGTGGAGACGCCAACAATAGCGTACGATTGATTCATCTTTGCATGAATTCGGTTTCTGGGTTTTGGGATTTGAGGGTTTCATGCATTTTGCCTCTTTCTATTTGTTTCCAGATGAAATTTGAGCGCTTCATATAAGATTTCTGGGTTTTGGTAATACTGGCAGGTTTCTGTTTTCATTAAAGTCAAATTTAGTTATATATATATATATATATATATATATATCTTTTTTAGTATGGTCAGGGTATCTCCTCCATCTGGCGTTCCCTTGCACCCCCGGTGCAATTGCTAGTATATTTGTTCTTCAATATTCTGATAGATAAGTTGCATTACTAAACATATTATATTGCTTCCTAATTTATTTATATAAGCATTTATGTTATGAAAGAATGCAGAAGTGAACTCTAATCGAATCCCCTATTTCACACCTTAAGAGAATTGAACACATCACGAAGGCTAAAGCAAGACAATTATGGTAAATTCTTGGCAAGACTAGACCAAAAACAAATAAAGTGATATAAGAATATCCCCAATTGTTACCCACAACCACTTTCCCTGCTGGATGCATTGTTCATGGAATCATTTGACCATGGGTTTGATTAGAAGATGGTTCCCAACCTATTTGTTATGGAACCAATTTGATGAACATGGAACCATCTCAGGGTATTTAGGAGAAAAACCCATGTCTTGCATTTCCTTCTAGAAGTACATATATATATTCTGAATGACAAGGTTGGTTTCTAGATCCTGATATGAGTTACAAGACCTGAATTGGTTAAACTATCATAAGTAATAAAATAGCTCTTAATTCCCCTTGATTTAACAAAAGCAATGGAAAAAATATGAAATTAACAACATAATTACCTTTTAAGCTCAAGATGACCTTTTCATTGGAAATATGGTAAAAGGAATAATAACAAGGTAAAAATGGAGGATTAAAATGGTTTAAAAGGGGATAGATGACAATAAAAATTCCATCAAATTAGAGGCCTGACATCTCCCCCATGTATTATATTTTTCATATCCTCATGGAAATAAGACGTATGGTTATTGTCTTGATACAAAATTGTTCAAAAAATAGCAAAATTTGTCCCATGCCTCAACACTGTTAATGGGTACCAATTGATATCACATTGGCCTCTTTTCTCTTATTCTCTACCTTGAGTTTCTTTTCCAAAGTCCTGTTATGCTATGCAAGATACTAAGTTCGTTTGTGCCACTTTTTTGCAAGTTTAAGAATTTTTTTATTCTTTTATGTTAATTTCTTAATTTCGTCATGTATCTAATCACTTTGTGCCTTTAACATCGTATTTTCACTCTTTAAATAATTCAAGATCATAGACATATATATATATATATATATATATATATATATATATATATATGTTTACGATCTTGAATTATTTAATATGTCAATGTTCTTTCTTTTCTACTTCAATTTGGAAGAGAATCAGCTACTTGGGGCATTAGGGGACATGGTTTATTTTTCAGGCTCATAATAGCCTATGGTATCTTCAAAATCATTGGGCATGACGTTGAAGGTTCAAGGGAGTTAGGTTACTCATATACAAGAATATGAGGTTCATAGAAATTATTTCTAGTCTCTGTGGGAAAGGGGGTATTGACTCAGTATGCAAGGAAGTAGCATTTTGGTTGGACACAAAGTAACAAGTGATGGAGGCTCCACACGTTGTTTTTTAGGCTTATTCTTAGTCATAATTCTAGGGATTCACTTAGGAATGAATGGTGTGATTAGAATAGGTTGTCCACGTCCTCTTTATTCTTTTAGATTTTTTTCCACAGGTAGTCAAACCTTCAACTTATGGAGGTTGATGTCTTCACTGCCATTTCTACCATCATGCTCAGAAATAACAGTTACTTCCAGGAGTATCTCCTCATGCACAATAGTTACATCAATAATTTCATTACAAATTGAGAATGCATCCCAATTATCACTTCTTTTATGCAACTCCTCTATGATTAGCATTTTAATTAAGCTAATGTTCATATAAAATATAACTAATATCCCCAAGGTTTTTAATATATGCTTTGCCATTATACCCAATATTTTTCATAAAAAAAATGGAAAATTCAAATAATCTTTAGCTTCAAAGTGTAGGAGTATCCATACGTGATAAATAAAGTTAACTACATACCTCCCCTCACATGTAATATACTTTTTTAGCACAAATAACAAGTTTCTCCATTTCTCTACAATCACAATCTAGGTATAACTTTTCCCCAATTTGATCTCTATTTGGTTGAGCACAAGAAGTAAGTCCACACCCCCTGTTCACCTTGATTATTCTTGAACCATCTCTCTCATGTTTGAGGTAACCCAGTGGCTTGGACCACTGATTCCTATAACACTACCATAACAAAATTGCATACATAAGAAATCTGGCCATCAAACCCTTCTGCGAATGCTTTGATAACAAAGTCATTATGCCTCTGGAATTTTGTAAGGAACGAAAGCAAATCTATGGATTTGAGTCTGGGTTTATTGGAATTATACTTAGGATATGCTTCCAAAATTTTAAGTGACCATGGTTATTTCTTGAACACACCAAGTTTCCCCACATCACTTCAAATCTCTATGTGATGTTACAAAGACACTATTTATCTGATGATTTTCACTTCCTAGGAATAATAAAGTGTCTTGGGAATGCTAATCAATGTATGAGAAATGTGCAGATTCAAGAAATCATTTCGAATCCTGCATGAGATTCATAATGAGGTGGGGAATTTGATGATGGGGGGTTGAATAATGTTCACGCACACAAATTATGAGGGTCAAACTAATATTACATGCTATTATATGGTAACTTGAATTGCAAGACAAATTTGAAGAAGCTTGCTAGTGGTCATCTTGTAATGAATATAGAGATCCAGTAACTATTGAGGACAATGGTTACTAGATTGCATATAAGAATGCCTATATTTGGTGAAATTGCCATGAATAAAAATGTTGAAGTTGGTGTTTAAGAAGTCCAAGGCTAATCATCTATAGAATCATCATCTTTGAAATGTTGAAGTACTGTTAAGAGCAAAAAGAACTAAAAAATTGAATTTTGGATATAATCATGCATAAGTCTAGATATTGGGAGGTGGAAATGAAGCTCTAAAAATATGGTCTTAATTTGTTAGCATAATTAAAACAAGTGCAAGTGTTGATCACTAAAATAACCGTTGAAGATAATAAAAATAAAAATTTATTCTCCGATTCCATGAACATGTTGAACAAATAATTGCTGAAAATGTTGATACAAGAAAATTAACTGCAACGTAGATGGATTCTAACTATGATAAAAAGAATGACATGAGTGGTTGTCCCAAGCTATGAAGTGAGAAGGTTTTTCATAGATTTGATTCACATTTTGCTGATACTTCGATTCACATTTTGCTGATACTGTTGCTAGAAAAAAATAGTGACAGAAAAATCCCCTATTTTTGAAACAAAAAACTTGTTTATCTTACCACTCATAATCTATATATATATATATTTTAAAGAACTTAGGGAATATTTTCTAGCCAGATACTAAGTTTTTAAGAAAAAATCATATTCAATTATGCGAGAGGATTAGTTTTCATGGTTGAACATTATTTTATTTTTTTCTCACACACACACACACATTGTCTAGAGGAATTGAAAATTGGGTTGGGATCATACTCACATGACATGGGGTTGATTCTGAAAACTACCACTATAAACTCAAGGTGAACCAATATGTGCCCCCACACTCGACCCACATCATCTAAATTGGCAGATTTGAACCTCGAACCTCAAATTTCCATAACATATTCATATCATGAAAATTGCCAATCAAACTACACCCCTAAGGGCACACACACACACATGTCCTTATTTTTATTTTTAATTTTTTAAGGAAAGAAAAAAAAAAAAAATTATGTTGTAGGAGGTTGGGAATCCTTCCTTGTTACTACCTTCATCTCAGTTTGTTGCAAAATATGTTGAATGAATTCCTCTCGGACGAGTCATTGTTAATATAGTCTTAATCAATGCCCATTAACCAAGAAAGAAATTCCTTCCCCATAAATGGTCTTCATTATCAAAGAACCATTATAAGAGACCTTATCAATTTCATATGGGCCTAACGAGTGTGTGGTGAAATTTCCTTTAATTTTATTGAATTTAGAGTAAAAAAGGAGAGCCTAATCACCTAGTTTGAATTGTTTCTTCCAAATAAAGTTGTCATATCATTTTATTCTCTATTATTGGACAATGGTGGTCTGCAGAATGGAATCCTGACACATTTCTTCTAATTCATTTTGCTAAGCTATTCTTTGTTGTTGTGCATCTGTGAGATTCATACCTAGTTGAATTGTAGTTTTGAAAGTATTTACTAAGAATTATATAGGAAGAAGAAACCATTTTCCATAGACCAGTTCATATGATGTAAACTTGGTCATATTCCTCCATGTACTTATGTAGGCCCAAATTCCCCTAGGGAGCCGATTTTACCAACCCTTATGGTGTAGCCATATTGTTTTGGTTATAATTTCTTCAAGGAATTTGTGAGTGGACTCCACTTTCCCATTGCCCTGTGAATGATAGGGAGAGGATTTTTTGTGCTTGATTTAATACTGTTAAGTGTTGGCTTTTACCAACTCTGATGTGAACTGTGCTCCTTTATTTGTTACAATTTCTCTAGCTAAATGAGTAAAAATATCATGAAATAGAAAATCTACAATTTCTTATTCAATGGCATGAAAAAGAGATTTAGCCTCTACCCATTTAGTAACATAATCAATACAAAACAAAATATACCTTTTCTTCTTTGAGGTTGGGACAATACGCACCACAAAATTTGTAGCCCATTTTTCAAAAGACTTAATGAGTACTTATGCCTAGAAAGGAATCTCATTAGATTGTACAAGGTGGCTCATCCACTAACAACTATTGCAGCTTCAAGCATACATTTTGACACCTCTGAAGAGAGTGGGTTAATAATACTCTAAATGAAGGACTCTATAGGTTGTTATCCTATCAACAAATTTCCCTTTGCATGGTTCATCGTAGCAAGATTTTAATATGTCAAGGATTTCATTTTCACATACAAACCTTTTAATGATCAAATCTGGTCCTGTGTGGAAGAGGTCACCTCCAATCCAAGAGTAAGAGGCACTGAGTCTAATGATCTTTTATTTTTCCATGGGTGAAAGATGTTGTGGTAATTTTCTTATAGCCAAATAGTTAACCACATATGGAAACCAATAAGAGTTAGTCAATACAACAAACAAATGCTCATCATGAAAAAAATCATATATAGTGTTAATGTTTCATAGGGATATATTGTTCTTTTCTTTGATAATTGAATTTCATCATTAAAACATTAATTTCACCCCATAACATCATAACGTTATTGAAATTTACATCATTATTCATCAACATATGCAACTATGTAGTAAGAAAAATAACATCATCATCAATGCAACAAAACATAAAGGAACATGAGGAGAAAAGCATGCACACATAGAGACACTAGGATTGGTCGGAGACTAGGGAAAAATCCACTATGGGGAAAACCATTGCAAATTCTTCTTCTAATAGATTATCATCAAATGTTTAAACAAAAGAGAGTACAATGATCCATATCTTCACAACAACCAGAATATCCATGAAATGCATCTAAACATCAAAACCCCAATTTTGATGACTGTAATGCACTATAACAGTCTGTAGCCTACTGCTAAACACTTTTGTCACTGAGAAAAATATTTGGAGTACTGCAGTTTCATCTTTGAGTCCTAGACACATGGAGGAGGAGCTGTGCGAGCGTCTATGGCAGTCCTGGACGCTCCCTAGAGAAATTTGTGCATGCAGTTGGGGAAAAATATGCTATGTTCTACCTCAAACCCCAGGACGCACCCATAAGGTTGATGTGCGTGCACCTAAGGCTCCCAGAATGCTCCCTGGGCCACTCTGTGTGTGCATCTAGGGACCTGAATGCCCGATCTGCTTTTGAAGCACTGAATACTCCCTTCAAGCTTCTGTGCACGTGTCAAAGGCTCCCCAGACACACCCATGACCATTCTGTGCATGTGTCCAGGGAAGAAATTTCCCAGTTCTATGCCAATGTCCAAGAGACAGAAACCCTAGATTCGTGTGAGCTTTGACCATGTAGTTTCAGACCCTTGTGCGAGCTTCCTCTATCAAACTTGTGTGAGGCAAGACAAAATAAAAGAGGAGAAGAAAGCTTGATCAATGTGTCCAAATGAGCTTGAGGTCTCTTCTATTTATACACTTCCGTGAGGGTCCACTTAAAGTTGATGCTGACCTGTCCATTGGTAAATGTGCATAGGGCCGACCTAATCCAATATACATGAGTGGGTACATAAATTCAAAAACCAACTTCTGCTTATCCGAACTAGATGATATTTAGGGCGATTTGGGTCCTCTTGAAAAAAGGAATTCAATGAAATCATCATATTTGTGATCTGAGCTGTCGGGGTGTAATTCGAATGCAATTTCTTAATTTTAACACTCCTTATCAACTAGGTATAATTCCGCATGCCAATATTTTACCATCGATCAACATGACATACATCCCATCTCAAGTATCTCATCATCCCAAATCATAAATTCACATTTCTTGCTTATTCCTTCTTATCTCTTGATTGTTCTTGCTCATATGATGAATATTATTGAATCTAAAATAAGAATAATTTTCTACTAGAGGGGAGCTTAAGCTACCACCCTCTATTCATAGTGCTAAAACCTGGAACCTTTGCCAGCAGGCTACTACTCGGAATTTCTGTCAACGGGCTACTACCCAGAATCTTTGTCAGTGGGCTACTACCCGAAATAGCTGTCAATGAGCTACTACCTCGAATATCATCCGACGAGGTACTACCCAGAAATATGTCATTAGGCTACTACCTGAAAATGTCATCAAGATACAGGGCTACTACTTGGAAATATTGGTGAGGAGTCAGATCTATGACCCGCGTCATCATCGGAGAGCATATCATCAAGGAGCACATATTAACCTGGAACCACATTGGGGATCTACTACTCAACCAATAATCTCATGGGGGAGCTACTACTATGAATCCATATCGAGCAATAAGTTATTCAAGGGGGGCTACTAGTCAACCCATCCTATTGCCTGCTGATCTTCTGATCAATGAACCTGGATAGTCAAGTGGTAGAAAAAATGCATCATAAATTAGCTTGGATGAGATACCTGACTTACCAAGAGGTAAGGATCACACACCTCCAAGCCTCCTCAATCGTTGGTGAGATGGAGATGGATAATCCCAACAAGCTCATCTTTTGGGTATGATGCCAACTCGGGTATACCAAGATAAGGTGAGCTACTACTTGAACCCTATGGGTAATAGATAGGGGTGACACCCTATTGTCCAGAGTTCCCTCAACCCAAGAGCCGTCTATCTCAATTCCATACCTTAGGAGCTTAGATAGGGGAGGAAGAGCTTGGTTTAGTGTCCTCGATTAATGCTGCTATCATCATACTCATATCAGCATACTTGTATAAGGTAATCATCATGTATCAGTAGTAGTTATCCACTATTCATATAGGACATAAAATAAAATATCATGTCAGAACATAAATAATCATATAAATCACTAAAGGATACCATAATCATCCTCCCCCTCAAGGAGGTACCAACCACAAGCCTAATCTTGTCTCGTACAACTGCACTGTTTCAATATATTAAAGTATCGCGGTCCTAACTATATATATGGGATTCTCTACCAATAAAATCCCACTTTTTATTATCGCAATGTATCCGTGTCATATCTAGATGTTGCTCAGACAACTCTCTAAGGAGCTTCTTCGTCCCGATCATAGCTAGCCATGCTAGCAACACCGTACTCAAACTCGGTCATGCTATGGACCTATAATCATGGAAGATCTCATACTAAGACAACACTCATATGTGCTCATCTCATAAATAATCAACATCGACATATCCATACAGTCATATGTTATAGGAAGAATATCTCAGACCAAGGATAGATCATATCATGTAAACATATTGAATTATATGAAAATGGGTTGGATAACTTGTTATGCTTTTCAAGAACCTCCCACTCAGTTAAACAAATAAAAGATCTAGCTTATACTTGACTCGTGCGAAATTTTATACTTGTATGTTTTTTAATTTTTTAAGTGCTTTAAGGCCATTTGTTTTTGTTGATATTAATCATGTGCAAAAACCATATAATGTATCAAATAAACATCAACACATAACAACAAATTTAATATATGAGTTCACCTGAATATCGTGGGCTACGTCTCCTTAAGTCTTTGTCAACTGACTTGGCTCTTTGGGATTATGATGAAAATATTCTTTTACAAGTTACAAAATCAACTCCAATGGTTAACTAAACTGAACCAATGGGTTTATAACATCATCATACCCCTGTTATGGCTGTCATCACTCTGAAGATAGAACTAGGTTCCCTTAGACTTGAATCCTTCCGTCGGTGCCCTTAAGCCTCCCTGAGCTTCTAAGTGGCACTAAATCTCTTATAATTCCTTTTTTGTCCCTAAAAACTTACCTACTGTGTTAAGCACATATCAGACTTCCAAAATAGACTGGTCATTTTCTCCAAATGAGCTCTGGCTCCCCAATCTAGGCCTCCATCCAATGATGGCCCTAGGCTGCCCAAAAATTCCCTCTGGCTCTTCGACCTTAAAAAGTCTTAAAATGGCTCTAAAAATCCTTTCATTGTATTCAAAATTTCAAAAATAGTCAGAATAGACTATTCACTTGAAGAAATTGGCCTCCGGCTTCTTCGGTTTCACCTCCAACACCTGGTGGCACCCCTGGCTCTAGGGTCACATAAAACTTATCTGAAGCATATCGGCCTTCAAAAGCTTCTATAAACTCCATAAATGGATTCAAAAGTATCAAAAGAGTCAGAAATGACTATTTGTTTGTTGAATAAGGTATCTAGCTGCTCTCGTTAGGCCTCAAACTGTTGCTGGCCCATGGTGGCCCTAGTGGCCCCTAGAACTTCTTTGAAGCAAAAAACTGCTGAAAAGTCCTCTGATGGCTTTGCAACCCTCACTAATGAGTTTGGAATGTCTAAGATAGTCAAAATTGACTATTCACACTCCAGATAGAGCCTAAACTGATTTTTCCCAGTGTCCCCTAAAATTCCTTCACTAACTTTGGGGAACTACACTTAACTGTAGTTATAAATGGCACAAATCTGAAAATTTTGGAGCGTGCTAAGTTTTACCACTAAGAAAAATGCAACATAAAATTTTGGTTATGGTTGGGCACAAGCCTCTACATACCACGGTTTTTCTAACCGTAACCATTGGTATAAACCCCGGCATAGACCATGGTGGAAAATTGTTTGAACTGGAGTTTGGTTTGGAGTTAACCATCAGAAAAAACCTTAACCGTAGCATGGAAAAATGCCATGTGAAAAGCATAAACGATGGAGGTGGGTTTTTTTAACAATGGGGGTTACATTGGCACTTGGTCCATGGGTTAAGGTCCTATGGGGGAGGGGATGGCCCTCGGGGCTGGCCCCTCTGGACCCCCAAATGCAAAAACACAACATGTTATATAAAAATTTTCGACCATAGTAGTTAAGAACTACTGGTAGCCCAGACAGTAAGGGCGGGTGCGTGCAGGCGAGAGGTCATGTGGTTGACTTTGGTCCGCTCCAAAAAAATTAGACCATCAAACCTGGGCCATGTGGCGGCCTCTAATTGGCTAAAAAATTCCAACGTACATACCCTTGTCCAATAAACATCTGCCACTTGGCATGATTTGATTGGTTCGAAAGGAATATTTCGGGGAATATTCTGAGGAATATTTTGAGGAATATTCCCTAGAGTATTCTTTTTTTTTGAATTTTCCAAAACCCAGTCAAACTTGGTCAAAGGCCAAAAAATGTAGTTTACTGGAGTTTTCAAATCGCGATAACTTTTTCATACGGTGTCGGTTTTTCGAACCGTTCATGACGCCAGAATCAGGAAGACGAGATCTATTCGGTCACTCTATTTTGGCACACTTTAGAACACTTTGAATTTTGAGCTGTCACTTAGGTCCATGATCCAAATCTGATCATTGAAGGATGCTTGGTGGCAAATTAATGTGAATGAAGTGACTCAATCATGAATTGACTCAGGTTCTATGCACATCATGTATATATATGGATGGATGTTCTAAATATAACATCAATGATTCAATCAATTGTTGGTTGCCATGTAAATTTTAACAACATCTTGAACTTCAAATCAAAGTGTCCAAGGATTTGCATTTCCACTTCCAAATACTTCTTCAATAGCTTCAAAATATAGAATTTGTTTTCCCAACTTCAGAAATCGATTCATTATGCCATGATACATCATTTCGAGCTTCAGAAGCCATCTCCGTCTTACTTAGATCATCAGATGCTCATTATCTGACAATAGTAGATCATCAATATATAAAACCAAAATCAAAACCAAAGTCATACCTTGGAACACTTCTAAAGTAGAGGCATGGATCATCACATCATCATGGATTCATCAGATAACTGTCAATGTAGATATATATGGATCGGGGAGGCTTTCTTCATGCAATGTTTGACTACAACCATAACAATTTTCCAAACCATCGTGTCCAACCTTTCTTAAATTCAACTAAATTAGCTCATCAAAGTTTAGAAGCCAAATAAATACTAATATCAAGAGTCATCAATATCTCATTGTCAATTCTTTGAACCAAATGATAGGTAGAGCTTTCACCAAGTCATGATATCATCTATTATCATGCCAATAGGTTGTCATCAACCACACAATATCAATCCAAAACTTCATCAAGTCATTCCCATCATCATAATACAAGTCATTGGAAGTCACTATGCTCATATACCATTGTCATCAAGGAAAATCATTAGTCGTCAAGTCAAATCATTATACATCATGTCAAATCCAAATTTACTATCATAGTAAGATATATAGTCCAAGACATATATCAATCATTGAGTTGAAGGTCTAAGTCATCATCACACATCATACAACTCATCAATATCAATAATCCAAATCATGTCAAACACCTGTAGCACAAACTTCAAACATAATGACATATCTATATGTATGTCATGGTCACCTGCAAACACAAGTTCAGTCTTCATGTTCATATTATAGCAAACATTCAAACTTCCCTGCTCTGATATCTTTCTGATCATATCTGCTACACATCTTGTAGAATTGACATCCTCTATGTGAGCATATGATTTTATGCACAAAACTTCATTTCGTGTCCATAAAGGATAGTCGCACCCATGGGCCTTCCTCTGTGTGAATGAGGCTTTGAGTGGGATAAAACCATATTAGTTCATACCTCTAATATATATCAACAATGTCAAATACCCATATATCGTACTTCAATAATACAAAATATACATATAATGAAAATGGTAATATGAGTAAGAATATTTAGGAGAGATTCTCCCTCTGAATGAAAATCCACTTCATTCATCTTCTTCCATGTCATCAATCTATCTTTACTAGTCATGCAACAATAGATTTGTTAGATCATATAATAAAACATATATCCATCATGGTCATAACATGCTTACGTTGGCTACTACATCATCACATCATGACATCAATATTTCATCAAGGGTTATATTCATATGATAGGGGAAACAGACAAGTGTCACAACATACTTCAAAGATCAATATCACTTCTATCAAGTCAATCCATCAAGTTAGGGTATTCAGTTTTACCATATGCCATAATTACTAAGCACATCAAATACATAACTACTGTTAATAAGAGATGTATACTATCAATCTCATAGTTCTATCATGGTTACCATGCTTATCATGATCAATAGGTCATTCAATAAAAAAATACCAAAACAACAAGAGTGTTAACCCTTTTTCCATACTTTCATCATACTTATCACAAGCATTATCAATACCATATCAATGAGGTAACCTTCTATAAGAGATCCATCGTGTCTTATGCATGTCAAGTTTCAAGAGTATCGTTTGCTAGAGTCAAGGTGCTAGCCTTCTTCATGGGACCAGGATATCCAAAAACAATACATCAAGTTATACTATTACATAAAATATCAACATTAAGTAGCCTCATAGAATCAAGAAGATCACCATGATCAAATTGTTCAATACCAAGTGCATCATTTCATTATATTAACCATGAATTCAAATTTATTTGATATGCATGCATGGACCATTTGAGAAGGAGATACTATCATCATACCTTAGGGCTTACATTTCCATAAATACTATAGCTTAAACATAACATTGAAATAGTATACGATGCATACCTTGTAGTATTCAAATACATGTGCACCTTCACATAGTTATCTTGTAGTGCTTGTCACCTTTTCATCAAGTGCCTCTTTACCTCTTTCCAGATCTTGTTTTTCTTTCCCGCATCTTAGATGATCCTCAGGAGGGATCCACTTATCATATCTCATCTATGAGGTTAGATACATCCATATACTCAAATATACATGATTGAAGTATAAGCAATGATAATAATAATAATATGTCCATCAGGATAAATAGGAGTAAAGACACAAAGAAACATCATAAGTCAAGGAATACTTATCTTCATTGAGAGATTATCCTCTTCCTCTTGAACCAACCTTAAAGAGACATTACTATCCATATACCACATAACAATGTTTCCTTCAATCAACTTTATCAACTACTAGGCCTACTAGAGGCTATCCCATCTAGGGCTTCATTAAATATGTCATAAGTGCTTGAAAATATTGACTTTAGCCATGCTAGGGTTTCATATATCATATCTCATGTCTTTTCAATAAACCAGGGTTTATCTCAAACCCTAACCATCAAATCCTTATGCACTAACTACAAAGGGTTCCCTTCATACCCTCAAATTCTTTTATGTCTCCACCATACTCTTCTTGCTTCCATCAAAAGTGTCTCCATGGGGGTGATCTCCATGGTTTTTCTTTAGCCCAACACTGATACCATGTTAATTTTTCATAGGGATATACTTTTCTTTTCTTTGATAATTTCATTTCATCATTAACACATTAAGTTCACCCCATAAAATCATAAAATTATTCAGATGTACATCATAAGTCATCAACATATGCAACTATGTATAAATAAAAATAAAATCATCATCAATGCAACATAACATAAAGGAACATGAGAAGAAAATTATGCACACATAGAGACACCAAGATTGGTCAGAGACTAGGGAAAAACCCACTATAGGGAAAACCATTGCAAATTCTTCTTCCAATAGATTGTCAGCAAATTATTCAACAAAAAAGAGCACAATGATCCATTTCTTCACAACAACTACAATATCCATGAAATGCATCTAAACATGAAAACCATGATTCTGATTATTGTAATGCATTGTCACAGTTTGTAGCCTACTTCTGAACACTATTGTCATTGAGCGTAATCTTTGGAGTACTGTAGTTTCAACTTTGAGTCACGGACGCATGGACGAGGAGTTGTGCGAGCGTCTATGGAAGTCCTGGACACTCCCCGAAGAAATCTGTTTGTGCGTATGGGGACAAATATGCTTTCTTCTACCTCAAACTATTGGACGCACTCATAAGGTTGTTGTGCATGTGTCTAAGGCTCCCCGAATGCTCCTTTGGCCACTCTATGTGTGCCCCCAGGGACCTGAATGCCTCATTTGCTTCTGAGGCCCTAAACGCTCCCTTCAAGATTCTGTGCATGCGTTCAAGGGTCCCCAGACGCACCCATGACCATTCTGTGCATGTGTCTAGGGAAAAATTTTCCCAATTTTGTGCCAGCATCCGAGAACTAGAAACCCTAGATTCATGTGATCTTTGACCCTGTAATTTTAGATTCTTGTTCGAGCTTCCTCCTTCAGACCTGTGCGAGCCAAGACAAAATAGAAGAGGAGAAGAGAGCTTGATCAATGTGTACGAATGAGCTTCATGTATCTTCTATTTATAGGATTCCATGAGGGTCCACTTGATGTTGAGGTTGACTTGTCCATTGGTACATGTGCATAGGGCTCACCTAATCCAATATACATGAGTGGGTACATAAATTCAAAAATCAACTTCTGCTTATCTGAACAAGGTGATCTTTGGGTCGATTTTGGTCCTCTCAAAAAGAGGAATTCAATGCAATCATCATATTTTTCATCTGAGTTTTCCAAGGTGGAATTTGATTGCAGTTTATTTATTTTAACATTTAGGAGTTTCTTGACTTTCATTATGAATCTTAGAAAGAAAATATGCCATTAGAATTTCCCTTCCAAGTCTATCTACAATAGTAATATTAAACTCTTGCAACAACAAAGACCACCTAGTTATTCTAGCATTAGTTGTATATTTTTTCATTAGGTATCTTTTGGTAAAATGATTAGTATGATAAAAACCTCATACCCAATGATGTAATGTCTAAATTTATTAATTGCATGCACGATTGTTAAAAATTCCTTTCTATTATTGTATAGTTTAATTTAGTAGGTGTTAATTTCTTGCAAATAATGTAAATGGTGCAGGATGATTGGTTTTCTTACTATCCCAATAATACTCCAAAGGCTATGTCTAATGCATATGTTTAGATGTGGAATATAAGGGACCAATTTTTTCCTCTCAAAATAAGTGTTGGTGGCTATTTTTTTTTAAGTTTTTGGTAATAGTGCACGAGACCACACAAACGAGAGTGGCGTGAGAGAATAAAATCCAACGTGTAGTAGAGTGGAAGCGTAGGAAGGCACTACATGTAGTTTTCCAAGTAGGAAAGGATGCATGCAGAGTGAAATATTGACAGTTAGGATTTTGAGACAACTAATGACGGTGAGGAAGGTCACCGTAGTGAAGGAATCATAAGTTATTTGCAAGAGGAGATAGGTTGGTGGAGTGGATAGCGAATTGTTAGTATATATTTCCAGCTAGCACCATTTGATGGTTGAAAAACATGGGATAGTTGGAGGAAGGTTATAATAAAATATCCAGACAGTTAGCTGACGTGGAAGAATCACTGAATTAGAGGAGAATCAGGACGAGGATGATCGATAAGCTATTGGAGACCAATAACAAGATCCAAAATCTTCAGTTCAGGGGTTGGAAAGGAGAAAGAAGAGTCTTTGATGCTATGTATTTTGTTAAGCTTGTAGAAAATATAAAAACAAGATTCAATCCGATATTATGATGTACTAAAACAAAATACTGAAGCTGCTGGCTCCCTGTGATTTACAATATTGGCAAGAATAAATGCTGCAGGGGGCCACATCAGAACTGCTTTGGAATCCTAGGACCTAGCTTGGATTCAGAGAGGGATCTCTCTATTAAGTGTTTTCAAAGCATATATATTTATGCTTTGTTTATGATATTAGGCTAGTTATGAAGCTCAAAGAACTTGTTTGTTTGGTTGGGATGGACATCATTAACAAAAGAAGTTAACTGAAGGGTGAAGGTGAGGGAAAATTGAAGAATGTTTCAGCAGAAAGGATAGGTCAAGAAACAGTATCAACCCATTGGGTTATGGAGTCACAAAAGGATTTAATTGTACAACAGTTCTTCAAGAGTTTTCACAGGGCAAGTCATCTATATCAAAGGATATTTTAGATTGAATTGTGATATGAAACACTAAAATGTTGTGAAAGAAGCAAAGCTAACAACCAATTAAGCATCTATTAACTTCACTAAAACAAGAAAAGCCTTTCAAAGTAACTGTTTGAAGCAAGCCAAAGGATAGGGCAAACCATAAACTTCTTTGGACAAACTTTTATTAAAGCAAACTTTTCAGACAACAATCCAGTAGTCCTAAGACTACTTTCAGAAAGGAGAAAACATATAAGAAAACAAGGAAAATAGCCTAAGATCAGACATAAAATTTGAATTCTAGCCTACTTTTAGCATACTCTCAAGGGATATTTCAAAACAAATTTTAAAGACTGACCAGAGGACAGGGCTAACCATAGACTTCCCTGGTTTAGACTCTACTTAGCATGTATTTGAAAAAATCATTCAAGAACAACATCTCAAGTTGTACTCAGAAAGACATGGGCTCACCAACATTTCTTCACTGGTTATACTCTATTGAATCATTCTCAAAACAACAAGCTGGATAAAAGTGAAGGGCAATTAAGAATACTTCAATCAAACCTTAGCAGAGGAAAACATAAAGATAAAGCTTTCAGACAGAAATAGGGTACTTTTTTGTAAATCCTACTCTAAATTTTCTGTTCTTTATTAGAGAAAATGGAAAGCATGTAAAACATAAGGAAAAACAAAAAAAATGAGGAATAACATCACGATTAACATAGACCAGGATCCCATGAATCAACTTATATTATTGATGTTCAAACCAATTACATACTTCAAGTCCAACATGTCTTTACAGCTCAAAACTTCTCTTCTCATCCTAGTTTTCTTCAATTACTCAACAACACTTCAACAACTTCAACAACTATCTTACACCTCAATGATAATCCAACCAACAAAAACAATGAACTCCTCATACAGTATTTATAGGTAAATGAGGAGGTGGAGTGAAAGAGGGGGTCTCTAATGGTTCATAAATGACATATTTTAATGTTTTTTACCTTTGAGACCATGCAAGGCCCAATGCAAAATGTATTTAAGTCTAACTCTGTGTTAATATTAACTTTTTGCACTACTTGGTTGCTTTTGTTGACTTTTAAGTTTTTTAGGTAGGCTTGTAACAACTTCTGAGCTGTCTTTACAAAATATCTCTGTTTTGTAATAAATTTGTGTATCTTAGGTGAAGATAGGCCGGCAGGTGGCATTTTAATCCTTTGGAGGAGTAATGGCTTCAGTGATTTTTCATTCGAAGCCTTCTTCTGCTGATCTGTTCTTATTATCTTCTTTTAAACTCTGTTTAGGCCTCTGATTTGGCTTTTGGCCTTCTTTATCATCTTTTTTTTTTGTCGCTTTACTAAATATTTTATATTTTACTTAATTTGTCTTTACACCATGTATTTATCCTTAATCTGTTGGTTGAGCTCTTAATATTATGATTTATGCTTTTAACCTTTAATGTTCACCGTATTTCTTATATTTTCTCTTTCAGTGTACAAGTGTCTTCCTTTCTGCGCTGGAGGGTTTCGCTAGTTGACCAGTGTTCATGAGGCACTAATGAAACAATGATAATCAAACCCCATGGATCCCTTTTGCATATTTGGAACCCAAGTATCGTCATCCAGGAGTTCAAGCCACTGATATTTGGCTATGGGAGGGCCTCTGTACTCGACCACCATTAAACCTGCACTAAATCATAAAAACGTTAATAAAACCTGCGCTTGTGGATAAACTGCTTCAGAGGCTTGGTGAGGGCAGAGGATTGATGCAGAGGAGGGAGAATGCACAAAGGGGAAAGGTTCCATGGCAGAATTGTGAAGAAACAGGAACAATTTTGAATAATGGCGCTAATGGAAAAGGGTGTTTTGAGGAATACCGGGTGGTATTCGCACAAGGGCTAAGCAGTAAGTGGTTTTGGTTCTTTCAAATATGATACCATACATCAGGAGACACATTTCCAGGGTGAAACCACTTATTTCGCGCATAAATGGGGCGTTTAAGCCTTTCGGTGAAACAGGCGTGATATGGATTATGAGTCGTTAGATCGGGAGGATCAACAGTTGAGATCACTTCACAGGTTCGCGCAAATAACAGATGGTCGAGAGGATGGGTGAAAAGGCGAAAGAGCGATGATCATTGGATCGGGAGGATCAATGGTCAGGATTTCATCGCGGATGCGCAAAAAAGAACGAAGGGGCGAGAGGATGGCAGAAATGCGAAAAAGCGATGACCGTTGGATCGGGAGGATCAACGATCTAGATTTCATCGTGGGGGGAATGAATAAGTTATGATCGGGAAATGAGAATGGAGTGGAGGAGGGCCCGTTCACCATTGGATCAAAATAATTAACAGCTAGGTTTATATCGCCGCCGGGGGGGGGGGGGGGGGATAGTTGGGGGGCGGAATGTTTAACTAGCGGAATTTAGGATCTGTGAGATAGCGTGAGCCATTAGATCTGATGGATCAACGGTCTAGATTATATTAGAGAAAGAAAAGGCACGGAGTGAAATATAGAGGAAGTGCTTTTTAGCTTAGCGAATGGTCATGGGTGCGGTTTTATGAGCAGAGGGGCGGAAGGTTTTAAGCCCTAAGGGAATTAAGGCCTAATTCTCAAATGGAGCGGAAAAGTCCTAAAAAAGAGGGTTTTTTAGACATTTTAGAGGTTCCGATAGGGTAAAAAGAGGGGTTTAAAACCATATAAAGGGGTTTTTATTGGTTTAAAGGTGTTTTTTTATGGGAAAATGAAGATAAATGAAGGAAAAAGGGGTTTTTTAGGGGAATGAGATGATGAATTAGGATAAGTGAAAAATGAGTGAAATGGGGCTTATGAAATGATGGTAAATGGATTTGAAATAGTTTCTTTTATATCAGCAAGATAATATAGGAAGCCTTTGAGTGAAGGTTTCAGTGGAATGATTCTTTTGAGGATAATGAACATAGTGGGCTTTCAAGAACTTACAGATTTTCATAAAAAAAAATTCTTGAAAGCTGAAAGACTAATTTAGCCATCATGAGATATAACAAAATTTATAGATGGCTAACAGTGGCTCCACTTGAAAAGGGCAGCTCCTTGGAGGTGTCAAGAACCTCAGAGATAAATCTCTAGAAAGTAGACCAGTGCCTTGTGTTTTGCTGCATTTTGACAACCTCTTCCTTCTTTGATCATGTTGCTTAAGAAGATGATCTGTAATAACATAATCAAATGGTTTTTCTCCCAAACTTCTACCTACACATCCTACTTGTCCTAACATTTTTTCTTCAGTGGGTGAATTTGGACTTGCAAACCCTTTCAACACCATTTTATTATTTTATTTGAAAGCAGTAAACTGATCTATTTCTACCCTTATTACTTCCATGAGTTCAGATTAGACAATTGAACTCATTGTTTCTCTACCTATTCTAACTACCTGTCAAGATTAGACTGTTTGAAAGATTTGCATTCTCTAATTTCTAAGACAAAAAATTTAAAACACAGTCAAATTAGGATTAGATAGTCTGATTTTCTATGGGGGCTATGGAATTATGTACAAGCTGCACATAGACTTTATTTGCAGAAAATTTAAAACAAAACTTTGAAGGCTTAAGATCTAAAATTTTCTAAGCATCCTTCCTTCTTTCTTTGGCTCAAGTTTTGATCTTTTGGAGCCATTTCTCTTTTCTTTTCCTGGTTCAGATTTTGAGTTTGTTAGAACCATTTCTTTTCTATCCTAATCTATTCTACTGATAAGCCAAGATTACACTGTTTGGAAATTCTGTTTTCACTAACCTATCAACACAAAATTGAAATTTACTCAGTCATGTTTAAGTTGTATGACTAAATAACAGTTTCTTTTCAAGCAGTGGAATTTTGACTTGCACACTTTCAGATTTTTCTCTTTTTTTGTATGGGGTTGTACCTTTTCTTTTTATCTGCCCTCTTTTTCTCTCTTCTAGTGTTTTTTGTATTTTTCATATTTCTTTCAAAAAAATTAAAAACTAGCTAAATGCTCAAAGGGTGAGCTTATTGGCATTCCCATCTATCCTAATCTAATGAAATTTCTGCTGGCCTAAGTGATACAATAGTGCCAGTGCAGCCAGTTGAGCAGCAATAAAAATGGGTGAACATCTTGTCTGCCTGCTAAAGGAAAAAAAAGTATACCTTGATCATGTGCCTTCAAAATCAAAGCTACTATATATAATGCCAGCTTCTGATGTATTCGATCCCTGTAAAGGATGCATGTCTGAAAATTTGAGCCAATCAAGACTTTCATGCAATCTGCTACAGGATCAACCAAGGCGGGATGTAAACATTCTTCTCTCAAGCCTTTCATGATTGGCTAGTTATCTGTATCCCAAACATTATCTTTGAAAATCTCATTTTCAGTATGCTCCTTGAAAGCACCATCTTCTTCTACCTGCAAGTCAAAAGGTAGTACAATTTCATCTTGCTTAAGGGAAGGGAGGCTTTCCAAGGTTTTTTTAGGATCTTGGAAGGTATATGACTAAATTTGAGAATTCAGAAGCTCAATGTCAGTTTCACATTTTTAACCACTATCTCCAAAAAAAATTTCTTAACTTCAGGGTTAAATTTTTTTGACCTAAAAATGAGAAAGACAACTTTTAAGAGATCATCATGAAGCTGAAGTTCTGATAATTGATTTGAAATTTCATCATAGAAAATATCTACCACAGACCTTGAAATTTTGTTCAATCAGTCCAAGAAAAAGGTCACTGATATTTTTATAACCTATCTGGAGTCCTCTACCAATGGAGTCTTTTGGTCTATTAAGTGTTGTGGAGTCACTAGGTGGAGGATTTTTACTTGTTTTAACAATCGTGAACCAATCTTGGCAGAAACTTGATTCATTTTTAAAAATGGGATTTCTGAGTTGTGAATTTATCTATTACTCAGTATACCCACAGTATGGTCGCCACTATATTGGCTCCCTGTGTTTTACAAGATTGGCAAGAATAAAATCTGCAGGGGGCCACATCAGAACTGCTTTGGAATCCTAGGACCTAGCCTTCCTGGATTTAGAGAGGGATGGACATCATTAACAGAAGAAGTTAACTGAAGGGTGAAGGTGAGGGTAGATTGAAGAATGTTTCGGCAGAAAGGATAGGTCAATAAATAGTATCAACCCATTGGGTTATGGAGTCACAAAAGGATTTAATTGTACAACAGTTCTTCAAGATTTTTCATAGGGAAAGTCATCTATATCAAAGGATCTTTTAGATTGAATTGTGATATGAAACATTAAAATTTTGTGAAAGAAGAAAAGCTAACAACCAATTAAGCATCTATTAACTTCAGTAAATCAAGAAAAGCCTTTCAAAGTAACTATTTTAAGCAAGCCAACGGACAGGGAAAACCGTAGACTTCTTTGGAAAAACTTGTAACTAAGCAAAAACTTGGAACCATGATCCGATAATCTTAATCCACCAGCCGAGAAGGAAAACATATAAGAAAACAGGAAAATAGCCTAAGATCGAAGACAAAAACTTTGAATTCTAAGCACCTTTTAGCACTTCTCTCATGGGATATTTCAAAACAACTTTTAAGGCGGCCGGAGGAACGGGGCTAACCATAGAATTCACACAGTTTAGACTCTACATCGCATGCATTTGAAAAATCATTCAAGAACAACATCAAGTTGTGTGAAAGACATGGGCTCACCAACATTTCTTCTTTGGTTATACTCTATTGAATCATTCTCAAAAATAAGGTGGATAAAAGTGAAGGGCAATTAAGAATCCTTCAATCAAACCTTAGTAGAGGAAAACATAAAGATAAAGCTTTCAGACATAAATAGGGTACTTTTCAGTAAATCCTACTCTGAATTTTCTGTTCTTTATCAGAGAAAATGGATAGCATGTAAAACATAAGGAAAAACAAAAACAGTGAAGAATAACATCACCATTAACATAGACCAGGATCCCATGAATCAACTTGTAATATTGATGTTCAAACCAGTTACAAACTTCAAGTTCAACAGGTCTTTACAGCTCAAAACTTCTCTTCTCAGCCTAGTTTTCTTCAATTACTCAACAACACTTCAACAACTTCAACAACTATCTTACACCTCAATGATAATCTAACCAACAAAAATAATGAACTACTCATACAGTATTTATAGGTAAATGAGGAGGTGGAGTGAAAGAGGGGGTCTCTAATGGTTCATAAATGACAAAGTTTAATGTTTTTTACCTTTGAGACCATGCAAGGCCCAAGGCAAAATGTATTTAAGTCTAACTATGCGTTTATATTAACTTTCTACCCTACTTGGTTGCTTTTGTTGACTTTTAGGTTTTTTAGGTAGGCTTGTAATAAATTCTGAGCTGTCTTTACAAAATATCTTTGTTTTGTAATAAATTTGTGTATCTTCGGTGAAAATAGGCCGGCAAGTGGCATTTTAATCCTTTGGAGGAGTAATGGCTTCAGTGATTTTTCATTCAAAGCCTTCTTCTGCTGATCTATTCTGGTTATCTTCTTTTAAACTCTGTTTAGGCCTCTGATTTGGCTTTTGGCCTTCTTTATCATCTTCTACTTTTTGTTGCTTTACTGACTATTTTATCTTTTACTTAATTTGTATTTACACTGTGTCTTTATCCTTAATCTGCTGGTTGAGCTCTTAATCTTCTGATTTATGCTTTTAACCTTTAATCTTCACTATCTTTCTTCTATTTTCTCTTTCAGTGTACATGTGTCTTCCTTTATGCGCTGGAGGGTTTCACTAGTCGACCAGTGTTCATGAGGCACTAACGAAACAATGATAATCAAACATCATGGATCCCTTTTTCATATTTGGAACCCAAGGATCGTCATCCGAGAGTTCAAGCCACTGATATTTGGCTGTGGGAGGGGCTGTGTACTCGGCCACCATTAAACCTGCACTAAATCATAAAAACGTTAATAAAACCTGCGCTTGTTGATAAATTTCTTCAGAGGCTTGGTGAGGGCGGAGGAACAATGTAGAGGAGGGAGAATGCATAGAGGGGAAATGTTCCATGGTGGAATTGTGAAGAAACATGAACAATTTTGAATAATGGCTCTAATGGAAAAGGGTGGTTTTGAGGAATACTAGGGTGGTATTCATGTGAGGGCTAAGAGGTAAGAGGTTTTGGTTCTTTCGAACACGATACCATACATCAGACGACACTTGTCCAGGGCGAAACCACTTATTTCACGTAGAAATGGGGTGTTTAAGCCTTTTGGTGAAATGGGCGCGATATGGATTATGAGTTGTTGGATCGGGAGGATCAACGGTTGAGATCACTTCACAGGTTTGCGCAAATAACTAATGGGCAAGAGGATGGGTGAAAAGGTGAAAGAGAAATGAACGTTGGATCGAGAGGATCAACAGTTAGGATTTCATTGCGAATGCACAAAAAAGAATGAAGGGGTGAGAGGATGGAAGAAATGCGAAAAAGCGATGACCGTTGAATCGGGAGGATCAATGATCCAGATTTCATCACGGGGGGAACGAATAAGTTATGATCTGAAAATGAGAATGGAGCGGTGGAGGGCCCGATCACCGTTGGATCAAAATAATCAACGGCTAGGATTATATCAGGGGGGGGGGAATAGTTGGGGGGCGGAATGTTTATCGGGCATTATTTAGGATCTATGAGATAGCATGAGCTATTAGATCTGATGGATCAACAATACAGATTATATCAGAGAAAGCACAAGCGCGGGGTAAAATATAAAGGAAGTGCTTTTAGGCTTAGCGAATGGTTGCGGGTACAATTTTATGAGTAGAGGGGCGGAAGGTTTTAAGCCCTTAGGGACTTAAGGCCTAATTCTCAAATGGAGCAGAAAAGTCCTAAAAAAGTGGGTTTTTAAAACTTTTTAGAGGTTCCGATAGGGTAAAAAGAGGGGTTTAAAACAATATAAAGGGGTTTTTTAATGGGAAAATGAAGATAAATGAAGGAAAAAGGGGTTTTTTTAGGGGAATGAGATGATGAATTAGGATAAGTGAAAAACGAGTGAAATGGGGCTTATGAAATGATGGGAAATGGCTTTGAAACAGTTTCTTTTATATCAGCAGGATAATCTAGGAAGCCTTTCAGTGAAGGTTTAAGTGGAATGATTCTTTTGAGGATAATGAACATAGTGGGCTTTCAAGAACTCACAAATTTTCATAAAGTTTGTTTCTTGAAAGATGAAAGAATAATTTAGCCATCATGAGATATAACAAAATTTATAGATGGCTAACAGAATCCCCCCTTCAATTTGCGGAAACAAAACTCGATCGCATAGTCACATATAAGCAAGAGAAAGAAATTATCAATCACACGACACAAGATGTATATGGGGAAAGAAACTGCTCAAAACCCCTCTATATTTATATTTCATATGGTTAAGATTATGAACAATACAATGCATTATCACACTAGAGAAACTTCCTGCACTCTACTAATTGTCTCACTCCGATTCTGCTTGAAATTGGATTGTGATCTAAGAAAAATCGGTCAAGTATTTAACCTTTTGCTTGCCCCTGCCTAGCCTGCCATGCTTACGCATTATTGGGCTAATTGAGCCCTTATTAATTAGGAAAATCCCCAATAATGATTGCACAATCCGTCAAGGACTTCTCGATGACCTCATGCATGACCTGTATAATTTTTTAATAGTACAACTGATAGCTATCTTCCCTTTAACCTCAAGCTCAACTAGGCCTTCCTTAGAAATGACATGCAAAAAATATTTATAGCGAATTATCAATTAACTGACTGATCACTGCATGTGCATTAAATCTAATTTAATTTATTGGACCTCTCACTATCTCATCTCTCAGTTATAACTAGTTAAACTGATTTTAACTCAATTTCTTGAGTTAATTGATTACAACTCACAAATAACTCAACCATGTGTCCTAAAAATTAGGAGATCCCTTTGTATGCATCCTCTTAGACCTCTAACTCAAATTTCCTAAGCTAACTAATTCTTCGTGACTTAGTTAACTAATACAAGTTGTCATGGGATGAAATCACATTTTTTTTTCAATTTAATTAAGGGAAAATTAAATCAAAAGCCTCATATGGTAGCCATTTCTGGGTGCTATTTTCTGGATTTCATTTATGGTTGTAATTTCACTATTTCTTGTTACAAATTTCAACGCTCCCTCTCAACAAGAAAGAAATTCAATCTATCCTAATCTGATACCTTTGGAATGTTTTGCATGCAACACTTCTCTAGTGTTGTTTTCTTATGCAACTCCTGAAACTGAATAGCCTTCAAAAAACTAAATCAATATGATGCATCTGTCATTAGAGTC
The DNA here is from genome assembly GCA_034641835.2 of Pinus albicaulis. NCBI lineage: Eukaryota > Viridiplantae > Streptophyta > Pinopsida > Pinales > Pinaceae > Pinus > Pinus albicaulis. The sequence goes on along the minus strand of CM076583.1, from coordinate 777,744,719 downwards.
TATGGCAGCTACTAGTTACTTCACTATCTACAGAAGTCTCTGAGTTGCTACTAACTCTGCATATGTGCCCTCCACACTGCTGCCAACTCCTATTTGTGCTCCAGTATCTAACATATGTCACTCTGATTTTTGTCTTCCTGACATCTGATTGCATCAATCTAAATGATCCTTCCTGCTATTGTTGTATTATGGGCTCCTCGTAGCTAGGTTCAATCCATGAGACATGCCATCTCAATGGACCCTGCCCAAATTTCTTCTCTTGGGATTATGTCTGCACATCGCCCCACCTCTCACTTGGAGATATGGTTGCATGTGATTCCTTTGCTCATCTGGCTCGAAACTTCCCCCTACTGGAGGTCTCTACTTGATTGGATACCTCCACCCGCTCTCCTCTCTGCTTCTCCACAACCTTCTAAGACTGCATGTTAAGAGGTAATTTGTGCTCCCTCTCAACCACCAAGTCACTAACCTCTGCTTTGATCCTCAAAGATTTGCGTGCATCCTCGACCTCGAGAGAATATAGGCTCTTGACTCTAACATCGATCTGTTTCACCTGTCCCATGGCAATGTGTCTAAGGAACACCTTTCCTTTTCTAAATATGACATCATAACCATGGTCTTCCAATACCACTATGGAGACAAGATTCTTCCTTAGTCCTGGAACACACAAAACATCTATCATTATGAGAGGGGAGCTATACTCCCACTGAAAGGTAACTGTACCTATTCCGGTCACACTATACCTCCCATCATCTCCAAAATCTATGTTCTGCTAGAGGTACTTGTCCTCCAAGTCACTGAAGAGATCTCTATTCCCTGTCATATGGAATGAGACACCGCTATCTATATACCACAAGCATACCATTATAGTGCTGGCCATGAATGAAATGAGAGTAAAATAAAGCTCGATTTGTGAAGCTAGCGCTTCACTCGATGCAACTGCAGGCTGCTTATTGATTTCCTTCTTATGTGGACAATTCGAGGCATATTTCTCGTGCTCGTGACAGTGAAAACACTTAATCTCGGACAAGTCTCTCTTACCCTCTTTGCATTGGAACTTCTTTCCCTTGGATTTATTTCCTTTTCCGACCAATGCAAAATCTTCTTCTTTTTCTTTTCTAGAGGTCCCGTCTCCCTCCCATTTACAGAGTCATGGTAACTATTTCAACTCTTAAGAAGGCCTAGAAGAGCTAGGCTCACCAAATCATCCTGGGCTATTGTCACACCAACACTTCGAATCTCATCTCGACTTCGTCAAGTATGTTGGTAACGTCTCGCCCTCCTCCATTTTGATATTTCTAAGCTTGTCCTTCAGTGCCAACTTCCTTTGGTCACTATTATTCTGAAACAAATCTATCAAGGCCTTCCACATATCATATGGAGTCGCCTTCCCAAGGAGACTCAAGACAATATGATCTCTAACTCCCTCTAACAGGATCCTTCTCACCTTTTCTACCTTCTTTTTCCATGCATCAAGAATTTGAGCATCTGCCGCTGCGGGCTATGGAATATCACTGTCTATGAATTCCTTCAATCTTTTGTCCTTTAGCACTGCCTTCATCATGTCCTTCCATGCTATGTAATTCAAATTTCCATCAAGGGCATATTCGAGTCTCAAGCCATCGAAAGACATATTGATCTGCTGCTAGATCCTGAAGAATAAATCTGCAGATTTGAACCTATTCAAAATAAACTCAATTTATTATCTTCTATTGTGATTCTTGGCATTCTGATACCATGTAGAAAATATACCAATGGGATTCAATCTGATCTTGTAATACACTAAAACAAAATACTAAATCCTTCATATAATTCGCGAAAACAATACATGATAGCACAATCACATATAAGCAAGAGAAATAAATTATTAATCGCACAACACAAGATGTATCTGGGGAAAGAAACTAATCAAAACCACTTTATATCTGTATTGCATATGGTCAAGATCATGACAAGCTCTATTCTTTTTTTTTTCATATTGAGTATAATTGAGACAATTTGAAGAAGTAGTACTTGCAATGTCCTTACTTTTCAAACCCATGGCTGTGATATTTGTTTCATCCCCGGAATCTGATCCTAAATCATGTTGTGTAGTTGCAACTGTCTTTTCTTTCTCCTTGTTTTAAAATTTTTTGGGTCTCATCTCAGGATGGAGTTTCCATAAATGATCTTCATCATGGCCCTCTTTGGAACAATTCTTGCATGTAAGTTTTTCTTTCTCCATCTTGATGGAAACATTCGTATTTCCTTTTCCTTTGAAAACACCTTTTCCTTTGTCTCCAGACACAAAGGTGTTCTCACTTGTTCCATTAGAAACATTATTCCATTTTGCTTCTAGATGCGTGGCCTATACACAAACTTCTTCTAAACTTGCGGGGTTAAACATGAGACTAGTGTGTCTCAAATAGCTATGAAAACCTCCAATGTATTTGAGAAAAGTTTGTTGAAATTCAACAAGAAAAATGCACACACACTGGTGTGGGATCACAAATCACACATGAGTGAGGGATCCTAGTGACACATTAGCAAGAAGGTGTGCAACCAATTTTTAAATAAATTGGAAAATTAATTGTAATCTTATCTCATAACAACTTGTAATAGTTAACTAAGTGTGATAGACTTAGTTAGATCAAGAATTTAGAGTTGAGGGTAAAAGGATAGGCATGTAGAGTGATTATATTATTAATAGGGTCTGGTTGTAATTGTAGCACTAGTGTGGTGTGAATGGGATCAGTTAACTCACATTAATTGAGTTAAAATCAATTTAACTAGTTCTAACAGTTTGATGAGCTAGTGGAAGATTAAGTGAATTAAAATATATTTAATTCATCGATAGTGATCTACCAAGTAACTAATGATTCACTATTTATAGCTGCATGCATTCAATCCCAGTGGAGACCCAATTGAGACAAAGGTTTAAGACAAGTAAACTATCAGCTGTATTTTTAGCAAACTTCCGAGGTGCATTTATATAACCACAGGAAGCCCATGATGAATTGCGCAATCAAGGAAGTCTGAATTTATTATTTAATATGGGTATAATTATCTAGAGATTGCATAAGTAGGGTAGGATGAGGGTAGGCTGATAATTGGATATGTGTTTGTCCACTTTTGCCTAGATCAGTGTGAAGCAATTGGTAGAATGTATGAGGTTGTAGTGAGCACAAATACATTGTATTGTTTCACGATTCCTTAGATGATTATACAATAAATATGGAGAGGTTTTGAGCAGTTGCTTTCACCGGGAAATATCTTGTGTTGTGCAATTGATTTACTTCTTTCTCTTACTTGCATGTGATTAAGCGATCATGTTTTATATTCCGCAAATATTGTAGAAGGATTCAATATCTTTTTTTAGTAAATTGCATGATCGGATTGAATCCATTGGTGTAATTTCTATAGCTATTAGAGTGCCAAGAATCACAATAGTGGAGAAGAAATTGTGTTTGTGTGGAAAAATATTCAAATTTGCAGGTACTTTGTTTGGAGCTATAAGCGGATCAAGATGTGTTTCAATGGATTGAGACTCGAATATGCACTCGAGGGCAGTTTGAATTATATTACATGGAAGGAAAGGATGGAGGCAATGTTGGAGGACAACGGGTTGAAGGAATTCATAGATAATGATATTCCCAAGCACGCAATAGCAGATTCCCAAATTCTTGATGCATGACAGAAGAAGGTAGAAAAGGCGAGGAGGATATTGTTAGAAGGAGTTAGATATCATATTGTCTCAAGTATCCATGGAAATGAAACTCCATATGCTATGTGGAAGGCCTTGAAAGATCTGTTTCAAAGTAGCAATGACCACATACAATTGGCACTCAAGGAAAAGCTCAGGAAAATCAAAATCTGAGAAGGGAGACACAATCTAGAAATACTTGACCAGGTTCACTCAATGTCGAGATGAGCTTGGAACTGTTGAGATTACTGTAGCTGATGATGACTTGGTGAGCCTAACACTTCCAGGCCTTCCCAAGAGCTGGCATAGTTACCAGGACTTTGTGAATGGGAGGGAGAAGTTACCATATTGGGAGCTACTATGGTCAGATTTGGTACAAGAAGATTTTCGGTATAATACCAGGGATGGATCCTCATCCAAGACTGATGATGAGGAAAATTGTACCTTGGCTGCTAAAGAAAAGAAAGGGAAGTGGAAGAAGTCCTATTCCAAATATGAGATCGACAAAGAAGGCAAGAAGTGTGACATGTCAAAAGTGAAATGTTTTCACTATCATGATCATGAACACTATGCCACAAATTGTCCACAAAAGAAGAAGGAAAATAAGAAGGCTCTGGGAGCTATAGTGGGTGAAGCTTTGGCATCACAGTTTGAGTTGGACTTCTCTCTCATCGTATGCATGGCGTCAACTGTGATGGGATCTATGTGGTACTTGGATAGTGGAACATATTTCCACATGACGAGAAACAAAGAACTCTTTAGTAGCTTGGAGGAGAAGGATCTTTAGATACACATCGAGATGGGTGATGATGGGAGGTATAACACTACTGAGATTGGTACAGTTACTTTCTAGAGATATTTAGGCAGCTTGTGGGTTCACTTATGTATTTGGTGAACACATGACTAGACATATGCTATGTAGTTAACCAACTTAGACAAGCTATGGTTAAGCCTACCAAGCTCTTTTGGAAGGCGGGGAAGCATGTGTTGAGATATCTTAGGGGCACTAAAAAGTATGGATTATGTTACAAACAGATAGAGGGAGTGAAGCTTCAAGGCTTCACCGATGCAGATTGGGTAGGTAATTCATCAATTAGGAAGAGCACATCAGGGAGCATCTTCAGCATAAGATCAACAATAGTTTCTTGGTACAACAGGAAGCAGAGATTAGTTGCACTCATTTCAGCTGAGAAAGAGTACATGGAAACTAGCCAGGCTACATGCGAGGCCATCTGGATGAAGAAGATACTTGTTGGTTTGTTTGGTCATCATATGGATCTGAGGATGATACATTGTGATAAGCAGAGTTGCATAGAACTCTCTGTTAATATGGTATTCCATGACAGGTCCAAGAATATTGACATCTGGTACCACCATCTCAGATATTGTGTTCAGAGGCACATTGTGTTGTTGTAGTGCATTCCCATGGAGGATCAGGATGCAAATATCTCGACGAAGGTGCTTGTGAAGAGCAAATTCTAATACCACAGAGGCAGGATTGGGGTAGCAGATAATCCCTTTATTGTTGAGAGGGAGTGTTGAAATTCAACAAGAAAAATGGACACACATTGGTGTGGGATCACAGGTCACACATGAGTGAGGGATTCTAGTGACACATTAGTGAGAAGGCGTGCAACCAATTTTTAAATAAATTGAAAAATTAATTGTAATCTTATCTCATAACAAATTGTAATAGATAACTAAGTGCGATAGACTTAGTTAGCTCAAGAATTTAGAGTTGAGGGTCAAAGGATAGGCATGTAGAGTGATTATATTATTAACAGGGTCCAGTGGTATTTGTAGCACTAGTGTGGTGTGAGTGGGATCAATTAACTCACATTAATTGAGTTAAAATCAATTTAACTAGTTCTAACTGTTTGATGAGCTAGTGGAAAATCAAGTGAATTAAAATAGATTTAATGCACCAATAGTGATCTACCAAGTAACTAATGATTCACTATTTATAGCTGCATGCATGTCAATTCTAGTGGAGACCTATTTGAGACAAAGGTTCAAGGCAAGTAAACTATCAGTTGTATTTTTAGCAAACTTCCCAGGTGCAGTTATATAACCACATGAAGCCCATGATGAATTGCGCAATCAAGGAAGGCTGAATTTTCTATTTAATAGGGGTTTAATTATCTAAGGATTGCGTAAGTAGGGTAGGCTGATAATTGGCTATGTGTTTGTCCAATTTTTCCTAGATCAGTGTGAAGTAATTGGTAGAGTGTATGAGGTTGCGGTGATCACAAATACATTGTATTGTTTCATGATTCCTTGGTTACTTATATAATAATTATGGAGGGGTTTTGAGCAGTTGCTTTGCCCAGGAAATATATTGTGTTGTGCGACTGATTTACTTCTTTCTCTTACTTGTATGTGATTGAGCGATCTTGTTTTATATTATGCAAATATTGTAGAAGGATTTAGTGTCTTACTTTAGTACAATGCATGATCAGATTGAGTCCATTGGTGTAATTTCTACAAAGTTTCTTGAGATGAAAAATCTACACCCAAAATCAATGCTCTCCATTACCTAAAATTTTTCCAATCCATGATAGCTTTATGAATGTATGCTAGTGGATAATATTTTCTTCTTATTGCAACAATAAAATCATTGAGTTTTGACTTCCCACCAAATGAGTGCCGCACTTTCCAACCTTAATGAAGCAAGTTGAATCTTTTTTTCATCATCCTTGATCCTTTGTATCCTGCAATACACTTCAAGCTGACGAACCCAATTATCTAATTTCTCAGAATTTACCTCCATTATACATAGGCAATTCAAACTTTATGTCATTCTTTAAAAGTGGAGTTTTACCATATCCTTTTGGAGAATGTGGAGGTGTTTTTAAAGGGGTTGATGTAGAAGATCATGATGGTGAACATGGAGGTGAGGATGGAGGTGAAGGGAAAGGTGGCATTAAAGGTGGTTTTTCACCATTCCCTTCATTCCCTTTTGGAGGCTTGTCTCCATCTCCTTCGTCACCTTTTGGAGGTTTATCTCCATCCCCCTTTGGAGGATTGGAGATCTCACCTTGTTGCAACCTTATTCCTCTATTCATAGAGAAATTTCACCATTTGTGTCATATCAAAGAGTGTTTTTCTGGAATCCTTCTCATCCTTAGACATATTGTTAGGCTCTCCTTCATGTGGCATGAATGATGAGGATTTTGGTGAAACTTGAGGTGGAGATTGCGAAAAATGTGCTTTCCTTGACCTAAATTGAGGACTTGTGATCCGAATTTATACAGGAACACAACACAATACACTTATAACCATAAATAAAAATGTGCAGTGGAAATAACACTTTATTTAATTAATATCAAAGAACTGAAATTTGTTTACAAACATAATGGAAATAAACTAGTTAGGGCGCTGATAGCTTATCTATGAGAAGAGATGTGGTGGCTACAAGCTTCTGAAATCTGTGTTACAATGAGGCTCAAAGGCCTATATATTATTGAGAAACAATGGAAAACCCTAAACATCCAAAAACCTAACCCTAGGAGATGAAACACCAGACTATGGGTCCCGTCGGGGTAAATTGGTACATCAATTTCCCGGGGTCGTAACTTTGGCATACTATATTCGTTTGACGCACATGACTACAAATACTAATAGCGAATATCGAGTCTAGAAGACTAATTTTCACCCAAAAAACGTCGTTTAGGGGCTCAAAACTTCTCCAGAATTTCAGGAAAAACTGCAAAAAATAGTAAATTGTGCTACAATTAAGGAAACTGAAAAAATGAAGGAAACAATGGTGGGTGTCCAAGTGGAATAGGAGGGTGGCCACAAATATCATTCCTCCCCCCTTAGGAATCAATGGTCCCCATTGCATTCAGTTCCTCCATGAGATGAGGAAAATTTTGTTGAACTTGGTCCCTGGTGAGCCACTTGCCCTGGTGAAGGACTCTTGGCCTGCTTTGATAACTTGATATAGCTGGATCCTATGCTGGTGGGTGTTCTTGATATGTGTGTCCATAATTCGATCAGTTGTGGATTGTTCCATGTAGTCTGGGTTTAACTCTCTTGGTGTGAGTTGTTCTTCCATGTCGGATGTGTCCAGTAGAGGTGGAAAGTAGGGCTGAAGGCTGTCCGCATTGAACACTGGGTGCATATCAGGGAATGGCGGAATACTGAGCTTGAAGGCATTGTCCCCTACAACCTTGGTGATGGTGTATGGCCCATATCAGAGCGTGCGAAGCTTGTGGTGGGGTCCAACGAGGTGCTCCTTCTACAAATGTAGCCACACTTTGTTGCCCACTTGGAAGTCGTGTGGCACCCGATGCTGATCATGCTGCTACTTGTACTTAGCATTGGCTCTGTCCAATATGTCATGAACCTATTGGAGGATGTGATGAATGTGCTCAATGAATCTATTCGCCTTGGTAGATTCAGACTGGACATGAGTCGAATTAGCCTGAGTAGTTGCAAATGGCATGGCAACGTCAATGGGACATAGTGGCTGGAATCCCAAGCCCACCTGAAAGGGGCTATGGTCGGTTGAGCTGTGGAAGGCCAGATTATAGCTATGTTGTACATAGGGGAGACTCTCATCCCATGTGCATGGATTCTTTGGGTTGTTCATGCATAAAATGTGTATGATCATCTTGTTGACGACCTCTGTCTGGCCATCAGTTTGAGGATGGAAAGCTGTGGACTTGGTGAGCTTGGTGTCTAGCATTAGTTTCTAGCATCTCAAATGGTTGTTGGAAGTCTGGTAACGTGAGCACTGGGGCAAAGTAGAAATAATGTTTCAATTTTATGAACGCATTTTGTTTAGATTCAGACCAAAGGAATTTTGCTTTCGCTCCTCCCTTGGTGATTTGACTCAAGGGCCAAGTGATATGAGAGAATCCCAACACGAACCTGCGGTAGAAATTAGCAAGACCCATAAAGCTACGAAGCTCTGTTAGAGTGGTAGGGGCTGGCCAATTATGAATGAATTGGATCTTGGTTGGATCTACATGCACCCCCTACTCATCAATAATGTATCCCAGATATTGAACCTGGGTCATGCCAAAAGTGAACTTCTTCAAATTGGCACACAAATTGTGTTGCCACAATATTTGGAGGTCCTATTGGATGTGGTGGAGGTTCTCTTCCCAAGTCTCCCTGAAGATCAAGATGTAATCCAAGTACACTACTACAAATGAGTTGGTGAATGGCTGCAAGATGTCATCCATCAGACTCATGAAGGTTGCGGGAGCATTCTTCAACCCGAAAGTCATGACCAACCATTCGAAAAGGCTCTCTGTTTGAATTTATACTCAATCTTGGTAGCATAATGGTATGCCGTACCAAGCGAGGATATGTCGAGGAACACCATTTCCTCCTGAATGTATGTGCAGAAAATTGTGTTACTTCAGCACCAAATGTTTCTCCGAATATTTGATACCCAAATTTGTTGCACAGGGTATGGAACAAATTCATAAGCTCATGCACATCTTGACCCCTTTGCTACCGCAGTGTAGTCCATTGTATGTACTTGTCCTAATAGCTCCCCACGGGATAATATTGTTCCTTGATGGTGTCTCGAAAATAATTCCAAGTGGATATGGCTGAGAAGAGAGAGGCTTCCCCCTCGTCATTTTTCTTACAATAGGTTTCCCACTAGTCCTTGACATGGGGGGTAGCTTTGAGGAGTGCAAAAATAATCTTCTCCCGTTCGGAAAAGTCATGAACTGAGAAATATCCTTCTAATAGATTCAACCATATATCTATGGTGTCTACATTTATTTGGCCATCAAATATGGGAATGTCAAAGTTTACTTGTATCAATGGGTTGCACCTCCAAAGTGGTTGCTGGATGCAGATGTGTGTAATATTCCCAATTTTCCACAAGATAATTGGAATATTAAAGTTCTCAATTTTCATAATTAATTAAGTAAATAAGAGGGTGGAGAGACCCACAAACCCCATAGATGAATAAAATCCAATTTTGATGTGTGGATGTGGATATTTTAGAGCTAGATCTACATCATGGAGTAGTGGACCAACTTCTTAAATGAAGGAAAAGTGGAGATCATGGATCATTAATGTTAAACCATGAGGATATTGGAGGAGGTCAGCTAAGATCATAGTGCATTCAAAGTAAGATCATAAAGCACTTATGATGAGATAATGGAGGAGGTGGTGCATCTAATGCACACATGATGGAGATAGAGGGCATTAAATGCAGAACATGATGGATATCATGGAGAGACAACACAATCTTCATGGAGGCTAGTGGCCACATGTACAACACAATTATGAGGTGGGACAGGGCTATGGAAGGCTCACAATCTATATAATGAAGATGAAGGCACAATAGAAGGTAGGCTTTGGATTATTATTTTTGATCTGTTTAGATCTAGATTTGTCATGTGACATTTCTATGCATGCTTATGCTTTTTAGCTAAGTTTGCAGTGTTGTTTAGTACAGGGTGTTTCCGAGTGGAAATCCCACTCTTACCCATGGGGGACTTCGAGTTCCTACTCTGGGAAGGTTTCTATTGAGCTCCATTCATCATCAGGAATTGGTGCCATATTAAACCACACTCATATGTGCTTCCAACTACAGGAATAATGCAATTCCTTCTCAAGGGTTTAAGAGGTGGTGGTTGTTTCTAGCACTTCAACTAGGAAACCGTTGGAGGATTAATCCTTTCACCTTGTGCTTCATGTTCAGCCTTCCAAGAGATGTATATTCATATCCAACATTCAAGCCATTATATCATACCTCCATGTAGCAATAGTTCCCTCAAGGATTACGCAGTTCAGTCCTGTAGATCCAAAGGAGGAAGGAAGTTCCCAGTATTTCAGTTGGAAATCCTGTGAGGGATCATCTCCTCACTTTGCATTCACTATTTCCACCATCATTGAGCTGATTTGACATATTTAGCAGTAGGCTAGAGAGCCTCCCTCCTTGACAACATAGTTTTTGTCAAGCAGTTGTGTAGCAGCAGTTGCATTCAATGGAGAAGTCTGGAGGAGCTAGATCTTGAGCTTCTAGCTTGAGGATCTAGTGAAGGGATCAACCCTTCAAGCACAGATCTGATTATTTATCATTGCAACCATCATTATTCATATTATGCTTTAGATCTACATACCCAACAGTGTATATGTGCAAGCCCTAAGAGGGTGATTTTCTTAGATTGATAGATCTGGAAAATTCCTTTTTGGGTTATCTTGGGTATCCATCATAGAGTCAGGATCTACATTTTCAGCATCATCGGAGCTCCAAAATTGCCTAGATCTACATTTCATATTTTGCCGGAAATTGTAGTCCTTGTAGTTGCAGCAGGGACAATGTAGTATTCCTTCCAGCAGTCCAGCAGTTATGCAGTCTCTCTTGTGGGATAATTTCAGGGTCATTCTAGGCCATCTCTTTGGCTTGAGTGTCTTATATTTTGAGCACTATTGTATTGGTTTATCCACCTCCTATATAATAAAATGGATAAACTATTATGTTTATTTTGATGGTGTATTTAGATTATTGTTTACTTTGCTACAGTTCTTATATTGTGTTTTAGTATTACTGCATTCTCCCTTTTGGGATATTACAGTGGTATCAGAGCATGATCTTTGGCTCATCTTGCAGGCACTTCATCTTTTGCATCAAAAGAAGAAGTAGATAGTAGAGATCTATCATGAAGGAGGATTGCAGTTTTGCCACTCTTCTCTTTAGATCCATGCAATATATCTCCAAGGAGGTCAATTAATTGAAGAGATAAAGGCAAAGGAAGGATCCAAGAAGAAGATTTGATGAGGAAGGTCCCAACACTTCCTACTAGCATGAGAAGCAAAGAGCTTCACATTATTCTACTAGATCCACTTTATTTGATAAGAGAGAGGACTGGAGTGAATATGAAGGAGAATTGGGGCATGAGACCCTAAGTAAATATCTGTCCGAGTACAAAGCACATCCTAGAGCATTAAAGGAGAATCTCTGTCTCCAACAGTTCTTGCAACTCAAAGAAGAAAAGAGATCTTGTAGCAGCAATAGAAGAAAGAGGCATAGATTCTTCTTGTCTACATTTGATGGATCCTCCACAAGCACAATGAGGGCCTGGAGGGAAGAATTGGCTACATTATTCCTGTAATATCTTGTAGCATAAAAGGAGGCTGTGGAGATTGTAGCGCTACACCTATAGGGTGAAGCAAGATATTCGTGGTTCAATCACTTGTCACACATGAGAGTGTCTGCTTATGTAGATTTTATTCTAAGACTAAAGAAGAAGTTTGGTAGAAAGAGACCGGAGACATCTCACATAGTGACATCTCCTATCATTGAGGAAATAGTGCATGAAGAGCCCAAGGAAGATGTTCTCATTATCACTCACGAGGAGGAGCCTCTACCACCACCACCAGATGTACTTACATCAGGACGAGAATCACTTGCATCTTTGCAAGATTGTCTCGAGTTCCTAAAATTTGGAGCCCCATGCATGATACATGAGATGCATGAGGAGGAGGCAAATACCAGCGCTGGTATAGTTGAAGAAGAGTTACCATAATCATTACTAGCAGTTGGGGAGACTATTGCACCGGTTGGGGAAACTCTTGTAGATGTGAAATATGTTCCCAATATTTAGCTTATCCAAGGTTTGCACATACTTTCATCTCATATTATTTCAGTACCTCATATTGAGATTTATGAGACCATGCCATCAGGGCCAGTGCATAACCAAGGATTAGAGCACCTTGCTGATTCGGAGCAGAAAATTATCATTACACAAAGGGCCCTTGATTTGAACAAGGAGAATATGTATTGCTACCCCAGTTTTTCATGGATGAGCTACACCCAACACTTTGTGTTGAAGTGCAGAGTTGCAAAATATGGGACGAACATAGTCCTATTCAGTGAATTGCCAAACTTTAAGTTTAGAATTGTATGTGGCCATGAGACAACACATGTATCACCATGCAGATATACAACACTGTCACTTAGCAGCAGTGATGATGAGAGGGCCCCATTATTCTTGGAGCATTCTAAAGGTAGCTTCACTCATGAAGCACTAGAGGGACAGATGATAGGTGGTATATATCTTGTGATGGAGAGTACTTTCCATTGTTGTTACACCATTTTTTGGTCATCTAACCTACTATCATTAGATGGACCCAAGTACACCACGTAAGACCAATTTTACCCTAAGTAAAATTGCTTTCAATATGTAAAATAACTTAATAAAACACATTTATTAGGTTGTTTATGGTCTAAACAGGAAACCCCAAAAGGAAATATTAAACAAACCTATATTTGTTTGACTTTCCTGGTCATGTTTAACCCAAAACAAAGAAATTAATTAGATAAATCTTTATTTATATTATTATTTTCTAGGAATAATTATTTAAATCTTATTTAAATAATATTCCTTGTTAAATATGACTAAATCACCCATAAATAATTAAATAAATCATTATTTATTTGATTATCCTTCAACCACTTCCTTAAAATGATAAATAAATCATTTATTTATTTATTATTCACAAATAAAAGGGATTTGACCCAAGTCAAATACTTTTTCCCTCCAACAAATATAATAAAATATTCCATAAAAGGTGGATCTAGATTTGGTTAATGTTATGTTAATCATGCACCAAGATCTAGAATGACCCAATATTTTGTTATAAATAGGAGGGTTTCTCCTACCATTCTTCACCTTTTGTTGCCTATTAGATCACTCTGGATCTATACTCTTGGTCCGACTTTGAGCCATTATCATTGTCATATTTTCCATTATTTGCTGTGTGAGCTCCCTTTGAGTTCTATCTTTGTCTGGGTTTTCTACACCAACATGAGAGAGAAATGCTAGATCTGAAGTGCTGAGGACTTCCAAGAACCCATCCCATTGAGGAGAATTGGAAACATCTTCTTGTTTTCCTCCCAAGTGCCCTTAATACAAAAAATTCTTTCAAAAATTGTTCTTGTCTTGTCTATTGGATATATGGAGCAAAACCTTCTTTTTACTGCTTAATGTCTTTCTATGCATAGATCTGGTTTTTGCAGCTCTTGTCTTGATCAACTAACTGTAGATCTGAAAATATTGGCATCCATATTTGATGTTAGGGCTATTAGTTATGCGTAACTAAAGTGGTCTTTTTTCGTACACTTCGACAAAATATTCATACTAACAACTGGCGACTCCACACGGGTTTTCGATTACGACTGCTGTCGTTTTTCATATTCCTGCATATCCAGCTACTTCAGACCCTAGGGTTTCTTTTCAACTTTTTGTTTTTCCTATTTTCATGTTGTTTTTCACCTATAAAACCCTAAAACATTAAAATTTCTAACTTCCGCGTGTTTCTGGCCCTATTGCGCAGGTGACAGACATCAGCCGCAACTGAGACGACAACTTTTCCGGAAATCTGCCGCCGGGACACCCGAAGCTTCAGGTCGCACTTTTCAGCCCAGAAACTACGACGTAGACCTCCAGGTTGCACTTTTCAGCCCATTATCTGCGACTTGCACATAAAACAGGTCAGAACCTGCGACCTGCTAATTTTTCTGCTATTTTTCTGCAATTTTTCTGGGTTTTTCTGAAGCTTCTGTCAGGGTTTTCCAGCCTCTGTCTCAGCCCGTTTCGACCTGTTTCTGATCTATTTCGCTCATCTAAGTGGGAACATAGCCCCCTAGGGATTCAATACCCTCCACTTTTGGTGGAAGAGTTTTTATCTGTTTCAGGTGTCTGTTTTTTCAGAGTTTCAGCCTCCCCTTTTCCAGATCTGATACCTCGTTTTCAGATCTCTTTTAATCAGCTCTTCTCCCTTTCAAATCACCTCCTGCGGATTTGTTTGGATCTACCTTTAGGGTCTCCTCCTTGCCCCTTCTGCTTTTTGCTGATTCCCCCCCCATTTTTTTTTCCAACCACCTTGCCTCTGCCTCTTGGCTGTGTTCTGCCCCTCTTTTCAGCAGATTTCTCCTTTAGATCCATGTCCCTTTCGACCCTAGATCTATTGGCCTCTTTTTAGTGTGTTTTGACTAGTTTTTTTTTCCCTCTGTTAGACTAGTTTTGAGAGCCCCGCCTTTTTGGGTTAGATCGATGCATTGATTAGCTGTTAATTTTCTATTATTTAATCATTATATACTGTTCTCTGCAGCATTGTTTTCAGTTACGCAGCACACTTTTTCTCTTGCTCTCAAAACGAAAAGGGTTTAAAAATTAAAATTAACACACGCCACACACTCACCCTAAGCGAAGAAGAACCTGGTTTACACCACCAGGCAAAGACTTTAAAATCAATTGACACTGCACCTATCTGCCCTTGTTTCGACATTGTAATCACTTGATTCTGCACCTCCCTGCCCTTGTTGGTCATTCTTCTTCCCCTTGTGCCGTGTTTGTGTTGTCATTGTTAGCCCCCCTATGAAATTTTTGACAAGCAAATAGGGGGCTAAGATGTTTTTGAGCCTTCAAGGAATGCATTTCCCCTGAAAACACAGTCTCCTTGAAGCCTCCATGTGTCTTTTATCCTTTGATAAATCCCCTCTGTTGATTCCCATTATAAAACCCCTCTGTTTGTGAAGAGATGCCTAAAGGCCCCTTTCTCCTCTTATTTCACCCCCCTCTTAGCTCCTATTTTTATCCCCCTCGTCCCCCCTTCTATTTCCCTTCATCACCCTTCAAATTCCCCCAAAATCTCCTTTGAATTCTACCCATATCCCCCCCTTTGGGCTAATTTACCCTTATCCCTCTATCGTTCCCCTTTCTAACCTTTAAATCACATTGGAATGGGCCAAACCCACTTCCGACCTTATACTAAGGGCTTAGCCCCTTTTCCCCAGCCCCGTTAGCTTTTTCCCCCATGTAACCAAGCGCTGTGACTGAGCGCTGCTCCTTAAGGTGCCCATCGCAAATCGCAGATCGCATTTTTTGCAGGTTGTGTTCGTTAGATCCATCGCAAATATTTGCGATGCGATCGACCGATCACGCCGTCACAACTCCGCCCGATCGCATCCATCGCAGATCACATTTTCATGTGTTATGCTCGTTAGATCCATCGCAAATATTTGCGATACGATCTGATCGCGTCGCAAATATTTGCGATGCGATCGTCTGATCGCGCCGTCGCATTTTTCCACCCATCGCAACCCCTCCCGATCGCATATTTCTCCGTCGCATATTCTCCCGTCGCACTTCCGCTCGTCGCAAGTTCTCGCATCGCACTATTCCCCGATTGCATATCTGCCCCATCGCAATATCACAAGCGCAGATTTCTGTTTGGTGCCACCCTCCGCCATCGCACTTTCCGCCTTTGCGATTTGCGATTTCCGTACCGGGTCCCACATCCGTGGCTCTGCTCCATTGTTTTCTCCGTTTCCCTTTGTGATTCACTTAAGCGAAAACCTTTGGGCCTTTACACTATAATCATTTCTTCCGCCACTTCTCATTGTTTCCGCTGTTCCCACTGTTCTGCCACCGTTCCTTTGGGCCTCCAAAGCACTTCTCCACCACTACTGCCCAGGTTTATAATAGGTGTATTTTATTACGCAGACATCACAGAGAGGCCGTTTCAGCATTTGTCAGCGGACCAGTAGAAGGAATTCAAAGGGGGGTTGGTGCCTGTTATTAATGAAGTTAACGTTTAAACCCCGCATTCAAAGGGAAAGGGCACGGTTTGAAGACTTAAGCACGCAAAGGTCATATCCGCATTTTAATATCAGCAGAATGCATTTCCTCCAGGAAAGACGTTTACCTACAGCATTCCTCATATCTCCTCGAGCCCTGAAACGATTAATTACACTGACTGAAACCCATTCAAGACAGTCAGGTAGCGGTTATGGAGGTATGGAGTGGCCTTGCAGTTTTCCCATCCAGTTCATTTATTCCAGAATGGCAACACAGAGTTCCAGACCGCCGTAAGGACTTAAAGAACATATCAGAGGTCAATATCGACCTGAAAAACGTCTCCAACCAATCTACAGAGTACAGCACAACGCCATTAAGCAGAATGGACTCGGTTTCCTCCACTATTCCGTCTTAATGAGACTCATTTAATTGTTCACCTACTTCTGTTCCTTCCTCTTCTCCTATAAGAATCCCCGAGAACATATTGAAAAAGGTTGTTGTTGTTGCCTTGCTGTGGCAGTCGCTGTTAGAGGGATTCATTCTTGACTGTTAGAACAGTCTTGGGAGGGAGTAGCAGAGTAGTTGTATGTAATAGGCTGGGAGGAGAAATTTTGGACTGTATTAGCCATTGAGCTTATTGTACATGACTGGTTTTGCATCAATTAATCAAAGCACTTTTCATAGGATCCTGGTCTATTACTATTGGTGATGTTTTTCTAACTCTGTATATCACATTTTCATACTGTTTCATGTTCTTCTGGTAGGAAACAAAAGTATAACATAGGATTCACCCTTGTTAGATGCCCTGTGTTTCCTGCTCTCCCTACCTTTAATTTTTTCTGCCTTATGTGCTATCTAAGAGTTGATTTCAGTTGATTTAACCAGTGTAGTGGATGTTATTGCCTACTCTCTGATGTATGAATTGGTTGAATCAGTTCTTAGATGTTCTTGATGGGTTTAAGCTGGAAGGTTTGGGAACACTGGGGATGAGTGTTAGCCCTGTCCACTAGGATCCTTACGCGACCAGTTGGCCTTTCTAAGATCCCTTCTGTTTAACTTATCTCTGTTTTTCCTCTGGAGTTGCTAAAGCAGACCTGGAGTTAAATGACCTCTGGTCTGATCTATAAGCTGCCCCATTTGTCCACCTTTGAGAGTTGCCTTTGAGTATGTCCAAGCAAGTTTGGAGTTAAATGACCTCTGACCTGATCTATAGACAGAAAATTGGTTGTCTTTCCTTCTTCCACTTTCTCTCCTTAATGTTCCATTCCACCATTTGCCTAAAAGATCCTTTAGTGTAGATGACTTTCCCTTTGAAAGCCTTGGCTAGTGGATGCAAGTAATTTACTTTCATGACTCCATAGCCCAATGGATGGCACTGTCTTGGCCTATCCTCTTTGTTGAAGCCTCCTGCTGTTTTGTTTCCTTCCTCCCATTACTTTCTCAGTCTATGATCTCCTGACCAACCCAGCAACCAACCAACCAAATCATTTAAACCCCCCATTTGTGCTTCATACCTAGCCTAATATCTCAATTTGAGCTTTCAAAGATATATGATTCTTGCTCCATTTGGAGAGATCCCTCTCCGGGTCCAGGAGGGCTAGATCCTAGGGCCCCAAAGTGGTTTAATGTTGTCTCATCTTTTGGTATTGCCAAATCTGACAAAACATGGGAACCCCAACATAATGGCGACTCCACTGGGGATGAATCTGAGAGTCAAGAACTGCTAACATTTGGTCTATTTCCCATTGTCATCACCAACATAATGGCGACTCCACTGGGGAAGAGACCAATCAGCCTTGATTTGGTAAACCACTGTGGTGGACAGTAAGGTTTAAATCATCCACCTGGCGACTCCACAATTCCTGAATGATAAAAGACTCCACTGGTGATCAGTAGGCCACTGATTATCTTGGTTTCACGTGAATCCACTGGGAGACCAGTCGCATTACAACATCAACCCCACCAATGGAAGACTCTGAGTTTAGTCCCCTTGAAGAGTTTCATTGCGGAATATCAGATATACTGGCTAAACTCAGAAGCGAAGACCTTCCAAAGGTTTTCTGTTCCAGCTCAAGATTCAATGATCGACCTGAGCTGAAGAAATTTTTTTTAGAAGTGCTGGCGGAGAGGTATGAAGCTGAGCTCGAACTTTTGAAATCACAAGAGAAATCATACAAGTTCAGAGACCCGAGA
The DNA here is from genome assembly GCA_034641835.2 of Pinus albicaulis. Taxonomy (NCBI): domain Eukaryota; kingdom Viridiplantae; phylum Streptophyta; class Pinopsida; order Pinales; family Pinaceae; genus Pinus; species Pinus albicaulis. Next base: position 777,726,284 of record CM076583.1, on the reverse strand, counting down.
GCCTTTTTGGAAAGTCTCCCGCCCCCTAAAAGAGAAGAAATTCCGCTGCTGTTTGATGTGCAAGAAGAAGACGATCCGGCTCCCAAGAGCCACTCTGAAGACGCAGCGGAAAATGCAATAACCGAAGCCGCCCAGGACGCAAAAAACCTACCAATCATGGACGGCCTAAGTGAAGAAAGTGCACATCATATGCTCATTGATCCTATGGCAGAATACGTGGAGGTCCTGATGCACTCAAATACTCTAGCGTTGATCCTTAGCACGAGCCAGTTTCATCAGGAAGGGTCACTACTGATGGTGACCACAATTTTGAAGGACCACAAGCAGAGCACCATGTGGTTATCTCTGACAGCCAGCCAGTGCTCATATCCTTTTTTGTTACTGCTTGATTGGCTGCATTGGCATTATTGTATCACCTAGAACATCAGATATTTCCAAGTTAGGGTAGGGTAGGTAGGAAAGCTCAATAAAGCTCAGTCTATGAGCATGTAGTTAGTTGTTTCATTTTCTGTCTTAGAATGTAGAGAAGAAACCTGCTAGACAGTCTAATCCTAGCAGGTAGTAGTGTAGGTAGAGAAGCTTATGAGGCCAACAGCCTAATCTGGTCTCATGGAGTAATAAGGGTAGATTTAGAATAGGTTTATTTTCTGTTTATAAAAATAAAATGATGTAAAGGGTCTGCAAGCCCAAATGCACCCAAAAGAAAAATGTATAGTGTGGGCAGGTAATTGTTTGGGAGAATTTTACTGCTGATATGTTGTCTTCATAGTTTGTGGCAGCTGATCAAAGAAAGAAGAAAGGTGGCTTGAGCAGTAGGCATCTGGCATACACCAAATATTTATTTTCTGAATTCTTGACTCCTTCAAGAAGAAGTCATCCCCATGTGGAGCCACTGTTAGCCCCCCTATGAAATTTTTGACAAGCAAATAGGGGGCTAAGATGTTTTTGAGCCTTCAAGGAATGCATTTCCCCTGAAAACACAGTCTCCTTGAAGCCTCCATGTGTCTTTTATCCTTTGATAAATCCCCTCTGCTGATTCCCATTACAAAGCCCCTCTATTTTTGAAGAGATGCCTAAAGGCCCCTTTCTCCTCTTATTTCACCCCCCTCTTAGCTCCTATTTTTATCCCCCTGGTCCCCCCTGGTCCCCCCTTCTATTTCCCTTCATCACCCTTCAAATTCCCCCAAAATCCCCTTTGAATGCTACCCATATCCCCCCTTTGGGCTAATTTACCCTTATCCCTCTATCTTTCCCCTTTCTAACCTTTAAATCACATTGGAATGGGCCAAACCCACTTCCGACCTTATACTAAGGGCTTAGCCCCTTTTCCCCAGCCCCGTTAGCTTTTTCCCCCATGTAACCGAGCGCTGTGACTGAGCTCTGCTCCTTAAGGCGCCCATCGCAAATCGCAGATCGCATTTTTTGCGGGTTGTGTTCGTTAGATCCATCACAAATATTTGCGATGCGATCTGATCGCGTCGCAAATATTTGCGATGCGATCGACTGATCGCGCCGTCGCAACTCCGCCCGATCGCATCCATCGCAGATCGCATTTTCGTGTGTTATTATCGTTAGATCCATCGCAAATATTTGTGATGCGATCGTCTGATCGCGCCATCGCATTTTTCCACCCATCACAACCCCGCCCGATCGCATATTTCTCTGTCGCATATTCTCCCGTCGCACTTCCGCTCGTCGTAAGTTCTCGCATCGCACTATTCCCTGATCGCATATCCGCCCCATCGCAATATCGCAAGTGCATATTTCTGTTTGGTGCCACCCTCCGCCATCGCACTTTCCGCCTTTGCGATTTGCGATTTCCGTACCAGGTCCCACATCCGTGGCTCCGCTCCATTGTTTTTCTCCGTTTCCCTTTGTGATTCACTTAAGAGAAAACCTTTGGGCCTTTACACTATAATCATTTCTTCCGCCACTTCTCATTGTTTCCGCTGTTCCCACTGTTCTGCCACCGTTCCTCCGGGCCTCCAAAGCACTTATCCACCACTACTGCCCAGGTTTATAACAGGTGTATTTTATTATGCAGACAACACAGAGAGGCCGTTTCAGCATTTGTCAGCGGACCAGCAGAAGGAATTCAAAGGGGGGTTGGTCCCTATTATTAATGAAGTTAACGTTTAAACCCTGCATTCAAAGGGAAAGGGCACGGTTTGAAGACTTAAGCACGCAAAGGTCATATCCGCATTTTCATATCAGCAGAACGCATTTCCTCCAGGAAAGACGTTTACCTACAGCATTCCTCATATCTCCTCGAGCCCTGAAACGATTAATTACACTGACTGAAACCCATTCAAGACAGTTAGGCAGCGGTTATGGAGGTATGGAGCGGCCTTGCAGTTTTCCCATCCAGTTCATTTATTCCAGAATGGCAACGCAGATTTCCAGACCGCCGTAAGGACTTAAAGAACATATCAGAGGTCAATCTCGACTTGACAAACATCTCCAACCAATCTACAGAGTACATCATAACGCCATTAAGTAGAATGGACTCGGTTTCCTCCACCATTCCGTCTTAATGAGACTCATTTAATTGTTCACCTACTTATGGTCCTTCCTCTTCTCCTATAAGAATCCCCGAGAACATATTGAAAAAGGTTGTTGTTGTTGCCTTGCTGTGGCAGTTGCTGTTAGAGGGATTCATTCTTGACTATTAGAACAGTCTTGGGAGGGAGTAGCAGAGTAGTTGTATGTAATAGGCTGGGAGGAGAAAGTCTGGGCTGTATTAGCCATTGAGCTTATTGTACATGACTGGTTTTGCATCAATTAATCAAAGCACTTTTCACAGGATCCTGGTCTATTACTATTGGTGATGTTTTTCTAACTCTGTATATCACATTTTCATACTGTTTCATGTTCTTCTGGTAGGCAACAGAAGTATAACATAGGATTCACCCTTGTTAGGTACCCTATGTTTCCTGCTCTCCCTACCTTTAATGTTTTCTGCCTTATGTGCTATCTAAGAGTTGATTTCAGTTGATTTAACCAGTGTAGTGGATGTTATTGCCTACTCTCTGATGTATGAATTGGTTGAATCACTTCTTAGATGTTCTTGCTGGGTTTAAGATGGAAGGTTTGGGAACACTGGGGATGAGTGTTAGCCCTGTCCACTATGATCCTTGCGTGACCAGCTGGCCTTTCTAAGATCCCTTCTGTTTAACTTATCTCTGTTTTTCCTCTGGAGTTGCTAAAGCAGACTTGGAGTTAAATGACCTCTGGTCTGATCTATAAGCTGCCCCATTTGTCCATCTTTGAGAGCTGCCTTTGAGTATGTCCAAGCAGGTCTAGAGTTAAATGACCTCTGACCTGATCTATAGACAGAAAATTGGTAGTCTTTCCTTCTTCCACTTTCTCTCCTTAATGTTCCATTCCACCATCTGCCTAAAAGATCCTTTAGTGTAGATGACTTTCCCTTTGAAAGCCTTGGCTAGTGGATGCAAGTAATTTCCTTTCATGACTCCATAGCCCAATGGATGGCACTGTCTTGGCCTATCCTCTTTGCTGAAGCCTCCTGCTGTTTTGTTTCCTTCCTCCCATTACTTTCTCAGTCTATGATCTCCTGACCAACCCAGCAACCAACCAACCAAATCATTTAAATCCCCCATTTGTGCTTCATACCTAGCCTAATATCTCAATTTGAGCTTTCAAATATATATCATTCTTGCTCCATTTGGAGAGATCCCTCTCCGAGTCCAGGAGGGCTAGATCCTAGGGCCCCAAAGTGGTTTGATGTTGTCTCATCTTTTGGTATTGCCAAATCTGCCAAAACATGGAAACCCCAACAGTCATCATTGCGCCCCCAAGGCGCACGTCCCGGAGACTTCTTGGCCTTCACCCTTAGTTTCCGGTCGGACGACCTACTTTGTCCCGCCGTCGTCGAGTTAGTCCTCCTCCGAGTCCGCACTCCGACTCCTCTTCTGATTCAATGGGTTCTCCTTTTACTTCTGGTTCTCCCCCTGTCACCTTCACTATGTCTGGTCCAGGGCCTAACGCTAGCGGTACTCCCGGCCCTAATGTCGGGACTACTACTAGCGGAACCGCCACAAGAACTACCTCGACTACTCCCTTGCTCCCCTTCCTGGCAGGCCTCAACCTCCCCGGTTTGGACCGATTGATTAACGAACCTATACACCATGACGCTAGTTGGCCTGTTATGCCGACAAAGCTCCCTTCCGACATCCCAAAGTTTGAAGGCCTCGCTGGAGAAGATCCTGCAAATCATGTTCGATCTTTCCACATGTGGTGTTCCTCTACCTCCATTACCGATGACTCTGTCCGTCTTCAGTTGTTCCAATGAACGCTTACAGGCGCGGCTTCTAAGTGGTATGTTGATCAGGCCCCTTCCTCTCATACCTCCTTTGCGACTCTTGCCCGAGCTTTTTTATCTTACTTCCAGCTTCCCCTTCGTTATGACACTGGTATTGAACTTTTGACTTCTTTCTGTCAATCATCTGCGACCCGCCTATCCGATCATGTCCAGGAATGGCGGAGACGAAAGAGCCTATGTCAATCCCCTACTTTCAAAGACCGTGTCTACATGGACTGGTTCCTTAGATCTCTATTGCCTCCTATCGGGAAAGATGTCGCATCGCATTTCCCCCAAACCGAAGAAGCCGCCCTCCAACTGGCGTTAAAATATGACTTGATCTACGCTCAGACGGGTTATGTTTATACCCTTCTACCTGATCTCCCCAGACCCGGTGGTGTCAACGCATTGGGGGCACCTCATGCCGCCGACGGTATCGTTGGAGCTCTATCTCACACATATGCCCAACCTCCCATGGGTTATGGTTTTCCTGGGGGAGGGGGCAGCACCACCCGCACTTGTTCCCCTCCCGGTAGCACGTATCCAGGATACGGCATGCCTCAGCCTTTTGCCCAGTCTCCTGCTTACCTCAATGTTGCCCACCCTAACCGTTATCCTTATCCGCAGCCTGGTTCTCTAGCTCCTCCAGCATTTTCACCTCCTCCTCCATTGAATTCTCTACCCCTGCAACAACAGTCACCGCCCCCTCAAGAGCAGGTGGATGCACAGCAGGGATTCAGGGCTACCCACCCACCTGACTGACAGGCGACCACTCAACCTTCCCCTTCTGGTTCCTCCATTTACCAGATCCTCATGATGAACTCTGATCCACCTCTAACCGTCGACCTTAACCTTCAAACTCGGGCTCGTCAGTACCCCAACCCTCCCGCTCCGTCTGTCCCCGAGTCCCCTTCTTCAGGTTCTACAGAGCCTCTTTCGACATCCAATGGTCCCTTACATATCCCTCAACCCCAAGTCGAGGTTCATACCAAGATTCCTAAAGGACCATTACGCCGAAATGCTGCTCCTGGTCGAGCTGCTCATTCGTATAGCATAGTAGATGATTTGGCGCAGTCTCCTGCTGCCATTTCTACATTGGAACTCCTCCAGTCATGCCCTTCCGAAAAGAAGGCTCTACTATCTGCCATGGGCGCTGTAGATCCTGCTGATGACCAATTGATTGTTTTCAATGCCCATCAATCAGAGCATCCTCCTCTTCCTGCTTCCGTAGCCTTCCAAATCCTAGTCAAAATCCAGAACGCTAACGTTTCTCGGTGTATCATTCATGAGGGGGCATCCACTTGTGTGATGTCCGCTTCGGTTTGGAAACAACTCAGATCTCTTGAGTTTCCCCCTTCCACGATCACCCTTCGAGCGTGGGACGACCATGCCTCCCAGCCCATTGGCCTATTCCGTAATTGTTCTATCACTCTTGCGGGCAAGACTGTTTGCATTGACGTCGAAGTCATCGACGCCCCTCTAGATTACAACATTCTCTTGGGGCGAAGCTACACCTACGCCATGTCCACTGTCCCATCCGCGGTTTTTCGCAAGATGTCTTTTCCTCACAATGGAAAGATAGTCACCATCGACCAGTTGACATATCATGAGCCAAAATCTCAGACCTCCCCTGAGACGACCATCTCTTCTGTAGCCAATAATCAAACCGTCGATTCCTTGACCAGTGTCTCTCCCGGCGTCTACAAAGACTCCTCTTTGCTTGGAAATTTCCCTGGTCTTCCTCCTCCTCTTGTCTCTGACCCCAGCTCATCGAATGTTTGCATGATGCAATCGTCTCAGGTTTCTCTCAAGCAACCTGCTTCGGCTAGTCAGCAACCGCGCTTTCCGCAACCTGCTCCTAGCCCTTCTCCTGCAGCTGGTAGTCATGAGTCTCTTTATCCTCCTGGAACGGTTCCTCCAAGCATTAGCCATTTAGGAGCTGTCCCACCTGGCCATTCCCCCTCTGGTTAGATACCATTCCTAGCTCCCCCACCAGGAGTGTCCACGGTACTTGTCATGGCCACCCTCTATCTTCCTAACCTGACCCTTGGGATTCCCGTCTGGTACCTTGATCCTCCAGCCCCCACCTTGCCTGGTCAACCCAAACCTTATATTGCTTTGACCCCGGTTCAACCTGTCCCCATGACTTCTCCCGCTGCAACAGTACCTCAGTCACCTCAACAGGATCCACCTCCTGTTGTGACCGCTTCGGGTAAGAAGGGAAAAGCTCGCAAGGGGGCATCAAAGGACACGGCTGCCCCGACAAACCTTGCCCCTCCTCAGGCTCCAAAGTATACCATCCAGTGTGCTTTGTGTGATGTTGTCGGTCACGCCTCCCATACCTGTCCTGAATTGCTTCATCTCAAGCCCATGGTTAATGTCACGTTCCCTGAGTCCATGGTCCCAGAAGCCTCTGTTCCTTCCGCGACCGTGGCCAAGAACCCCAAGACTATTCACACCAACCACCCTTGTGCTTTGTGTGATCTCCATGGCCATTGCACCCACCTTTGTCCCCACCTCGAGGACTTGCGCACCTCTCTAGCTGCGGTCTGCCAATTCGAGGCCAAGCGCAATGAGTCCACCTCTCCCCTATTTGCGCATTTTTCTTTGGCAGAACGACCATACATGACTGCTCCCATTGACATTCCCCCTCCTGATGTCGAGATGACGGAGCCTTCGTCCAGCATTTTCTACCTATCATCATCCATGAGACCCTCGGGGAACATTCCATCTGAATCCTCCCCTGTTGTTTCGCTTGACCTTCCTTCAGCGATCACCTTGGGATCAACATCGGTAGATCCTTTATCTACTTACTCTTCTATCACCCCTTGTGACGATATGCATGTGAACCTCTCTTCTCATGATGACGATTCAGGTCGCTTCGCCACATCAGGTGGTCTTTCTTCCACCAGTCACCCCATCTTCTATCACGATGATGACATTATGGAAAAAATCCCCACCCCTGACTTTATCTATTCCCCCTTACATCGAACCCATGCGTTCACACCACATACACCTTGTGGCCATTACATTGAAACCCAATGTTTGGGTGAGGGGGCACCCACATTCGAGAGACCAAGACGATTCTCGCAACTCTCCTAGTGTGTAGTGTCTTGACTTTAGTAATTTTATTCTTCCCCACAGGCCAAAACATAAGTTCCTAATCATGGATCCTCTAGGAGAGGGCCCTCGTTCCTGTCTTCCATCAACAACCCAATCTCTTAGACATTGTTGTTGACCAACATATGGGTTTTCTAGGAGAGCATCAGTTCATTATCTCCAAATCCTCTCTTTGGGATAATGACACCAGGTATGCCAACTTGAAAACTTAAAGTCCATTTTCTTCCTATATGCAGTACCAAAAGAGATTGGTAAATCCTCCATTTCCTTTCTCAAACTGCATAACCATAACAAAAAAAAATGGCACACCACATCATTACAATGTGTTTAGATTCCCCCTTTTCTAAATACATTTTGGCATGACCACACCATGCTTGGGGGGCACCTATGCCTGGCCATAACCTACTCAAAATAGGAATTTCTTCTAACTTGCAACACTCATACTAGGGGCACCATTTGGCCTCCTGCCCATCATGTGCTGTTGAGTGTTAGGTAAGTGATTACCATCTTGTCCTCATGTTTCCATGGTCCCCCATTGGACCTTCTTGTGTGTGGGGATAACCAATTAAGCCCTTGTTTATAGCATCAAGGTTGAGTCATCATGGCATTCATGGAAGGTCTATCTCAAGTCCTTTGTACCCCTTCCTGGTAAGGAGCTTCATTGCTTGATCTCACATTCTTGTGTCGCATTATGGGCCCACATCCGGTCCCACTTTATACTATCCTCATGATATTGTCGATCGGCGCCATGTCATTTCATGCCCTTTATGCTCTAACGAAAAGTCATCCATTCACTACTCAGTCCCCTCTATTCCATCATCATCATTGGTATTAGTCTGTCAGTCGCTCTACTATTTTCTCTCGTGCCTTAGTTGAGGATCCCTTATTACCTCACCTATGGCGGACCTCCTTCTGTCGACATCAACCCCTTCATTCCAGAGGACAGGTCTAGAGAGCGATGTACCTTGGTTCCAGCTTCCACTCTTGTTCGGTGCCTCGGATTAGGCAAAGGGATCCCTCATTTCCCTTTGACTTGATTGTTTCTCCACTTCAGCTCCTTTCAGCATGATCGAGATTCGTATGCTTGATGGTCCAGTGGTGCAGCAGCAACTATTGGTGATGCCCGGGTGTGTGTGAGATGTCTCAACCCTCATGAGGGGGTGGCCCTGCAGGTAGCCCCCCACATGCCCGGATGACATCTTCATTGCAGCCTTCGATGCAGCTCCATATATTTGATGATGTCGGCCTTAGCCGCTTGCAGCGCCTCTTTGATTTGCATATATCAGTCAGATTTTGTGAGCCTTTCCCCGCTTGTAGGGGGAATTTGGGTTGTATTTGTATCTCATGTACTCAGATATTATTGTATAAGTCCTGGCTGTTATCCCAGACACAACATGTATATGGGATCCCTCATTGTATTTCTATCTGACTCCTGTTTATGCCGGCTGTACTTTATGGTCCGGTCCCTTGTTTACTCGACACACTATTCTTTTGTACTTTGTTTCGACAGGCATAGGTATGCCTCCCCCGCCGCCTTTAGCACAGGTACCCTCTCATAAAAAGAGACTTGTTGCACCTGTAAGTCTCGTCTCCTCAGGGTTTAGTTCTTCAGCACATTAGTCTACCTCACATTTCTCTCTCTGACTTCCCTTGTGATGTCTGGTGATTGAGTTCTTACAACGTACTTCGGTCATACGATTTACTCCTAACACTCGCACGCTGGGGGGCAATCTGTTACACCATTTTTTGGTCATCTAACCTACTATCATTAGATGGACCCAAGTACACCACGTAAGACCAATTTTACCCTAAGTAAAATTTCTTTCACTATGTAAAATAACTTAATAAAACACATTTATTAGGTTGTTTATGGTCTAAACAGGAAACCCCAAAAAGGAAATATTAAACAAACCTATATTTGTTTGATTTTCCTGGTCATGTTTAACCCAAAACAAAGAAATTAATTAGATAAATCTTTATTTATCTTATTATTTTATAGGAATAATTATTTAAATCTTATTTAAATAATATTCCTTGTTAAATATGACTAAATCACCCATAAATAATTAAATAAATCATTATTTATTTGATTATCTTTTAACCACTTCCTTAAAATGATAAATAAATCATTATTTATTTATTATTCACAAATAAAGGGATTTGACCCAAGTCAAATACTTTTTCCCTCCAACAAATATAATAAAATATTCCATAAAAGGTGGATCTAGATTTGGTTAATGTTATTTTAATCATGCACCAAGATCTAGAATGACCCAATATTTTTTTATAAATAGGAAGGTTTTCTCCTACCATTCTTCACCTTTTGTTGCCTATTAGATCCTCCCAGTCCTAAACTCTTGATCAATCACAGACCCATTATCATTCATCAATATTACCATTGTTTACTCATTAAAACCACTGAGTTCTATCTTTGTCTGGGTTTTCTACACCAACAAGAGAGAGAGATTCTAGATATGAAGTGTTGAGGACTTCCAAGAACCCATCCCATTAAGGAGAATTGGAAACATCTTCTTGTTTTCCTCCCAGGTGCCCTTAATACAAAAAATTCTTTCAAAAATCGTTCTTGTCTTGTCTATTGGATATATGGAGCAAACCCTTCTCTTTGTATGTGCTTTTTTCTATGCATAGATCTGGTTTTTGCAGCTCTTGTCTTGATCAATTAACTGCAAATCTGAAGATATTGGCAGCCATATTTGATGTTAGGGCTATTAGTTATGCGTAGCTAAAGTGGTATTTTTTCGTACACTTCGACAAAAGATTCATACTAACAATTGTCAAGATGAAGTTTTCTTGATGAGCTCCTCATAGCTCAAAGAAGAGATTCTACCTACATCATGTATGGAGCCTTATGGGTTCAAATGGGTCATTAATGAGAGGATCTCTTGGAGATACCTCAATGGAGGTTCACTTCAACATTTCATAGAGTGCAAAGCTATTCAGATGGAGGATGTTGGTATTCTATAATGGGAGGATACCAAGATTGAGCTTGGCATGATTCATCATCCACATTGGGATGAATGGATCTAGATAAGGAGCAAGAGGTTTCCTACCTTCTTGCAGATCTATGATACCAGGTGTTGTACATATTCATCCCTGCCGTAGCCCAAAACCCCCATGACCCTGCTTGACGCTATTATCTCCGCCCGAAAACCTGCATCGCAATAGTTCGAAATTCAAATTTAAGCAATCGGGCCGATCCTTTAAGATTTTGGCTCCCTCCCGCTTCGGCCTCCATATGACCCAGGTCCGAGAACCACAATCCAAAGTAAGAAGGGGCCTACTGTTTTAACAATCGGACGCAATATTGGCCATCCGATCTAGCTCAAATCGACGGTGCGGAAATTAACATCTATGGTGGGTCCGCGCGCAATCGATCGGCGGTTTCCATGTCTCCACCACTTTATTTCCCTCCGATGCAAGCACAGCCATCGATCTTGTTTCAAGATCGAACGGTCCTGGGTTGATCGCCGCCCTGTTTTCAATCGCAATCGGAACATAAAAGATGTGCCACTCCCGCTCTACCCACTCTGCCTTCCGATTCCGATTGCCGATTCGGGTCCCACCTCCTGTGGCCGTGTCATCATGTTTCACAAGTGTACGCTTCATTCTTCCTCCACCATTCGTGTGTCCTGATGACGTGTCATGGTTTATGAACGCTTAGCCCGTTTATTCATTGTCGCCCCATTGTTTTCTGCCTCGTCACTCTCCGCCTCTTCATTGTGTTTATGTGTTTCCTGTCACTCTGCATCCTCTCAAATGTCTCGTCTAAAATGTATTACCGACTTCATGGCTGCTGTTGTAACCATACCCCATATCGCCGAGTCGTTTTTCTCTAATGATTTGCAGGTTTTGCAGGTTTTCATTTGGCCTTGTGGGCGCTTTAACTTTCCGCCTACACTGAAAAATCTAGAGCATAACAAAGGACAGATCATACTGGCAGCAATTAAAGGAAGGAGACGAGGGTAGGTGGGAGAGATGACCACCATTAAAGAAGACAGGGATGTGAACTCTCAGAACTCTCCAGATGCATCCGCCCTGCATTAAAGATCCAGGATTCAAATCCATAGCCGGAAGCCAAGAGTACAGTACTTAAATCCAGATTGTTCCAAATCTCTTACGGCAGCAGATTTTCTTTCAGCCGCGGGCAATAAATTGTATATATTTTATTTCTCTCATCTTGTATATAAGGAGATTTTATCTCCCAACATTTATTTCTTGAACAGGCTGTTCAGTACCATCATTTATAGCCATGTCACTCATAGGAGAAGGCGCAAATGTTTTCCGCCATTGGGTTTCAAACTGAGTCATTAATTGTGCCTTGTTTTCCCCCCTCCTCGGGAAGTTTCTGTCTTCCCTATAAATACTCAAAAACAAGACATTGTAGAGGTTCCAGATTTCTGTCAGCAAACTGTGCAGCGAGAAGACTACTGTATTCATCTTGTAACATTTCGGTATGAAGTTTCAGAGCCCGTAGGGTCTCAGTGAGGAGGGGTTATGACTGTATTGAGGATTCTGGTCTTTGGTATCTCACAGTATGTAACTTTTCTTATGTGTTAATATATCATCTCTTTTCATGCAAAGTTTCTTCTTGTATCATGTTCTAGAATGCGAGTGGCTCACTAGTTTGCAGTAAGGATTCATCTTAAGTGGTGCCCTTTCTGGAATTAGTCAAGCGCTTTAAATAGGCCTAGAAGTGATATGCTATTCCATGTTCACTCTTTTCATAATTTCTGCTATATTAGTGGCTTAAGGATTCGTAAATTGGTGCGCCCTTCTGCCAGTAATATCTTCTTATGTTTCCTCACTGCTTGCACTTCTTGATATTTGATTTCTGTGATATATTATTTGAATCGGCCCTCTTTACAGTAAGCGGTCTCTTAACTGTCTGATACTTTCATGCTGAAGTTTTACATGATGTCTTTACATTACTCCTATCCTTGTATCAGCCTCTGAGAGAGAAATTGGACCCATTCAATCTAATTTAATTTCCTTGTTTAGAACAAGAGATAGTAAGTGAGTCCCTTGGACTGACAACCCAAACTATAAAGGACTCCTTGCTATATTAAGATGTCCTAGGCACTGGTCTATGGCAACTCTAGGCTGTCTCTAGGAGGGTGACAAAATCATCCACAACACCAGGCAGTAAGAAGCATGTTTGCGATGGTTTATTTTGGGTGAGTATGTATACTACCCAACAACTCACACTTGTGTGGTCCATGCCAGGTATGTCATTGATGACATGCAGCAAGAGGAGGCATGGCTGCGCTAGTTGTTGATGAGAGAGTTTGGAAACCTCTTGATGTATCTTATGTCCATATATTTTCTCTTGTTTCGGATATGTCTCATGCCTTTACATGTATTTTTGTTTGGGATATATCTTATGTTCATGTATGTACTTGGGTTTGGGACATTGCATAACTCTCACATGATGTGGCATAAGGGAGGTTATTTGTATTGTTATGATGAGACATTCCACATGTCCATTAGTATGTTGTTGCTCCATGACTTGCATCATGATGATGTAAGGAGGCAGCAAGAATCCTTTTTTCTTTGGTTACTATTGGGAGAGTATGGGCTGATTTCTTCCCGTACATTGCATGACATTGACGGAGGATGGCAATAGGAGGCCTTACTGCATTGGCTTTTGTTGAGTGATTATGGTCATTGTAATTGGTATAATGATTATGTGATGGGGCTGTAATATGCATTGCTGCGGTGGCTTCTCTTGAGAGAATATGGCCACTACATTTGGTACAATGATGATGTGGTGTGGCAGCAAGAGGCATTGCTGCGGTGGCTTCTTTTGAGAAAGTATGGCTCTCACCTTTATATTGATGCTGATTTGGCATGGCAACACGAAGGATTGTTGTGGTGGTATCTATTGAGAGAGTATGGCTCTCTTAATTGTTTTTTTGAGAGAGAAGGCTTTGCTGCGGTGGTTGTTATTGGGAGAATATGGGTTGACATTGTTCGTGTTTATCCATATGTCTCTACTTCTTGTTTTTCACTATGTTGATGTTATGTTTGGATCCTACATGGCCAACATGGCTAATGGTGAGAGAATTGATAGATGCAATCTACTCTATGTACCATGGGTTGGAGAGATAGTTCATGAGTTGGGAATTTCCACTTTGGGAAGAAACCACTTCATTTCATGTATCTCATGTATAAAGGAGATCTTTGGATATCAAATGGTTTCTAGTTGGAGATTCATTGATGAGGAAGGGTATCTAACTTTTCAGTTGGAGGCCATTCTAGACATTCTAGAGAGGCAAATTTAGAGTTGGACATGCAGGACACATTGTGACAGATGGGGAGGCCTTCCATATGAGGATGCCATTTGGAGGGAGGATGTTTGTTGTAGCATCCACTATTACAGTTGCTTAAGGACAAGCAACATTTTGTTGGGGAGGACTGTAATATTCCCAATTTTTCACAAGATAATTGGAATATTAGAGTTCTTATTTTTCATAATTAATTTAGTAAATAAGAGGGTAGAGGGACCTACAAACCCCATAGATGAATAAAATCCACTTTTGATGTGTGTATGTGGATATTTTAGAGCTAGATCTACATTATGGAGTAGTGGAGAAGCTTCTTAAATGAAGGAAGAGTGGAGATCATGGATCATTAATGTAAAATCATGAGGATCTTGGAGGAGGTTAGCTGAGATCATTGTGCATTCAAAGTAGGATCATAAAGCACTTATGATGAGATAGTGGTGGAAGTGGTGCATCTAATGCACACATGATGGAGAGAGTGGGAATTAAATGCAGAACATGATGGAGATCATGGAGAGACAATGCAGTCTTCATGGAGGCTATTGGCCACATGTACAACGTAGTTATGAGGTGGGCCAGGGCTATGGAAGGCTCACAATCTATATAATGAAGATGAAGGCACAATAGAAGGCAGGATTTGGATTATTATTTCTAATATGTTTAGATCTATATTTTTCATGTGACATTTCTATGCACGCTTATGGTTTTTAGCTAAGTCTACAGTGCTGTTTAGCACAGGGTGTTTCCAAGAGGAAACCCTGCCCTTACCCACGGGGGACTTTGAGTGCCTACTCTGTGAATGTTTCTATTGAGCTCCATTCATCATCAGGTGTTGGTGCCTTCTTCAAACACACTCATATGTGCTTCCAGCTACAGGAATAACACAATTCCTGCACAAGGGTTTAAGAGGTGGTGGTTGCTCCTAGAAGGCTGAACATGAAGCACAAGGTGAAAGGATGAATCCTCCACTGGTTTCCTAGCTGAAGTGTTAGAAATAGACCATTGAATCATACCTCCATGCAGCAACAGTCCCCTAAAGGATTGCACAGTTCAGTCCTGTATATCCAAAGGAGGAAGGAAGTTTCCAATTTTTCAGCTGGAAATATTGTGAGAGACCATCTCCTCACTTTCCATTCACTGTTTCCACCATCATTGAGCTGATTTGACATATTTAGAAGCAGGCTAGAGAGCCTCCCTCCTTGACAGCGCAGTTTTTTTCAAGCAGTTGTGTAGCAGCAACTGCATTCAGTGGAGAAGTGTTATGAATCTAATTCATAACTAATGTAATAAATATAGTCATTAATAGTTAAATAGTAATTATGTAAATTAGTGATTAAGTTAGCTGAAAAGGCACGTCTAAAAGACATGCCTGTTCATGAAAGGTCACCTGCATAGGTATAAAAGCAGGGCATCATTGTATCATTCAATCATCATATATCTTATCATTTTATTAATAAATTATTATTATAAATACCTCTTGTGTATTTTTATAATTAAAGCCATTTTTGCTATTAAGTCAACAAGCATACAAGTTTTGTTGCTACAAGAAGGTTGGAGGAGCTAGATCTTGAGCTTCTAGCTTAGGGATCTAGTGAAGGGATCAACCCTTCAAGCATAGATATGATTGTCTATCATTACAGGATTATGCTTCAGATCTGCATACTCAACAGTGTATATGTGCAAGCCCTAAGAGGGTGATTTTATTAGTGTGATAGATCTGGAAAATCCTTTCTGGGTTATCTTGGGTATCCATCATAGAGCCCATATCTACATTTTCAGCATCATCAGAGATCCGAAACTACCTAAATCTACATTTCATATTTTTCCGGCAGTTGTAGTCCCAATAGTTGCAACAAGGACAACGCAGTATTCCTTCCAGTATTCTAGCACTTACGCAGTCCCTCTTGTGGGATCATTTCAGGGTCATTCTAGGCCATCTTTTGGCTTGAGTGTCTCATATTTTGAGCACTGTTGTACTAGTTTATCCACCTCCTATATAATAAAATGGCTTAGCTATTTTGTATATTTTTATGGTGTATTTAGATTAACTGTTTACTTTGCTGCAATTCTTATATTGTGTTTTAGTATTATTGCATTCTCTCTTTTGGGATATTACAATGGGCCGCCAGTTGGCAGTCCTTGAAGGATCAGGGAAAAGTTATCCATCATTGCGCTCCTTTGTTTTTCGAGGGCCTCCTTGAGCAATATTTTGATAAGGTCTCCTACTCCCTCGTCTTTATTTTCATCCCCCATGGGTGGCATTTGGGGTTTGCGAGGCTAAACTTGCAAAGGTTCAACCAGATTGATCCCTAACTCCTTATACCCCAACCTCGTCGGGGACATGCAAAGAAGGATCGAGAAAGAGCAGACCGCTTTGATACCGCTGATCTGAATTTATACAGGAACACAACAGAATACACATATAACCATAAATACAAAGATGCAGTGAAAATAACACTTCATTTCATTAATATCAAAGAATTTAAATTTATTTACAGACAATATGGAAATAAACTAGCTAGGGTGTTTATAGCTTATCTCTTAGAAGAGATGCGGCAGCTACAGGACTCTCAACACTGTTTTACAATGAGGCTCGAAGGCCTATATATTATTGAGAAATAATGGAAAACCCTAAATGATCTAGGTGGATAGTGGTGGCCACCCACCTATTCCATTTGAACCCCCACCATCAGTTCTTTTAGTTTAAGCACAACTTACTATTTTAACAGTTTTTTGGGTCCTGAACTTCTGGAGCCGTTTTGAGGCCCTAAACGATGTTTTTTGGGAAAATCGGGAGCAACATGGGTCAAAAGTTGTAGTCCTTGGATAGATATTTCTAACGAGGTATTGAGCGTGTCAAACAAAGATCGTATGCAAAATTTACATTCTCGAGAAGATTGATGTACCAATTTACCTAGACGAGGCCCACAGTTTTGGCGCTTCATCTCCTAGGGTTAGGTTTTTGAATGTTTAGGGTTTTTCATTATTTCTCAACAATAAATAGGCCTTAGAGCCTCATTGTAACACAATTCAAAGGCCTGTAGCTTCCACATATTTTCTCAGAGATACGGTACCAACGTCCTAGCTAGTTTATTTCCATTATGTCTATAAGCATATTTCTATTATTTGATATTAATGAAAATACATATTATTTTCACTGCATCTTTGTGTTTATGTTTATTTCCGTGTAACATTGCGTTCCTACATAAATCCAGATCAGTGGTATTAGAGTGGTATGTTCTTTCTCTATTTTTATTTGCATGTCCCCAACAAGGTCAAGGTATAAGGAGTTAGGGATCGATTTGGTTGAACCCTTGCAATATCAGCCTCGCAAACCCCAAATACCTCCCATTGAGGAAGAAAAGGGAGACCAGGGAGCATGAGATCCTCTCAAAATATTGCTCGGGGAGGCCCTCGAGAAACAGAGGAATGCGATGATGGATACCTTTACCCAGACCCTTCAATAGCTACCCACCGACGTCACATATACATCCAGCAGCCACTTTGGAGGCGTCGTTCCTTTCAAGGTACAAGTCAACTTCAAAATTTCTATATTTGAAGGCTAGATAGATGCAGACGCTGTATATAGATGGTTGAACTTTCTGGAAGGGTATTTCTCGGTCCATGATTTCTTTGAGGGAGAAACAAATATTTTTTCACTCCTTAAAGCTGCCCCCCATGTCAAATACTGGTGCGGAACCTACTGCGAGCAAAAGGACGAGAGGGAACCCTCTCTGTTCTTGGCCGCACCCACTTGGAATTCGTTTCGAGACGACATTAGGGAACAATATTACCCTGTGAAGAGCTATGAGGACAAGTACATCCATGGTCCATGATGTGGTAATAAAGGGATCATGATGTGCATGAACTGATGAATCTGTTCCATACCCTACGCACAAAGATGGGTATTAAAGATTCAGGGAGACATTTGGTGCTCAAGTACCACAAAAGTCTACACAGATAAATTTAGGAGGAAATGGAGTTCCTTGACATTACATCTCTTAGCACGACATATCGCTATGCCGCCAAGATTGAGCAGAAATTGTTAATATTCAACAAGATGATGAGCCTAGTGAAAATTAAGCACCTTCACTAGGTGGGTCCCGCAGGCTATTTTTAGGTGTATGTATATTTTTAGAATGGTGAGAATATTCTAAAATTAGCAGAATGTTGATTCTATATGGTTGAGAAAATTCTATCTTTGGATGAATTTCTATTTTTAGAAGATGGGTGAAGTCTATTTATAGATTGTTAATCTAAAAATAGAATGCATGTCAATTATTATTAGCCCTTAATAATAATAAGATAATAAATAGTAACTTATTCTCTTGGAGCACTTTATTTCAGTGAACAGATGTGGCACATCAGTGGGCTGAAGGAATTACACAATTCCTAGGGTGGTTGGTGACTCATGCATGGAGGACTTTGTTATAACTAATAGTGGCAAGTTGTAACAGATTTGGAAGAGTAGTCATGGGAGTTATTATTTAGTTTAACTCAGTTAAGTGAGTTAAAATCAGTTGTGCTAGTTGTAACTAAATATACACTAGTGAAAGATGAGTGAATTAATTATTTCATTAATTCACAAGTAGTGTCTTACTTGCAACTGAAAAAATACAATGGTTAACTACTTGCATGTCAGATACAGTGGAGACCCAGTGGAGAGATAGGTGAAAGGGTGAGATGGACTATCAGTTGTGACTATAGTGATGCATTCAATGCATCTACACAGACATTGGAGATGCCAATGAGGATTGTGCAGTGCAATCAAGGCAAGATCGAATTCATTCAGGAATATTCTTTAGCAGGGATTATGCAGTGGATGCAGGCTGTCAGGAGGCAAGAAATTGGTGCATAGATATCAAATTTCTACATGACAGTGTGTGATGATTGTATATTGTATTAAGAGCTCTATGAGCTGAGCTTTGTATGATATTGTTACATGTTCCATTGATATACATAATATATTATAGTTGGGTTTTTTAGCTTTAAGATTTCCTGGTAAAATATCTTGTTATGTGCGATTGATTTTGCTTCATATGTGTTTTGAAATTGGCGATTTAATTTCTGCAAAGAATTAAGTGGAAGGATTATGTATTTAATATAAGATTAAATTGTTATATCACGAGAATCCATAAATATATTATTGTGTTCATAAATTTCTACATGGTATCAGAGCAGTGTTAATCACTGGAGATTGAAATATTGAAGCGGTGTGGAGTTTTGTGCTGGTGGACAATTTGAATTCGCTGCAAGAGGCTCTTGGTGTGACAATTGAGTAAATATTGAAATGGATTTCAATGGGTTGCGGTTGGAGTATGCAATCGAGGGCATCTCTAACTACATAGCCTAGAAGGACAGGATGGAGGCAGTGCTTGAAGATAATGGTCTGAAGGAGTTCATCAATAGCGATGTTCCTAAGCCCACTTCGACGGATGCTGCATTACTTGACGCCTGGCAAAAGAAAGTAGCGAAGACAAGAAGAATTCTGTTGGAAGGTGTGAAAGACCATATTGTGTCAAGCCTTCACGGGAAAGCCACTCCATTTGCAGTGTGGAAGGCTTTGAAAAATATTTTCCAAAGCAGCAGCGACCATAGGAAGTTGGCGCTGAAAGATAAACTCAGAAAAATCAAAATTGAGAAGGGCGACAATATTCCAAAGTATCTCTCGAAGTTTGTCCAAAGTAGGGATGAGATGGGGAGTGTGGGAACTACAATTGCGGATGATCACTTGGTGAGCTTGGCTCTCCTTGGCTTCCAAAGATTTGGCACAGTTATTAAGGCTCTGTCAATGGGTGGTAGAAACTGCTGGATTGGGAGCGACTTTGGTCGGATCTAGTGTCGCAGGAGATAAGGCGGAGTACCAGGGATGGCTCTTTATAAAAGCATGATGATGAATAGGATTTATCTTTGGCTGCCAAAGCGAGGAAAGGGAAGGGGAAGACATCCCATCCAAAATTCGAGGCTAAAGGCAAGAAGCTGGATTTGTCCAAGGTGAAGTGTTTTCATTGTCACGAACATGGACATCTCACCACTAACTGCCCACAGAAAAAGAAGAACAAGAAGGATGCTGGAGCTATAGCTGGTGAGGCCCTTGCCTCACAATTTAAAATTTATTTCTTTTTGACCACATTCTTGGTTTCAAGTGCAATGGGATCAGTGTGGTATCTTGATAGTGGTGCTTCCTTCCACATGACGGGAGATAAGGAGTTGTTCAGTGACTTGTAGGAGAAATATCTCCAAATGCATATAGAGATGGGTGACAATGGTAGATACAGTGCGACCGGCATTGGAACCATTACCTTTGAGAGGGATTCAGGTAAACCATTTCTGTTGAAAGATGTTATGCATGTTCCAGGTCTGAAGAAGAACTTGGTCTCAGTCATGATGTTGGAAGACAGAGGTTATGACGTTGTTTTCAGCGAGGGAAAAGCTTTCCTGCGACATAAAACAACGGGTAAAACTAAGAGGATAGGGATTTGAGTCAAGAATCTCTACAATCTAGAGGTAGATGGCTGCACTGAAATGGTAGGCAAAGAATAAGAAATGGTGAGCTGGGATGAGGGCGCATTATGGCACAGGAGATTGGGCCATCTTCACCATGGCACCCTGAAGATTTTGCAACAAATTTCTACTGGACTTCCCAAGGGTACACTTGCACAGATATATCAGTGCAAGGGATGTACAATGGGTAAGTTTGTGGAGACCACCTTTCATGAAAAGGGGAACCGTGCCTCAGTGATCCTGGAGAGAATTCACACAGACGCGTGTGGACCATTCTCGGTTGCTTCAACATCAAAACACAAGTATTATGTTATTTTTTTTGATGACTGTTATCGTAGATGCTAGATATTCTTCATGCAGAAGAAGGATCAAACATTCTCAAAGTTCTGTGAGTTTAAAGCATTGGTGGAGAAAGAGTCGGGGAAGTAAGTGAAGGATCTGCGGAGCGATAATGGTGGTGAATATATCTCGAATGAATTCAAAGAATTATATAGAAAAGAAGGAATTTGAAGAGAACTCATAGTGCCTCATAACCCACAGCAGAATGGGGTCGCAGAGAGGAAGAACAGAATGATCGTGGGTGCTGCACGAGCTATGTTGCATGACCAGGGCCTACCAATGCACTTGTGGGTGGAAGCATGCAACACTGTGGTGTATGTGAAAAACCCTTGTCCTCATAGAGTACTTGGCATGAGTACACCTAAAGAAGCTTTTACTGGTAAGAAGTTGGATGTTTCTCATTTAAAGATTTTTGGCTCATCTGTTTATGTTCATGTGACCAAGAATGACAGGAAGAAGCTAGATCCGACTGCAGAAGTTGGGATATTTGTGGGGTACACAGAAACACCCCATAATTATCATGTGTATTTTCCAAACAGTCGAATGAATGTGGTGCGACGAGATATAAAATTCAATGAGGAGAAAGCCATGAAGTTGTTGCTTGAGAGGGAGCTACACTTTCATGCAAAGGAGGAACTTTTGGTTCCCAAAGACGAGCCTCTAGATGTGGATCAGCCACAGAAGGAGAATCATGGAGTGGAGGAGTCCACTCATGCAGAACCAAACATCAGAACAGGCATAAAGCGTACCACAGAAGCTGAGAGGCTGAAGCTTGATGCGGCAGAGAATATAGGAGTCCCTACTTCACAACACAGACAGAGAAAATCACCTGACCGATTCACTAGATACATGGTTCTCATGAGCAAGTGTATCGTGATAGAGCCATCTTCCTTTGAGGAAGAAGTGTAGGAGCCCACATGGGTAGATGCCATGGTGGAGAAGTATGACTCCATTGTTAGAAACAGTGCTTGGGAAATTGTTCCAAGGCCAATTGGTAAATTAGTGGTAGGTTCAAGATGGATCTACAAGGTAAAGCAAGCTGCTGATGGGAGCTTCAAGAAGTATAAGGCAAGATTTGTTTCCCGGGGCTTCTCACAGATCAGGGGGATTGATTATGAAGAAACCTTTGCACCTGTCGCACGATATTCTTCCATAAGGACCATCCTTGCTCTCTTAGTGCAGATGGGTTGGCACATTTATTAGATGGATGTGAAGACTGAATTCATTAATGGGATCATTGAGGAAGAAGTGTACATTGAACAGCCTGAAGGATTTGAGATCTTCAGCAGTGAGTCACATGTGTGCAGACTCAAAAGAGCGTTGTATGGGATGAAGTAAGCACCCCATGCTTGATACACTCAGATCGATAGCTATTTCACTGGACTTGGCTTCACCAAGAGTGAGGCGGATGCAAACCTATTCCAAATTGTGGTGGAGGGTAATATTTTAATCATTGTTATTTATGTTGATGATTTAATACTGACTGGTGATGAGAAGCTGATACACTCATGCAAGGAGGACCTTGCAAAGGAGTTCGAGATGAAGGATATGGGCCTCCTTCATTATTTCCTTGGATTGGAAATATGGCAGCAAGAAGGTGAACTGTTTGTGTCTCAAGGCAAGTAAGCTCGGGAGATACTCAGTAAGTTTCACATGGAGGAC
Organism: Pinus albicaulis; assembly: GCA_034641835.2. Lineage (NCBI taxonomy): Eukaryota > Viridiplantae > Streptophyta > Pinopsida > Pinales > Pinaceae > Pinus > Pinus albicaulis. The sequence continues at coordinate 777,704,036 of CM076583.1, read as the reverse complement.
TGCAAACCCATGGATACTCCTCTTCAAGGAAATTGGAGGAAAGAGGATGCTACATCGATAGAGGTAGTGGATGCTATTGTTTATCGACAGTTGGTGGGTTCGCTCATGTATTTAGTTAATACAAGAATAAACTCTATGCTATGAAATGAACCAGCTTAGTCAAGCGATGGTTAAGCCTACCAAGCTCTTTTGGAAGGCGGGCAAGAATGTCCTGAGATATCTCAAGGGCACATATGAGTATGGATTATGGTACAGACAGACATATGAGGTGAAGTTGCATGGCTTCACGGATGCAGATCGGGCAGGCATCCCAACGGACAGAAAGAGCACATCAGGAGGGGTTTTGAGTATCAGATCTACAACTTTTTCCTGGTACAACAGGAAATAGAGATTTGTGGCACTCAGTTTAGCAGAAGCGGAATACATGGAAGCAGGTCAAGCTGCATGTGAGGCTATCTGGATGAGGAAGATCCTGGTCGGTTTGTTCGGTTCTCATTTAGATCCTACAGTGAAACATTGTGATAATTAGAGTTGCATTAAACTCTCGATTAAACCTGTGTTTCATGATAGATCTAAGCATATAGATATCTGGTATCATCATATCAGAGATTGTGTGTAGCAGAAGATCATGTTGCTTCAATATATTCCAACGGAAGATCAGGATGCAGATATTCTGACGAAGGCGCTCACTAGGAGCAAATTCAAATACCTTAGAGAAAGGATCGGGGTGAAGGATAATCCCTATCTTGTTGAGAGGGAGTGTTGAGATTCAACAAGATGATGAGCCTAGTGAAAATTAAGCACCTTCACTTGGTGGGGTCTGTAGGCTATTTTTAGGTGTATGTCTATTTTTAGAATGTTTAGCATATTCTAAAATTAGCAGGATGCTGATTCTAGATGGTTGAGAAAATTCTATCTTTGGATGAATTTCTATTTTTAGAAGATGGGCGAAGTCTATTTGTAGATCGCTAATCTAAAAATAGAATGCATGTCAATTATTATTAGCCCTTAATAATAATCAGACAATAAATAGTAACTTATTCTCTTGGAGCACTTTATTTTAGTGAACAGATGTGGCACATTAGTGGGCTGAAGGAGTTATGCAATTCCTAGGGTGGTTGGTGACTCATGCATGGAGGACTTTGTTATAACTAATAGTGGCAAGTTGTAACAGAGTTGGAAGAGTAGTTATGGGAGTTGTTATTTAGTTTAACTCAGTTAAGTGAGTTAAACTCAGTTGTGCTATTTGTAACTAAAAATACACTAGAGAAAGATGAGTGAATTAATCAATTAATTAATTCACAAGTAGTGTCTTACTTGCAACTGAACAAATACAACAGTTAACTACTTGCATGACAAATCCAGTGGAGACCCAGTGGAGAGATAGGTGAAAGGGTGAGATGGAATATCAGATGTGACTATAGTGATGCATTTAATGCATCTACACAGACATTGGATATGCCAATGAGGATTGTGTAGTTCAAGCAAGGCAAGATCAAATTCATTCAGGGATCTTCTTTAGTAGGGATTGCGTAGTGGAGGCAGGCTGTTAGGAGGCAAGAAATTGGTGCATAGATATGCAAATTTCTACATGACAGTGTGTGACGATTGTATATTGTACTAAGAGCTCTATGAGCTAATATTTGTATGAGATTGTTACATGTTCCATTGATATACATAATATATGATAGTTGGGGTTTTTAACTTTAAGCTTTCCGGTAAAACATCTTGTTATGTGCGATTGATTTTGCTTCATATGTGTTTTGCAATTGGCGATTTAATTTTAGCAAAGAATGAAGTGGAAGGATTCTGTATTTAACATAATATTAGAATTTTAGATCAGGAGAATCTAGAAATACATTATTGTGTTTATAAATTTCTACAAAAATATAAGCATAAGAAGCAAGACTTTGGATCCGTGAATCTGAAGCCAGGGAAAGATGCCCCTGAATCGCAGAAAAAGGGAAAGGCCAAATTAGGATGACTCCGAACAACACCAGAAATACAAATAAGGACACGAGGAAGTGGTGCAAATTTCATAACAGCCCCACTCACAGCACAAACGAGTGTCAGGCCAAATAGTCATTGGTGGCCGAACTAAAGCCACCTGAATCAGATGCATGTTCTGATCTTGAGTCAGAACCAGAGAAGGGAAATGAAAAAGGGAAGTAGATCATTGATGCGGATCCAAGTTCCATATTTTCCACCACCAAGATCCAGGGGGAGGATCTCGAGGATCCAGAGAGGGGGAGCGCCTCTTCCATTCACAAATGTGCGTGAAGGGTTCTCCATTGCAATTCCTTGTTGATAGCGGAAGCCAAAAGAACCTCATTTCAGCAGAGGTTGTGAAGCGGCTGGGCCTACCGACCATATCACACCCACAGCCATATACCATTGGGTGGCTTCACAAAGGAAGAGATCTCCACGTCCGCCAGTAGTGCTGCCTTTCGTACAACATCAATCCATTCATGTATGAGGTACTGTTTTATGTTGCTCCTCTTGATGTGTCTGATGTATTATTTGGCCAACCATAATTGTGGAGGAGACATGATGTGTATGATTCTAGGCCTTGTGCTATTATTATTACTGTTGGAAATAACTTGTACAGGATACCGAAGGTAGTATTGCCTCGTGCCATCTCTTTGACTACTACAAAAAAACACAGTAAGATTGTTTCCCAAACCATGAAATTTATTTGGATTACCATTCACCCACAAGGAAAGAAGAAGATTTTGGCCACAACATCAAAATAGGGCTCCCCTGCATGACAAAAGTAGATGGAAAAATACATGAAGGAATACGAGGACATTTTCTCCTCACCCACAAAAGTTCCTCTACAATGTCAGGTCAAGCACTCCATTGATATGATCCCAGGTGTACTGCCGCTTGATATTTCCATACCTCATGCAACCACACAGAAAAAATTCACACATGTACTATCTGAGGCTAATATAGAAACCAAATTTACTAAGTGCATCCAGTATGTTCGCCCGCGGGTCCATGACATTTTCGACAAATCCAATACCTAGTTTAGGAGAATTTGGCTCATCTCATGGAGGATCTCAATGCAAAGGGGACCATTGCTTCATAATGAGAGAGGAATGATCCAGGTGGATATTGGTGGTGACCCACCTATTCCATTTTAACCCCCACCATCAGTTCTTTCAGTTTTTCAGTTTCAACACAACTTACTATTTTTAGCAGTTTTTCGGGTCCTGAACTTCCGGGGACGTTTTGAGGCCCTAAACGACAATTTTTGGGAAAACCAAGAATAAAATGGGTCTATATCCCAATTTTTATCACTCAAAATTTGTATTCCTTGGATAGATCTTTCTAACGAGGTATTAAGCGCATCAAACGAAGATCGTATGCCAAAGTTACGTCCCTGGGAAGATTGATGTACCGATTACCTAAACAGGGCCCACAGTTTTGGCGCTTCATCTCCTAGGGTTAGGTTTTTGGATGTTTAGGGTTTTTCATTGTTTCTCAACAATAAATAGGCCTTCGAGCCTCATTTTAACACATTTCAGATTCCTGTAGCTGCCACATCTCTTCTCAGAGATAAGGTACCAACGCCCTAGCTAGTTTATTTCCATTATGTCTGTAAGCATATTTCTATTATTTGATATTAATGAAATAAAATATTATTTTCACTACATCTCTGTGTTTATGTTTATTTATGTGTAACATTGTGTTTTTTCATAAGTCTGGATCACTAAACATAAAAAAACCTAACCCTAGGAGATGAAACACCAGACTATGGGCCCCGTCAGGGTAAATTGGTACATCAATTTCCCAGGGTCGTAACTTTGGCATACTATCTCCGTTTGACGCACATGATACATCATCATAAATATCTATCCAAGGAATACAACTATTGACAACGAACTCATATTCACCCAAAAACGTCGTTTAGGGCCTCAAAACGGCTCCAGAAGTTCAGGACCCGAAAAACTGCCAAAAATAGTAAATTGTGCTACAATTAAGGAAACTGAAAGAAAAAATGGTGGGAGACCAAGTAGAATAGGTGGGTGACGAAAAATATCCACCTAGATCATTCCTCCCCCCTTAGGAAGCAATGGTCCCCATTGCATTTAGTTCCTCCATGAGATGAGGGAACTTCTGCTGAACTTGGTCCCTTGTGAGCCACTTGCCCTGGTGAAGGAGTTGGCCTACTTTGACAACTCGATATAACTAGATCCTCTACTGGCGGGTGTTATTGATATATGTGTCCATAATTTGACCAATTATGGCCTGTTACATGCAGTTTGGGTTTAACTCTTTTGGTGTGAGTTGTTCTGCCATGTCGGATGTGTCCACTAGAGGTGGAAAGTAGGGCCAAAGGCGGTCCACATTGAAAAATGGGTGCAGACCAAGGAATGGTAGAATACTGAGCTCAAAGGAATTGTCTGCAACAACCTTGGTGATGGTGTATGGCCCACATCAGAGAGGGCAAAGCTTGCGGTGGGGTCCATCGACGTGCTCCTTCTGCAAATGTAGCCACAATTTGTCGCCCACCTCGAAGTCGTGTGGCACCCAATTCTGAGCATGCCGCTGCTTGTATTTAGCACTGGATTTTTTCAATATGTCATGAATCTGTTGATGGATGTGATGAATGCGTCAATGAAGCTGTTTGCCTTGGCAGCTTCAGACTGAACATGAGCCAAATCGACCTAAGTAGTTGCAATTGGCATGGCTACGTCAATGGGACATAGTGGCAGGAATCCCAAGCCCAATTTAAAGGTGCTGTGGTCAATTGAGCTATGGAGGGCCTGGTTATAGCTATGTTGTACATAGGTGAGGTTGTCATCCCATGTGCGTGGATGCTTTATGTTGTACATGTGTAGAATGTGTAAGATAATCATGTTGACGACCTCTGTCTGGCCATCAGTTTAGGGATGGAAAGCTGTGGATTTGGTGAGCTTGGTGTCCAGCATTGACCAGAGGCTGGACCAAAATGTATTGAGAAACTTTAAATCTCGATTTGAGATGATAGATTGTGGGATCCCAAAATGTACCCACACTTGTTGAAAGAAGAGTTTAGTAGTGCCTTCTGCTGTGATATTCTTCTTGTAGGCTGCCATAATGGCCATCTTCGAGAATTTGTTGACGACCATGAAAACATAGTCATTGCCATGCTTAGTACAAGGAAGGATTGACATGTAATCAATGGATATGGATTCCCAAGGTCGACTAGGTGTAGGCAACGAAGTATAGAGGCCTTTCTTCTTGATGGTGGGTTTGGAAATGACACAGGCAATGCAGGATCTAATGTACTTCTCGACATCCTATCGAAGGTTTGGCTAGTAGAAATACATCTGCAACACTGCCATTATTTTCTCAACCTCGAAATGCCTAGCGACTCGGCTGTAGTGCACTTCCAAAATCATCTTGGCCCGCTCGCTTGAAGGAACAAAAAGGTGTGCCAGGTGACATAGCAGCATCATCGAGGTGAACATTTGGAACTTGGTTACCCTCTAAGAGTGCCTTGTATGTGTGGCTGAATTATGGATCACTATTGTAGAGAAGCGTCCAATCAGAAGTATCGTGCCCAGAAGAGTTGAGCACGGTGGTTATCACCACGATCGGTGGTCGGATGAGGAAATATGCAACATTATTGGTGTTGCATTTCTTGTACTTGATGTTCAAATGAAACTGTTACAGATATGTGGATCAATTCTGACGACGATTGTTCTACAACTTCCCTTGTGTCTGTATAAACTATAGGGGTCAGTGGTCTGTGTGGATGATCATTTCCTTCCCCAAAATGTAATTTTTCCATTTTCGGCAAGCTTGTACAATGGAATACATCTCTTTTTCATAAGTGGGATACTTTGTTAGATCCCTATATTACTAGTGTAGTCCATTATTGTTGTTAGTGTAGCCCCATTATCTTTATTGTTGTACCCCTGTAGCCCCCATATTGTTATTATTATGCCCCATAAAAAACCACTATTGTTATTGTTGTGCCCTTACATTACTATTGTTAGGTCGGCTAGGATTATATTGTGACCCCATGGAATCCTATATATAGAAAGTAAGTTTTGTCATTTGTATCATCCAAGAATTTTTCATTTATGTAATGTAAAGGAGGTTTCCCACTCGAAGTGGCTGATTTCTCAGGCGTTGATCTATCTTTTATTCCATTTTTGAAGCTGGTTTCATAACATGCTTCCGGACTGTGTCAGACAATGTCTCACCGTGATATGCCACTGGATGCCCCTGTTGAGTAAGAACTGCCCCAATAGCATAGTCAGAGGAACTTGTCTCGATCTCAAATTGTTGTTGCAAGTTTGGTAATGTGAGCACTGGGGAGGAACATAGGCGATGTTTCAATTCTATGAACACCTTCTGTTGAGATTCTGACCAAAATAATTTTACTTTTGCTCCTCCCTTGGTGACTTGTCTCAAGGGCTAAGTGATATGACATAATCCCAACACGAACCTGTAGTAGAAATTAGCAAGACCTAGAAAGCTATGAAGCTCTGTTAGAGTGGTTGGGTTTGGCCAATCCAAAATGACTTGGATCTACATGCACCCCCTTCTCATCAATAATGTATCCTAGATACTGAACCTGGGTCATGCCAAAAGTGCACTTCTACAAATTAGCACACAACTCGTGTTGCGGTAGTGTTTGGAGGAACTGTTGAATGTGGTGGAGGTGCTCTTCCCAAGTTTGGTTGAAGATCAATATGTAATCCAAGTATACTACCAAAAAAGAGTTGGTGAATGGCCGCAGGATGTCGTCCATTAGCCTCTTGAAGGTTGCAGGAGCATTCGTCAAACTGAAAGGCATGACCAACCATTCGAAAAGGCCCTCCTTGGATTCGAAGGTAGTCTTCCACACATCAAATGGTTCGATTGGTACCTGGTGATGCCTAGACTCCAAGTCGATCTTGTTGAAATATTTCTTCCCTTTGAGTTGGTCCAAAAGGTCATCAATCCGTAGGATCAGGTACCTATTTCAGACAATGATCTTTTTCAGCACCTGATAGTCAATGCAGAGTCTCCAAGTCCCATCCTTCTTCTGCCCCAACATGATCGGGCTCCCATATGGCGACAAACTTGGCCAGATGTGACCTTTCTGCAACATCTCCTGAATTTTCCTCTTGATTTCATTGTTATCTAGAATAGAGCATCGATAGATCGGTCCATTGGGCAGTGGCGCACCTGGGGTCAGATCGATGGGGTGCTTGACCTCACAGTACATAGGCACCCCTATGGGTGAGGTGAATATGTCCTTGTACTTCTCCATGACCTTGTCAATTTTTTTTTGTCGTGCGGAGGAGCCCTGTCTAGAGGTCGTGGCCACAATATTCTTCGTGCCCTGAGGGCGGATCACCAAGAAAACAAATTTCCCGGTTTTGGAAATGATCTTGCTACATTGTTTTGCAGTAACCAACGAGATAGCGGTAGGCGGTGGTACCTCTGGTATCCTGTAAAAATTATTTCCCAAAGAAACAATAACAACACGAGGCTAGGACTCATACACAACATGTCACTTCCACAAATATGGTTGGCCTAATAATACATCACAAACATCAAGATGAGCAATGTCACATAATACTTCATTGGTGAAGGGCTTGATGCTATAAAGAAGGCAACATTGCTGGCTGATGTAGAGATCCCGTCCTTGGTGAAGCCACCCGATGGTGTACGACTGTGGGTGTGTTGTGGTCAGCAAGATGAACCACTTCATGACCTCTACTGAAATTAGGTTCTTTTAGCTCCCACTTTTGACAATGAACTATAGTGGGGAACCCTTTGCCTACACCTGAGATTGGAAGAGATGCTCCTACTCTGGATCTTTCGGTTCTTCCTTTTGGATCTTTGTGGTGGCAATGGTGGCATTGGGCTCTTCATTGATAATCTGCTTCCCTTTGTCATTCCTCTTCTTGGGTTCTGATTCAGAGTCATAGCATGCATCTAATTCAGAAGCCTTCATCTCGTCCACCAGTGATTTCTTGGCCCGACACTCACTTGTGTTGTGGGTTGAGCTCTTATGGAACTCACACCAATTTCTCATGTCCTTCTTCGGCTTCCTGGTTTTGTTCTTTGCTTGCCACTTTGACAGGTTTTCTTGGGCCACCATGCCTTGGCTTTGTCCTTTGTTTTGCAGTTTGGGGGCACCTTTCCCTTGATTTTGATTCAGAGATCCAAGTCTCGCTTCTTTTGTTTGAATTTATGCTCAATCTTGGCAGCATACCGATATGTTGTACCAAGCAAGGAGATGTTGAGAAACTCCATTTCCTGCTGAATTTATATGTGCAGACAACTTTGGCACTTCAACACCAAATTTTTCTCCAAATCTTTGATACCCAACTTTGTGTGCAGGGTATGGATCATATTCGTCATCTCATGCACATCTTGATCCCTTTGCTGCCGCAACATAGGCCATTGTATGTACTTTTCCTCATAGCTCCCCATGGGATAATATTGTTCCTTAATGACGTCTTGGAAGTAATTCCAAGTGGGTACGACCGAGAACAGAGAGGGTTCCCCCTCTTCCTTTTTCCCACAGTAGGTTTCCCACCAGTCCTTGACATGGGGAGCGACTTTGAGGAGTGCAAAAATAATCTTCTCATGGTCGGAAAAGTTAGGAAACAAGAAATATCCTTCTAATAGATTCAACCATCTATCTATGATGTCTACATCAATTTGGAAATCAAATATGGGAATGTCAAAGTTTACTTGTACCTTAAAAGGGGTTGCGCCTCCAGAGTGGCTGCTGGATGCAGATGCGTCGCCAGTGGGAAGTCATTGAAGGATCTGGGAAAATTTATCCATCACTGTGTTCTTCTTTTTTTTTAGGGCATCCTTGAGCAATATTTTGAGAGGATCTCCTACTCTCTCATCTTTATTTTCTTCCCCCATGGGCAGCCGTCAAGGTTTGCGAGGATGATCTTACAAAGGTTCAACCAGACCGAGCCCTAACTCCTTATACCCTGACCTTATTGGGGACATGCAAAGAAGGATCGAGAAATATCATACCTCTCTGGTACCACTGATTCAAAGTTATATAGGAATGCAATAGAATACACATATAACCATAAATACAAAGATGCAACATAAATAACACTTCATTTCATTAATATCAAAGAACTGAAATTTGTTTACAGACAGAATGAAAATCATTATAATTTATCAATTAAAAAATGGAAGCTATTAAATAATTAAATATTTATTTAAATTATTAGAATTAAGAATAATTAAATTATAATATTATGTACTATTAAAATTATATTAATATAAGAATTTAATTCAATTCATAAAAATTTAGATTAAGTAGATTATTTGTTTATTTTAACTATTAAAATTAAAATGGATTTAATAGTACTATTAAATAGGTGATATTATAATTACAAATGAATTAAAATTATTGTACTATAAAATATTAAATCAAATTATTAAAATTAATTTATAGATTATTAATTTCAGTTCTTGTCGGCCCTTGTCGTTTTCATCTTTCACTATTTATAATCTGTGCGTCCTTCTTTCACTCTTCATTCTCATATTGTCCTAAAGATGGATCCCCGTTGAGATTCGAAACGTCGACCAATGTTTTTCGATACTATGGATAATCCAGAGATATTTACAAAGAATGGAAATAAACTAGCTAGGGTGCTGATAGCTTATCTTTGAGAAGAGATGTGGCAACTACAGGCCTCTAAAATCTGTGTTACAATGAGGCTCAAAGGTCTATATATTATTGAGAAACAATGGAAAACCATAAACATCCAAAAACCTAACCCTATGAGATGAAATGCCAGACTATGGGCCCCGTCAGGGTAAATTGGTACATCAATTTCCTGTGGTTGTAACTTTGGAATACTATATCCATTTGATGCACATGATACATCGTTAGAAATATCTATCCGAGGAATAAAACTATTGATAGTGGATATGGAGTTTGGAAGACACATAGTTGCTAAAGGTTTCATGCCCAAAAAATGTCGTTTAGGGCCTCAAAACAGCTCCGGAAGTTCAAGACCCAAAAAACTGCCTAAAATTGTAAATTGTGCTACAATTAAGGAAACTAAAAAAATGAAAGAAACAATGGTGGGGGTCCAAGTGGAATGGGCGGGTGGCCGCCAATCTCCACTTGGATCAACTTGCTACCACAATATTTCCTTCTCATAATTTGAGCTTCAACCTTGTAAGCATCAGAAACACTTGCAACAAAATTAAACCCTCAAAGAAAACTAAGAACTAAAGCTCTGATACCAAATTGATATGTATATGTAAACTTGAGAATTTATGGTGAAAATTGCAAGTGAAATGCTTAGCATTTTTATCCAATTATGACAATTTTATTAACACATAAACATTATTTTAGAACTCATTTTTGCAGAAAATAAAGAAGACATCAGTACCATAACAACATACACAAGGCAACAAATAAGGAAGGATTTCACCCCTCCTGGGCTACATCTCCTAGTCCAACTTCCAATTTTGGGCCTTTTTCATTATGCTAAAAAATATGTGTTTACACCAAGTTACAGTGCTCAAAATGAAAAAACTATGTCTCCAATGGATTAAGAATAGTAAAAGCCCCCTAGCTGGGCTCTTTTTGCACTCAAAAAGGTCAAAAATATTTTGAATTATGCTCCAAAGAAGTTTTCCTGCTAACTGTCCTCCAAATCACACCCGCCTGCTAACTGTTCTACAAAATCCGCCTTTTGCGGCCACGTGGGGCAAAAATTTTACCCCACACCAATGATATTCCCACTAGTTCGGGTGCAATTTTTCAAACCCTTAATTTGCTTATGTCGGCCATGAACTAGATAAAAAGGCGCCAAGTGGTGCGCTGTTGACCATTGGATGCGAGGCTGGTTTGAAAATTACTACCAAATTTTAAACTACTAACTGTGCACCATAATCGAAACTCAACCTCGCCTAAACCAAGGTTTGAGTTCTGCCATGGTTGAGTTCCCGCGCCAGAACATTAACCTTCACCTCCACCTTGACTGTTTCATGTGTTATGGGCTCTGCACAAACCATCAGAGGTAACAAACCACACCATTAAAACTTAACTGCCCAACATAACTCCGCTTAACTATTGCGTGTGACGTGTTTGGGTAACCACTGATTTAAATGATGAACTCTATGCCTTAAACATATCTTCCAACAAATTGTGGCAGGTGAACATATAGACCGCCAAAGGCTTCTACATGTGTTAACTCTGAAACCATCATATGTTAACTATCAAATAACCTGCCATAACATAAAACCTTAACCTTGTTCAAATATGCTTTGAAAAGTGTTGACTGCTGGGTTTGCTGATGGTTTAACTGACTCCGCCACAAACTTTGGTTATGGGTATATTATATGGTTCAGTTATGAAATATGCAGTGTTGTAATATAACATAAGGTCGCGGTAGTAGGCTATAGTTCGGGTGTTATAATATGTGTTGGGATATGTTGCATATAACATAAAGTTTGGGGATATATTATGTTGCCACATGGTCTAGGGCCGGGGTTAACCTAAAGCCCTTGGATGCCCACCACATCACGTGGGTTGGGTGGACCGGGGGCTAGGGGTTAACCCCGGTCCTGACCCCCAAACAATTTTACAATAAACTTTACATATGATTTGAGTCCATAGTTTAACAAGGAACATTGGTGGCATGGTAGTATGAGCCCACGCGGCCACCCTAGAGGTCTATGGTTTGAATCCTATGGAGGCCTGCTTTAGCCATACAAAATTTTACACAAATGAGAAGAGGCCATGTGGCAGCCATGACTTATGTGGCTCTCCCTCATTAGTTCAACAATACAACTAATGAGCCAATAAAATCACACCAAACTCGACCAACCATAGAAGGACACTTATTAACCAACGATAGGTCCACATAAGTACAATCACTTACATAGTCAGATGCCCAGTCAGTGTACAAACTGATGACTCGGTGTATATACAACCCAAATTCCAAAATTTTTAGTTGTTTTACAATTCGATTAGAACATGATATATGGAGCATTTGATATTGATTTTGAGTGAAACAGATTGTGTTGGATTCAGGGTGATGAGATATCCATTTTGGCACTAGTTTCTAATAGTTTCAAGCAATTTTAATTTTGAGCATTAAATTGATCCATCGGATCACCATTTGTATGACATATGCTTTATGGTGACAGTGATCTAATGAAGCTTGAAGTTAACCCTAACATATGACAAAATACCTATGATGTACAACTACAGTGTTGTTTGCAAGCAATCATGAGATTTTGTTTCTATACATATAAGAACAATGGATTTCACCATGAAGCTGACTTGTTTATAAGTAACCAAAACTTTGAGAAAGGAACCAATATTATCTCTAAATCTAAAGTACTTGAAGCACATATTTGAGGCACAAATGGACTGATACTTTAAGTTAAAACTCATCTCTGCGAGAAGTAGTCAATGCATGTCAACTAATGGAACCTAGACAAAGAGAGTATCTCAACGAAGGTTCTAAAGTTGAGGCACTTGTGTTGAATATAAAATTCGTTGGAGAATGTTGGTACTAGAAGAAGAACCAGATCTTCGCAAGGAGAAGATAAGGTGTTTACAAGGCATATATAAATTTTATGTGCATTTCATGATATGTTTACATTTCTCTAGATCGTGGTAATGGTCATTTGAAATTATTTGCATATATATAGATTAGAGGCAGTAACATGTAAGAAATTGATGTTATTGCATATTAAGGCTAGGTATTATGGATAAAAGGCATATCAAACAATATCATTAGGGTTTTGCAACATTTTTTAATGCATGGATGACAAGTCTTGATAGTTATAAAAATCTAGGGTTTGTAGATATTAAAGTTGTAACATCTTGAATGTTTTTGGTATCTAGGGTTCGTAAACCCTAGTTGAGACATGGATTGGAAAACCCAAGAAAAAGAAAATCTAATCAGTTGTTTATACTTAAAGAGAATCTAGCTTTTGAGTTTTATAGGTACGACACCATGATGATATGGAGACAAGGGTGGTGAGAAAGTCCCCAGTTAAGAGGGAGCTAACCCTCTTCAAAAGGATACGTACCCTACATTTTGGTTATTACTATTAATATTTTTCCTTTTTGTTCTTTCATGGTCTTATAATAAAGATTACAGGTCAAGAGAAGATTCATCTAAAGTTGAATAGAAAAAGGAAGAAGTGGAAGAACATAAATAACAATTTGAAGTTTGCATCGAGGAAGTCGATTAGAGGACAAGAAGTCCATTTACCTCAGATGAGAAGAGGGAGCTGTAAATACCCTGATATTGAAACTTTTTGATTGGTTCATTTCAGGAACACATTTATTAATGATTGAAAGCTAAATAGTATAAAGCAAAACTCTGTTGTAATGTGAAGATATGCCATGCAAATGAATGTTGACCCAAGAGGGAGAAAGTAATAAGATTTTGAAGAATACCACATCTTGAATAAAAGATATTGATTCGATAACTCTAATAATGTTGGGATATAGTTTAGCTTCCTGGAAATACTAATCACAGAAGTATGTGAAGAGGCTGGAAAGATAGCTTGATTGATGATATTATACCAGATGTTGTTTGATTCGATTTGGAGCACATGGAATGAAACTGATGATGGCTTGGAAGAGCATGAAGACTGAATATTTTTACGAAAATATGGAAGGCATGTGCTAGTAGCTGTGAGAAAAATTTTGGCTCCTTGAAGATGACATATGAACCATTTGATGATAAAATTGTTTGATGATTGATGAAATATATGAAGCTGGAAGTTTGATATGACGTGATGTTGCTAGGAGCCAAGAAACCCTTTCATGAAGATATAAGTATGAAAGAATTTTGCTCCGTAAAATGTTTGACATATAGAAAGGTAGAAGCTCAGGTATGATGTAATGTGAGAAAGGAGCCTTGCAATTACTACTATATCTCCACATAAGAACAAGTAGCTGATATATTGATGAAGTATGAGACAAGCTAAGAATTGTGGTTATCTATCCTTGGTTGATAGGGAGTAAGGATTTTCTCCCTGGTTGAGAGGGAGTGATGGAATATACTGTATTCTCCATGTGTCATGCATTAGGCGAGGACTAACAACCATAATTCTAGTGAAGGAACTAGTAGGGATAATGGAGGATTCAACAAGCATATGAGACTGATACACCTTGAGGATTTGGAATCCAAGATAAGTAGTATTCCTTGTGAACCAATACTCTTTGAGGATTTGAAAGGGCATTCAATATAAGAGTAGTCGTATAGGACTGATATTATTTGAGGTTTGGGAATCCAAGATAAGAATAATTATGGAAGCACATACCTGGTGAACATTCAGATGGGGTATGTGCCTTGAAGAGGTTGAGGTGTCAGTGTCCATATGTATGCCTCCGAACATTGTGCTCTAATATAGTGGAGAGTTTGTATTCAAGGCCTTACTATTGTGCATATTGATAATGTTGGATATGATGTTAATGTTAAAATATGGCTTATCAATATGAATCTTATGATAATATTTCAATTTGAGAGTATCCTTGTACCAATTGTGTAATTATGAATACCTCCCTAGCTAAGAGGGAGTGTTTGAAATGACAACTAGGTTTGGTATTCATAATTTTTATTGTACTTGTATCATTATGAGAATAATCATAATAATAATAATAATAATAATAATAATAACTATTATTATTATTATTTCATTAGCTAAGCAATTTCTTCATGCTTCTAGGATTTATTGAGTCAAAGAGTAAAAGTCCTATTTGGACCTCTTGTAAAGAAAAAGGAAAAATAATTTTTTAAAAATATATATTTTTGGGTCAACTCACCTAAAGAAGTCAAGTCGTCCCTCCAAGATGACAAGTCAACTCAATGAAGGGATGTTTCTTTTCACACATAAGAACAACTATATATTGGCGTGCGTCGACCTCCAAATGAGCAAGAAATTCAATGTTTTTTCTCTAACAAGTTTTGAGGCAAGGGATTGGGAAGTTCATATGCCAATTTTATGAATAAGACATGTGATTTTCTTGGGTTATTAGTTGAATAATTGAAAATTTTGTGGAAGATGACCTGCAATATTTCTATGAAAGAGGATATGAAACTAATGAGAATTTCTGTTGATAAAAGGCCTAAGCTTCCCATGATATAAAGGTTGGAATTGATGCTTGTTTCTATGATTTATGTTGATGATATTTTCTATAATTTGGAGGGCTTGACTTAGCTTCTTGAAGGGTTTGCATTTTTTCATGGTCTTGGTTCTTGGATTTCTCACTTTGATATAATTCTATAAGATTTTTTTTTTTTTTTTTTTTTTTTTGGGTTTTCCCCCTTGTAGGGTATTTGCCTTGGCTTGGAGCCTATATATTGTCTCTTGTTCTCTGTGATCTTCATATTTTTTCATTTTGATAATTACTTGATGAAAAGAAGAATAATGCTAATAATATATAAGTTATCAAATTCACAAGTAATTATATGAAAGATAAATCAACCCTAACATATAATTCTATTGATTTCTCAACAAAATTACGCGCCAAACTCGGGTTTGTCTGAACCCCATGCAAAAAAATAGTTCCATTGTCAAGACTAGGGTCATTGTATGATGGGATTGTTCTGTGACAAAGATGTGGAAACCATGGAATCCAGATAAAGGGGAAATCACTTGGTTGTTTAAGCAGAAAAAGCATGAGTTTTTGCTAAAGAGATTAGAGATCTTAAGCTTAGCACTGAAGATTAGATGCATGAGTATGTGTTTACTAATTTCCATGAAGTTTTCTTTATAGAGTTTACAAGTATTTTGATAGAGTAGATTTAACTACCAAAGGACAATAATTCAACTTATCACCATGATGGACCAAGACAATGGACTGTTCTGTAACCAGCTCCAAAAATAGAAGAAAAAAGATATCAACGCCTTAGAATTAAGCCACTTCGAGGGGGCAACCTCCAATACATTACATAAATGAACAATTCTTGGATGATAAAATTTACAAAACCTCATTTCTATATATAGGAGTCCATGGGGCCATAATGTAATCCTAGTGGGCCACAATGTAATCCTAGCCGACCTAACAATAATAATTTAAGGGCACAATAATAACAAAATGGGGGTTACACTAACAATAATAAGGGACTATACTAGTGATATAGGGACCTAACATGCCCCTCTCCTTCAAAAAAGTGTTGTCCTCAACGCTTGAGTAGCTCTGGGTGCTTCTGTATAAAATTCTCATCCTCCCATGTAGAATCTTCAGTGGGTAAGTTCTTCCACTTGATGAGATACTCTGAAATTGATCGATTTCGTAGTTGTCAAGTTCTTGTTTCCGTGACCGCTTCAGGTTCCAATATGATTTTTCCTTCCTCATCAAGTTCTGGCAATATTGTTTGAACTGGAAGATTTTCACCTATAACCTTCTTTAAGCACGAAACATGGAAAATTGGATGTACTCGCGAAGAAGCAGGAAGCTCCAATTTGTATGCCATAGTACCAATCTTTTGCAACACCTTGTAAGGACCATAGTAATTGGGCGATAATTTATTATCCTTCTTTGCTTTATTGAGGGACATTTGTTTGTATGGTTGTAGCTGTAAAAATACCCAATCTCCTACATCAAAACTTCTCTCGCTGCGATGTTGATCTGCCTGTTGTTTCATTCGATTTTGTGCCAAATTCAGGTTATCCTTTAAGAGTTGGAGAACTTCTTGCCGATGCTCGATGTGATCTTCCACTGCTTGAACCTTTGAATTTTCCCTTAAAGATGATGTGATCAATGGTGGATGATATCCATAAAGTGCCATAAATGGGGTCATTTTTGCTGCAGTATGGAAGGAAGTGTTATACCACCATTCAGCGAGAGGTAACCACTTGACCCATTGTGTTTGTTTATCAGATACAAAACAACAAAGATATCCTTCCAAACATTTATTTACTATCTCTGTTTGACCATAAGATTGAGGATGATAAGATGAGCTATGAGCTAATCGAGTACCCAAACAAGAAAATAACTCCGTCCAAAAATTTCCCGTAAAAATGGGATCTCTGTCGCTCACAATAACCCTTGGGCTTCCATGTAGCTTTTGAATTCCGTCCACAAATGTAGTAGCAACTGTACTTGCTTTAAATGGATGAGATAATGCACAAAAGTGTGCATACTTGGTAAGTCTATCAACTACCACCATGATGACATTCTTTCCTTCGGACTTAGGTAAACCTGTGATAAAATCCATTGAAATCTCCTCCCAACGTTGACTTGGAATGGATAAAGGTTGTAGAAGTCCCTAGGTCTTAATTGTCTCCACTTTATTCCGCTGGCAAACCAAACATTCCGCCACAAACTTTTGAATATCAGATTTAAGGCCATCCCAAAAAAATTCTTTCTTCACCCTGTGGTAAGTTTTTAAAAATCCTGAGTGTCCTCCTAAAGGAGAAGTGTGCAATTCCAGAAGAATCTTTTGTTTTAGTTGGCAATTCTTACAAAGATATAAGCGATCTTTGTACCATAAGGAATCATTTTTCCAACTAAATGTATGAGATGTACTAGGATCTTGCTGCAACTTTTGAATGAGTGTCCATACATCTTTTTCCTTCTTCCATTCATCTCTTGCTTCGGTTATCCAATCTGGTTGGATAATAGAAATGGCACAAAGCAATGCTTCCACTTCTTCATTCTTTCTTGAGAGTGCATCCGCAACAACATTAAGCTTTCCTTTTTTGTAGATTATTTCAAAGTCATAACCCAACATCTTTGTGACCCATTTTTGCTGCTCTTCTGAAGATAGTCTTTGTTCCACAAAGTGTTTAAGACTATCATGATCAGTTTTTACCTTGAAGTGTCTTCCCATTAGGTAAGTTCGCCATTTCTTTAGTGCATGCAGTATTGCTAACATTTCCTTCTCACAAATAGGTTTCTGTAAATACTTTCCTTTGATTGGACGACTTTCAAAAGCAATGGGTCTTCCTTCCTGCATTAAAACTGCACCAATTCCATTTCCTGAGGCATCACATTCCACAATAAAGGTTTTTGTGAAGTCCGGCGTAGCTAAGACCAGTGCTAGGCACATTGCCTCTTTAAGATGTTCAAAGGCCTTAGTTGCTTAAGGAGTCCATGAAAATGCATCTTTCTTCAATAATGTTGTTAGAGGTGCTGCTATTCTCCCATAATTCTTAACAAACTTGCGATAATACCCTGTTAACCCGAGAAATCCTCGCAACTGCTTTATGGTTGTGGGGACTTTCCATTCCTTAATGGCTTTAATTTTGTTACGGTCTACTTTAACACCCTCGTGAGATATAATATGACCCAGATATTCCACCTCTTGTACTCCAAAGAAACATTTGGATGTTTTTGCATATAATTGTTTCTCCTGCAATAGTTTGAGCACCCTGTCAACATGTTGAACATGATCCTTCCAAGACCTATTGTAGATTAGTATATCATCAAAAAATACTAGCACAAATTTTTCTAAGGAAGGGTTTGAAAATGGAATTCATCAACCCTTGAAATGTAGAAGGTGCATTGGTAAGGCCAAAAGGCATGACCAAAAATTCATAATGACCCTCATGAGTTCGAAATGCTGTTTTTGGAATATCTTCAGTCTTCATTCTAATTTGATGATATCCCGAACGAAGATCCAACTTGGTAAAATAAATTGCTCCATGTAATTCATCCAATAATTCATCAATCACAGGAATGGGAAATTTATCTTTAATGGTGAGTTTATTGAGCTCCCTATAATCCGGACACATTCGCCATGATCCATCCTTCTTGTGTACCAATACTACAGGAGCAGAGAAAGAACTTTGACTTGGTTGAATTATACCCGCCTCTAACATTTCTGCAATCATACGTTCAATTTCGCTCTTTTGGAAGTAAGGATATCTATAAGGCCTGATGTTTGGAGGAACACTTCCTGGAATCAAATGAATAGCATGATCACGATCACGAATAGGTGGGAGTCCTTTGGGAGTTTCAAACACCTTGGAATGATTGTCCAAGACTTGTTGGAGATCTGCAGAAATAGATGATTTTGTTGTCGGAACTTCTAGTGAGCATAATTGTGCAATTACGCCTCGTTGTTCTTTCTTTAGAAGCTTTGTCATGACATTAGAGCTTATTATCCTTCCCGAATTCCCTTCAATACCCCGTAATTCGACTTCCTTTCCTTCTGAAAAAAATTTCAAGAAAAGTTCTTGAAAATTAAAAGCTACCGTCCCCAAAGATTGTAACCATTGTACTCCTAGTACAACATCAGCACCTCCCATAGGAATGGAAAGCATTGGACTATTCAATACATATTCCCCCATGGTTAGCTCGATATTATGGCATTTTCCAGAGCAATTTATAGTTCCTCCATTTGCAACCATCACTTGACATTCTGGTGCTGGGTATAGGAAACAATTTAATTCCTTGGCTACCTTACAATGAATAAAATTATGGGTGCTACCTGAATCAATCAACACTATTACCTTTTCTTCTTGATTTGTCCTTGTATCTTGAGAGTTTGAGGAGTGGTAATTCCTGCCAGTGCATTACACGATATGGTCGGATTCATTTCTTCCTCTTCTAGGGTTGGTTCCCGGTGTATATCCTCTTCTTGTTCATTTTCTTCTTCCTCTTCACAATCTATGTAAAATAATTTCTTCTCAGCACACTTATGACCTTTAGTGTATTTTCTATCACAACCGTAGCAAAGCCCTTTTGCTCTTTTTTCTTCCAATTGTTGTGGTGTCAACCTTGTAGGTTGTGGAAATCTAGGCGTAGCAACACTTCCTTCTTTATAGAATTGAGTGGTAGGCTTACTTGTCGCCATAATTTTACATTCAACTTTTCTTGCCAACCTGAATGCCTTCTCCAATAAATCAGGTTCCAAAACGCGAACTTCATGTTGGATGTTATCCTTTAAAGTGCCTAGGAAGAGATCAATCCTGTGTTCCTCTGTAAGATCAGTTACCCTTATATTCAATTTTTGGAAGTCCTCAATGTGCTGCCCCACTAAACCCTTTTGTTTGAGATTTATCAGTTGGCTAAATAAGGTGTTGCTCTTTGTATCCTCATAATGTGCTATCATTTCCTCTGTAAAAATTGACCAAGCAAAAAAAAAATTATGGGAGCAAAGCCATTAATACCATACAAATATATTTTGTTCTAAATATAAAAGTTGCAATACATACCTTTTGTGTGTTTTGCACATTATTGAGATCAAAATATTGCTCCATCTGTAGTATCCATGTTACGGGATCCTTGCCACCAAACTTCCTCACATCGATCTTTGGAATATGGTGGGTCTTCAATCCAACATTAGAGTTTATGAAATCACTATTAACATTTATTTTGTTCTCATCATGAGTTTCCTCTACTATATTTCCACCATTAGGAATCATTTCTTGTATCAACCTTGTTTCAATCTTCGATGTTGTCGATGTTTGATTTAGATCATCCATCTTAGCTTCCATGCCAGTCTTCCAGGCCTTCCATCTTGTAGTTTCCACGCCTTCATCCATCTTTCATTTCCACAGCTTTCTTCTTCAACTCGTCCATCTTAGCTTCCACGCCATCCATCTTAGCTTCCATGCCTTTCTTCAAACCGTCCATCTTCACTTCCACGCCTTTCTTCAAAACTTCCATTTTATTTTTTGTTGCTCTTTGCGAGAGTGAAATTTGTTGCACTTGCTCTTGTAATTTTGATAGATCATGTTGCAATTCTTCATCTTCATGAGTCATGGTAGAGCCTTCTGAATGCTTAATGGGTGTTGAATTATTTTTAGGTGCCATTTTAGAATCCAATATTGATACCTATTCTACAATATTCCCTTGGAATAAATTCAACTTGATTCTTCAAACAATACTTATGTAATTCGGAAAACAAATACACACCTTTTACTTGCTTTGAGGAGCTCGATATTGAAATTGAATTATCTCTGTAATTGAAAATCTTCAATATCTGAAATTTAGCCCTGTAGTAGCCCTCTGAAGCTTCTTTCAAATGCCATAGGTTTGATCTAATTTGGATTCCCCAAGACAAAGTTGTGTCCAATCTCCCACAATGACCTAATTCTGGACTGGTTCAGTAGAGAAAACTTGTAGGACTTTCCACGTGTCACTGTTTCGTCCTTTGTCTCTGAAATTGATAGCCAAGAAACTAAAGTCCGTGTAATTGTGACCAATTTTTACGGCACTCAAATCCACTACCCAGAGAGAGAGTTATTGAACTTTTCCCACGATCACCTATTTGAGATGAAATTCAGGAGCCTGAAAAAGCACTACCTTCCACAGATAATATCTCCAAAAATATTGCGAACCAAGCTCTGAATTTTTTTGATGAATTTCCTCAAGATTTCAGCTTCGCACCATATGAATTTCAGATTCTGAACCTTCGTAGAAAAATTTTTAATAGCGAAACTTCCACGATTACCTGTTTAGGAGCTTGAAAAAAGACCTAACTTCCACAGATGATATCTCCGAAAATATTGCGAACCAAGCTCTGAAATTTTTATAAAATATTCCTCCGGATTTCAGCTTTGCACCCTAAAAATTTCAGCTTCTGAAACTTCGTAGAAAAAAAGTTATAGCGAAAATGCCACGATGACCTGTTTGGAGCAGTGAAACCCTAGAATCCAAAGCTCCGATACCAAATGTTGTGTAACCAGCTCCAAAAATAGAAGAAAAAAGATATCAACGACTTAGAAATAAGCCACTTCGAGGGGGAAACCTCCAATACATTACATAAATGAACAGTTCTTGGATGATACAATTTACAAAACCTCCTTTCTATATATAGGAGTCCATGGGGCCATAATGTAATCCTAGTGGGCCACAATGTAATCCTAGCCGACCTAACAATAATAATTTAAGGGCACAATAATAACAAAATGGGGGTTACAAGGGTACAATAATAACAATAAGGGGGTTAAACTAACAACAATAAGGGACTAGACTAGTAATATAGGCACCTAACATTGTTTTGTTCATTTTGTTTCTTATATGCACCATTACTTTGTTTGTACCTCCTAAGTTGTTTCTCTTCTTCCACACACACTTCGTTATCCATATTTTGTGTTGTTGTATATGGATACATGTTCCAATTCACTACATTATTTGACAAAATTATTCTACAAGGAATTATTAAAAATAAAAATAACTCCTCTATAGTAAAATGTTAACTTCTCTTTGGATGGTTCAAATGGAGTTAGTGTGGATTTATTAGGGACAATATATCTCATAATATTATAGATATCATACAAATAAGTAACAAGATCTCATGTGCTATGGATTTTTGGTTTGAAAGCATGTTGGAAGGTTATATTTTTGAGTTCACAATATAATTCATAATGTCACATAGTGAAATTTAGAGGAAATTCTTGAAGGGTCTGCGAGGTAGATCCATAAGGACACTTCTCTTGTGATTTAAGATGTTGTTTTGTGACTACAAAACTCTTTTCATGGAGTGAGATTCCATAAGTGGTTAAATTTCTCAAGTGCTAAGGGGAAAATGGGGGTGAACCAAGGGATAGTCTAAAGGAAGAAGAGGTGGATAAATAGTGGGAAGATGAGTATGGGACTACGGATGTGAACACGAAGAGGCATGATGGAGATAGAGTACATGGAGGGTGAAACATTCAGGAGTGGATGGAGGTTTCGATGAAGTGATGCGGGAGGAGGCTAGTAGACGTCTGTTGATCAACATTAGTCCTCAACTAATTTTCTGACAAGAAAGCAAGGGGTCAAACCATTTCTGAGCTTTCAAGGAATGCATTCCAACTGAAAACACAACATCCTTGAAGTTTCTTTATGCCCTTTGCCCTTTGATGATTCCCCACTGTTGTTTCCAGTCAAAGAACCTCTTTGTTTGTGAAGAAGAATGCCCCAAAAAGGCCTTTTCCCTCTTGTTTCACTCCCACTTAACCTCTTATTCTTCACCTTCTTTTTCCCCTTCCCTAATTCCTCATTAACCCCTTAAAATCACCCAAATCCCCTTTTAAACCTCACAGATACCCTTTGTTTGGCTGAAAATCCCTTCATTTCCCCTACCGTTACCCCTTGTTGGCCTTAAAATGCATTAAAAACGGGCCAAAAACCCGCTTCCCACCTAATGACAGGCTAAGCCCCTTTCTGGCCCAGCCCTAACCACTTCCCCACCATGTAACCCAGCACCAGAACCAAACATCTAAGCTCCGAGTGCTTATCGCAATCGGAAGAGCGGGTGAGCGCTTTCCCTTTGTCACTCTGAAATCTCCGATGCGATTGACTCCCTCCTTTGTGTTCCCGCTGCGATAGCAGCCATGAATCTGTACAAATCCGATGGCTCATCGCTAATTTCACTTGTTCCATCGCACCATTGCTCCGATTGCAATCAGAACTTTTAATTGTGTCGCCCTTCCGTTCCCTCCGATTGCGGTTCCCCGATTTGATCTGAGCCGTTGATCTCTTGTGATCCAACGGTCCGGGTCTCATCGCTCGTCGCTCCGTTTCCCCTCTCTATCCCCCTCCGATTTAATGTGGGTCATTGATCTGGTCCTAGATCTGACGGCCGACGCTCAATCGCGCGCCGCTCCAAATCACAATCGCATGTTCTCAAATGCGTCCCCTGATTGAATCGGAGGCATCCGTCTTGAGAGATCCAACGGCCCAGATTTAATCATTACCCGCTCATTGCACCGTTTGTTTCCCCTGCCAATTTAATCTCCACCGTTGGTGCCTTGCGTGATCCAACGGTTGGCGCTTGATCGCACCATCGCCCCAATCGCAATCGGAATTTTCTTCCGTGTCCTCCGCTGCTTCCCCCGATTGCGATCCTCCGATTTCATCACGTCCGTCCGTTGATTCAATATCGAGGGCCCACATTGCATCGCATCTCCATTGTAATTCTCCCATCGGGCTTCCCTATTTACCTCATCAGACAATCACCACCGTTGATCTCCTCTTGAGATCCAACGACTCACAGTTAATCGCCCTTCACCCGCTGGGTCCCACCGCAAGATACGCCCGAATTTCATTGATTTTCATTGATTTTCTGTGTATTTGACCAAACATTAGACTTTGGTGTTTTAACACTAAAAGTGTTATTTCTTTCGCTTACTTACCATTAACACCTCCGTTCGTAAATCTTGACCGTTCATTCCCATTTCTTTAGCTGATCGGACGGTCTGCGACCTTTATGACGCCAAACCTTCATCAGCTCCATTTTCCACCATTCTTTCACCATTTCCGCTTTTTTCCACTGCTGCGCTACCATCCCCAGGCCTCCACAACATTTCTCCGTCTCCTCCCTTGGATTTTTATAATGAGTTTAATGTATTTGTGCAGGGTGTCCAGAGTGGCAAATTCACTTTGCCTCTATAGTCAGAGCCACTGTGATTAAGTGTGCAGAGATAATCATTTCAACAGCCGTAAGACGAATCAGCAGAGACAGATTTGAGGGATCTGGGCCTGATAAGTGAATATTTAGAGCCTTATCCCGTATTCAAAGGATAAAGACGCATTTTGAAGACCCAAAGAGCACACGCAATAGCCAAGTCTGCATTTTAATATCTGCGGGACGTTTTTCTCCAGGCAATACATCTCCCCATTAAAGCCTCTATGCCTCCTCGAGCCCTTAAACAGATGAACACATTGACAGAAGCTTCTTAAGAACTGTCAGAGCAGTAGTAATGGAAGCATGGAGGCCTACAGACTTTCCATCCCTGTCATTAATTCCAGCAGGCTAGCGTAGAGTTCCAGGCGGCCAGAAGGACTTCAAGAAGACATTCGAGGTCAATTTCGACCTGACAGAGATCTCTGGACCAGATTATAGAGTACAACGCAAGGTTATTGAGAAGTGTGGATGTGAATGCTTCGGCCATTTTGTCTTAATGAATCGATTTAAATGAAACATCTACTCACACTATTACTGACTACTGTGACTGGGTTTTTCTCCTATAAAAACCCCAAAGAATGGAGGATACAGGGTTCCAGATTTTCAGAAAATTATGCAGTAAGAGAATTTTGTATGCATTTTTTGTTAAAATTTTATATGAATGCTCAGAGCCCGTTGGGTTTCAGTGAAGAGGAGTTCCATCTTTAAACATGATTCTGGTCTTTTGTGTCACAGTTTGTAACTCTTCCTTCTTATGTGTTATTTTAATTGTTCAGTTCGTTTCATTCACTTTTCTTGTATCATGTTTTGGAATGTGAGTGGCTCACTGGTTTTCGGTATGAATTTATCCTAGTTGATAATCATGCTTGAACCAATCAAGTGCTTTAAATATGGCTCAGGCATGATATACTGTTCCACTTTTCACTTCAACCATATTTCTGCTATATTAGCTTCTTTGGGAGGTTATTTTTAAAACGCTATTTTCATGTATGGATTCTTAAATTGGTAAGCCCATTTCATGGGGATATTGTGTATCTGGATATCATCTCAATGACATCTAGTATTACCTCAATTCTTCACATGCAGTGATCACTTTCTGACCACTTATTTCTGTGAGGTACTTTCGAACCCGCCCTCTTTACAGTAAGCTGCCTCTGAATTGTCTAATGCATTTGTATGAGAGTTCCACACCTTGCCTCTGCAGCATTGATTTCCTTGCATCCATTTTCTGAAGGTTTTGGTCCCATTCAAGTTAACCTCCCTGTTTACACGAGATAGCATGAGAGCCTTTTGTTGATAACTCCCCATGTTATATTACATGCTCCTTGCTATATAAGATGTCCTAGGCACTAGTCTTTCACAACTCAAGGCTGTCTCTAGGAATGACATTATATTTTTGGCACCGTTACCAGGGATCGAAGTTGAGAAAATTTAAATCCCTAGGCCTCGAAAAAACCTTATTCACTCTCCAAATAGGTGAGCATGGAGAGTTGAGAGTTGTAGATCCATCACCTTGGCGACTCCACATTCATTTGTCAGAAAAATTTTCTTGCAGAACTGGCTCCTTGTAAGCCACGCCTGAGGTCAGATACGTCTTAGCCAAAGACACATTCTGTGTCTGACCCAGAGAAGATCATACATATAAGGAGTAGGAAAGAAAGGCCATCAGTCCATATCGAGATCCCTGAATCTTCTTTACAGTTTTTTCCGTCCTCCTCCACTTTGGGAGATACCGACTACTACTCAGATAGTCCACCCCGGGGAAGTGTTCGGATTAGAGACGATTTTCACCCTAATCCTAAGGTCAAAGAGGTTAAGGAAGTCACCAAAGTATCTACTATTAACAGACCGTTGTTCCTGTCAACACCTCAAGTTGCAGTCCAATACATTCCTATTGTCATTCATACTCCACTTCCACCTCCGCCTCCTCATTTTACACGTCAAACTCGTGCACTACCTCTACCTCCTCCAATGGCCAATGTTCCCGGCTTCTTGTTGAATAAATATGCCCCCCTTGCATTACCCCAAGTGCTGAATGACATGCCACAGGACTATCTGAAGATTTTTCTCAGATTCAATGGGGAAAATGGGATTGAAGCTCAAAAAAATCTCGAGGTCTTCTGCTCTTTTGCAAAGAACCTTAATGTGGAACACCTAGATGTAGTCCTGAGACTGTTTGTGCAATCTATCGATGGTGAAGCCAAAAAATGGTTTAAGACATTAGGAGACCGTTCCATAACCACTTGGGAGGTAATGGAAAATAATTTTCTCAGAAAATGGGGAGAGAAGAAAGATCATGGGCACTGTCTTACTGAGTTTAACACACTCAAGAAAAGACATAATGAAGGGGTGTCAGAATTTATCAAAAGATTTAATAAGTTGTATTTAAGCCTTCCTGCGGATATGAAACCTCATCAAACTGTTGCTAAAGTTGTCTTCGTAGCAGCTTTTGACTCAGAATTTGGTTTCTCTCTGAGAGAAAGAAAACCTACCACCCTGGATGATGCTCAGACATATGCGCTAGAGTTGGAGGCAAATTTCGCCTCCACTGGTAAATCAAAGGGAAAATCTGAACAAGATACTAGAAGAAAGGGTGATGGAGAAGTGTCTACTTCTAGTCAAGACAAAGACTCAAGTACTAACAAGATCGAAGAAATGAACAAAATGATTAAGAACCTTACTAATAAGGTGGTCAAACTCAAACTGGAGGCCAAGAATTCAACCCCCAAGAATTTCTAGAATGCTCCAAACAGAGGCTACAATCCTCAGTATAGGAAACCACCTCTGCAATTACTGCAAAGGGAACGAAAGGAGCAACAAGATCAGGTACCACACCCTCTGTACTTGGAAGGTCCAGTAGAGGATCCTATCGAAGAAACCACTTATGAGCAAGAGGGAGCATACCTTGCTTTTTCAAATAATGATGAAGTAGAATCTCCCCTGCAAGGAAGCGATGGAATTGAGACCTCATTAGAAGAAGGAGAGAAGGATAGAAGCGCAGAAGACCCAGAGGCTGATTAATATTGTAAGAAATTTGTTGATTTCATGCAAGCACAGTTCAATAGAAAATACAATCTCAGATATTCAAGGAAAAGGACTCGCACTCAAGATCAAGAAGAAGAGCCATCCCAGAAGGAGGTGCCTGCTCAGAAGGAGTCAACCATGCAAAAAGTCCTAGACAAAGGTAAGAGGCCTCTAAACGAACCTTTACAGTCTGATGATCAAATTCATTTCTCTTCAAAAGTAGTCATTCCCCCTAATACCAAGTCTGAGTCAAAAGAAGCCAAACCCTTGGCTGAAAATAAAGAGTCAAAAGAGGTGATAGAAAAATCCCTTCCTTCCTTTAGTCTAAAAAAGGAGCTTGAGAAGATCAGAATCCCAATCCCCTTGGTTGAATTATTGAAGCAACCAACCTATCAGTCCCAGGTCACCTCTTTTATGCTCCCTCCAGAAGCAGCACATATTCCAGACAGTCTGAACCTTCAAGAAGAAAGACCCATGGTTGTATTTGGCCCACACGTTGAGGAATTAGATACTTCTACTCCTCCTTTCTATGTGTCTCTAGTGATTCATGACCTGCTGTTACATAACTGTATGTTAGATTCTGGAGCTTCCCATAATCTATTACCTCTATCTGTCATGGAACGACTAGGATTACAGGTCACCCGTCCATACAAGGACCTCTACTCATTTGATTCCAAGAGAGTTAAATGCCTGGGGATGATCAAGGATTTGGTGGTCAATTTGGCCCAAATACTAGCAAAAATTGTGGTAATGGACATCGTGGTGGCTGGCATCCTAGCTCGCTTTGGCATGTTGCTATCAAGGTCCTAGGGAACAAAAATCGGTGGGTCAATCAAGATGGACTTAACATATGCTACTATCCCGATTTTTGGTGGTCAAGTGAGGAGGTTGTACATGGAAACCGGATTTTTCAAGATGGTTACTAAGGCTGATAACTCGGATAATTCACCAGTCTACAGTAAAGAAGGTGATTTATCATGTTTAATGCTGGAGGAAGACCAAGATTTTGCTCAAGAACCATCATTCTGCCAGATCAAGACCGAGCAGCCCTCAGAGAGCTGTGAAGTAGGATTCTGGACACTTTACTTTGATGGAGCAAACTCCAAAGAAGGTAATGGGGCTGGAGTATTATTGGTTTCTCCTACCGGCCAATGGGTCCCGCTGTCTTTCAAGTTGGAATATGAAGCCACTAATAATGTGGCTGAGTACGAAGCACTTCTGTTAGGGTTACAGACAGCCAGGAGTATGAACATACAAAGTTTGAAGGTTCTAGGAGATTCAGAGTTGGTGATTAGACAAGTGAAGAATCAGTGCCAAACTAAACATCCCAGGCTGAGGGCTTATATGAACGAAGTGTGGGACCTGGTGGAGAACTCGTTCTTGGCATTTAATATTCAGTTCATGCCCCAGGAGCAGAATAGGATGGCAGACTCTCTTGCAGTGGCTGCCAGTACCTTCAGTCTGCCTCAAAACCTTCTCTTAAGATATGAAATTGAGGTACGTTATCGGCCATCAATCTCGGACAACATCAAGCACTGGTAGGTGTTTGACGATGAAGAAAAAATGAAAATATTTATGGAAACAATTGGAGAATTCTCAAATATGGAGATTGATGCTTGTGAAGAAGGAGGGGTTGAGGATACTTTAGAAAATAAATGGGAACAAAGGGTGGTAGGTCACGAAGTGTTGCAACTGAAGGGAAATGTTATACCCAAAGGGATGGTGCCTCTAGAAAGATTTTTTGACAAGAACGATATTCTACTGCATCCAAATAAAGTGGTAGAAGAGAACCAGGTAGAAGACCTGAACCTAGATACTGATGCTGATCCCAAAATAGTGAAATTATCCAAGAAGGTCCCAGAGGGATATAAGGAGCTATACCTGAAATTATTTCAGTCTTACAAAGACGTGTTTGCATGGTCCTATCAATACCTGAAAACTTTTGATATCAGCGTCATGCAGCACAAAATTCCCCTGAGGGAAGATGCGAAGCTACACAAGCAGAAGCTCAGACAGATAAATCCCCTGCTACTTCCCTCTATTGAGAAAGAAATTAAGAAACTGTTGAAGGCCAAGATAATTGTGCCATTAAGGTACTCTGAATGGGTGGCAAACCTAGTCCCTGTCCGAAAGAAGAATGGAGAAATAAGACTATGTGTTGATTTCCGAAATTTGAACCGAGCATCCTTAAAGGATAATTATCCACTGCCTAAGATGGATCACATCCTGCAGAAAGTGGTAGGAGCTTCTCGGATGTCAATGATGGATGGATTCTCTGGTTATAATTAGGTGGCTGTACTTCCATAAGATCAGAAGAAGACTGCTTTCATCAAACCATGGGGCACATTTATGTACGCCAGGATGCCTTTTGGGTTGATCAACACAGGGGCCACTTTCCAGAGGGCCATGGACATCGCTTTTGTTGGGAAGAAAAATAAGTTTGTGGTGGTCTACCTCGATGATATCACTCTGTTTTCAAAGGGCGATACTGAGCACATTGAGCATTTGCGTAGAACTTTTGAGAAATGCAGAAGGTATGGTCTCTCTCTTAATCCACAAAAGTCGTTGTTTGCATTAGAAGAGGGTAGGCTTTTGGGACATATTGTAACCAAAGATGGGGTAAAGATAGATCCTAAGAGGGTAGAGGTTATAAATGGAATTTCTCTTCCTAGAAATAAGAAGGAGGTGCAGGTGTTCCTAGGGCACATTAATTTTTTGAGGAGGTTTATCGCTAACTATGCTGAGATAGTTAGACATATAACTGACATGCTGAAGAAAAATAATGAGGTAGTGGTCCTAGGAATCACGAGAGGCCTTTTCCAGGATAAAAAATTATTTTGCAGAAGCCCCTGTGCTAGCTGGACCAGATTATGCCAAACCTTTCATGATATTTTCATTTGCATCACCTCATATAGTGGCAGGAGTTTTATTGCAGAAAAATGAAGAAGGGTATGAGCAGCCCATCACTTTCTTCAGTCAGGTGCTCCGTGATGTAGAGCTGAAATATAACATACTAGAAAAGCAGGTGTACGCCCTGGTGAAGTCTCTTAAAACATTTTGCATGTATGTCTTGTAGTCCCATGTCACTGTGTTTGTGCCCACAGCTGCAGTAAAAGACATCCTTGTCTAAGGGGATAGTGAAGGAAAGAGGGGGAAGTGGATTTCCAAGAGACAAGAGTATGAGCTAGACATCCGTCCTACTAAACTGATCAAGGGGCAAGGTCTAGCCAAAATTTAATCTGAATCAAACTGTCAGGATCTAGGTATAAATCTGTCCATGACAGCAAGTGAGGAGTCCGGGGAGGAAGAAGAACAACAGGGAGTAGAGATAGCTACACAGAAGACACATATGAAGTACCTCGCCAGCCCGTGGTACAAAGAGATAGTGGAATATCTTCTCACACTTAGCTGCCCTCCTAGCTGTGATAAAGCTAAATACAGAACACTAAGGTTGAGATCACAAAAGTACATAGTTGCCAATGGCCGGCTATACTGGCGAGATCCTTCAGGTATTCTGCTCCTGTGTCTCACAGAGGATGAGGTAGAGAATATAATAGCCGAATTTCATGAAGGAATTTGTGGGGGTCATTACAGTTGGAGGGCCACCGCTTACAAAATCCTGAAGGCTGGTTTCTACTGGCCCAAACTCTTTGGAGATGTATTCACCCGGGTTAGATCTTGTGAGAAATGTCAAAGATTTTCTGAAAGACAGAAGTCAGCACCTCTGCCCATGATCCCTGTTCACGTGTATGAACCGTTCCAGCAATGGGGAATCGACTTTATCGGTGAAATACATCCTCCGTCAAGTGGTCGGCATAAGTGGATATTAAATGCCACAACTTATTTTACAAAATGGGTGGAAGCTGTACCTGCGAGGAATGCAACAGATGCTGTGATAATAAAATTCATGGAAGAAAACATCATATCCAGGTTTGGCTGCCCTGCCAAGATAGTGACCGACAACGCCCAGGCCTTCAAGTCTGAAAATTTTGTGAGCCTCTGCCAGCAGTATAACATTGCATTAAGTCACTCTACAGCCTATTACCCACAAGGAAATGGCTTGGTAGAGTCTTCAAATAAAACCCTGGTGAGAGCACTAAAGAAGGCTATCAATGAAAATCAGAAAAACTGGGATTCCCAGTTGAAATTCGCCCTATGGGCCAATAGGATTACCAGCAAAAGAGCAACTAGGAAGTCCCCATATGAATTAGTATATGGTAGGGCAGCAGTATTTCTTATACAGCTAACCTTACCAGTAGCCCGATTCATGCAAGAAAGTCAAGAAGAGCTCGATGATGCGACCAGGAGAATAAATCAGCTAGTGGAGTTGAAAGAAACACGGAGCCAGGTAAATCAGAGGCTAACTGAATATCAAGAGAAGATGAAAAACCTTTTTTACCAGCATGCCAAGGACAGGAAGTTACAAATTGGGGATTTAGTGCTCAGATAGGATATCTGAAGAGCTGAAAAGGGGAAACATGGTAAATTCGACCCTCTCTAGTTTGGCCCTTTTAAGATTGCGGAACTAGGGGGCAATACCACTTTTAGGTTGGAAAATTTACAGGGAGATCTACTCGATGCCCCTGTAAACGGTCAGTTCCTCAAACCCTACTTCCAGTTTTGACTCAGGCAGAGAGAGCCTGATGTATTATACTATACATTAGTCGCTTGTTTTCATCTTTATGTGAATAACGTGGGGGTCATGATGAATCATGAAGAGTAAAGTAAAAGTGCTGGAGAGTGGTGTCCACACACAGGATTAAAAGGTGGTCTGTGAAGTTCTCGACACGCCCAGGGATGAACGTGCCGTCCCCAGGTGGAGCCAAAGTTGATCAACATTAGTCCTCAACTAATTTTCTGACAAGCAAGCAAGGGGTCAAATCGTTTCTGAGCTTTCAAAGAATGCATTTCAATTGAAAACATAACATCCTTGAAGGTTCTTTATGCCCTTTTCCCTTTGATGATTCCCCACTGCTGTTTCCAATCAAAGAACCTCTTTGTTTGTGAAGAAGAATGCCCCAAAAAGGCCTTTTCCCTCTCGTTTCACTCCCACTTAACCTCTGCTTCTTCACCTTTGTTTTCCCCTTCCCTAATTCCTCATTAACCCCTTAAAATCACCCAAATACCCTTTTAAACCTCACAAATACCCTTTGTTTGGCTGAAAATCCCTTCATTTCCCCTATCGTTACCCCTTGTTGGCCTTAAAATGCATTAAAAACGGGCCAAAAACCCGCTTCCCACCTAATGACAGGCTAAGCCCCTTTCTGGCCTAGCCCTAACCACTTCCCCACCATGTAACCGAGCATCAGAACCAAACATCTAAGCTCCGAGTGCTTATCACAATCGGAAGAGCGGGTGAGTGCTTTCCCTTTGTCACTCCGAAATATCTGATGCGATTGACTCCCTCCTTTGTGTTCCCGCTGCGATAGCAGCCGTGAATCTGTAAAAATCCGACGGCTCAGCGCTAATCGCACTTGTTCCATTGCACCACTGCTCTGATCACAATCAAAACTTTTAATTGTGCCACCCTTCCGTTCCCTCCGATTGTGGTT
Source organism: Pinus albicaulis (assembly GCA_034641835.2). Lineage (NCBI taxonomy): Eukaryota > Viridiplantae > Streptophyta > Pinopsida > Pinales > Pinaceae > Pinus > Pinus albicaulis. The sequence goes on along the minus strand of CM076583.1, from coordinate 777,671,158 downwards.
CCCCGATTTGATCTAAGCCGTTGATCTCTTGTGATCCAACGGTCCGGGTCTCATCGCTCGTCACTCCGTTGCCCCTCTCTATCCCCCTCCGATTGAATGTGGGTCGTTGATCTGGTCCTAGATCTAACGGTCGACGCTCAATCGCGCGCCACTCCAAATCGCAATCGCATGTTCTCAAATGCATCCCCCGATTGAATCGGAGCCATTCGTCCCGAGAGATCCAATGGCCCAGATTTAATCGTTACCCGCTCATTGCACCGTTTGTTTCCCCTGCCGATTTAATATCCACCATTGGTCCCTTGCGTGATCCAATGGTTGGCGCTTGATCGCACCATCGCCCCAATCGCAATCGGAATTTTCTCCTGTGTCCTCCGCTGCTTCCCTCGATTGTGATCCTCCGATTTCATCACGTCTGTTCGTTGATTCAAGATCGAGGGCCCACATTGCATCGCATATCCACTGTAATTCTCCCATTGGGCTTCCCTATTTACCTCATCGGACAATCACCACCGTTGATCTCCTCTTGAGATCCAACGACTCACAGTTAATTGCCCTTCACCCGCTGGGTCCCACCGCAAGATACGCCTGAATTTCATTCATTTTCATTGATTTTTTGTGTATTTGACCAAACATTAGACTTTGGTGTTTTAACACTAAAAGTGTTATTTCTTCCACTTACTTACCATTAACACCTTCGTTCGTAAATCCTGATCATTCATTCCCATTTCTTTAGCTGATTGGATGGTCTGTGACCCTTATGACGCCAAACCTTCATCAGCTCCATTTTCCACCATTCTTTCACCATTTTTGCTGTTTTCCACTGCTGCGCTACCATCCCCAGGCCTCCACAACATTTCTCTGCTTCCTCCCTTGGATTTTTATAACGAGTTTAATGTATTTGTGCAGGGTGTCCAGAGTGGCAAATTCACTTTGCCTCTACAGTCAGAGCCACTGTGATTCAGTGTGCAGAGATAATCATTTCAACAACCGTAAGACGAATCAGCAGAGACATATTTGAGGGATCTAGGCCTGATAATTGAATATTTAGAGCCTTATCCCGTATTCAAAGGATAAAGACACATTTTGAAGACCCAAAGAGCACACGCAACAACCAAGTCTGCGTTTGAATATCTGCGGGATGTTTTTCTCCAGGGAGTACATCTCCCCATTAAAGCCTCCATTACTCCTCGAGCCCTTAAACAGATGAACACATTGACAGAAGCTTCTTAAGAACTATCAGAGCAGTAGTAATGGAAGCATGGAGGCCTGCAAACTTTTCATCCCTGTCATTTATTCCAGCAGGCTAGCGCAGAGTTCCAGGCGGCCAGAAGGACTTCAAGAGGACATCTGAGGTCAATTTCGACCTAACAGAGATCTCTGGACCAGATTATAGAGTACAGCGCAAGGTTATTGAGCAGTGTGGACGTGAACGCTTTGGCCATTTTGTCTTAATGAATCGATTTAAATGAAAAATCTACTCACGCTATTACTGATTGCTGTGACTGGGTTTTTCTCCTATAAAAACCCCAAAGAATGGAGGATACAGGGTTCCATATTTTCAGAAAATTATGCAGTAAGAGAATTTTGTATGCATTTTTTGTTAAAATTTTATATGAATGCTCAGAGCCCGTTGGGTTTCAGTGAAGAGGAGTTCCATCTTTAAAGAGGATTCTGGTCTTTTGTGTCTCACAGTTTGTAACTCTTCCTTCTTATGTGTTATTTTAATTGTTCAGTTCGTTTCATTCACTTTTCTTGTATCATGTTCTAGAATGCGAGTGGCTCACTGGTTTTCGGTATGAATTTATCCTAGTTGATACTCATGCTTGAACTAGTCAAGCGCTTTAAATATGGCTCAGGCATGATATACTGTTCCAATTTTCACTTCAACCATATTTCTGCTATATTAAATTCTTTGGGAGGTTATTTTTAAAATGTTATTTTCATGTATGGATTCTTAAATTGGTAAGCCCATTTCATGGGGATATTGTGTATCTGGATATCATCTCAATGAGAGCTAGTGTTACCTCAATTCTTCACACGCAGTAATCACTTTCTGACCACTTATTTCTGTGAGGTACTTTCGAACCCGCCCTCTTTATAGTAAGCTGCCTCTGAATTGTTTGATGCATTTGTATGAGAGTTCCACACCTTGCCTCTGCAGCATTGCTTTCCTTGCGTCCATTTTCTGAAGGTTTTGGTCCCATTCAAGTTAATCTCCCTGTTTACAGGAGATAGCATGAGAGCATTTTGTTGGTAACTCCCCATGTTATATTGCATGCTCCTTGCTATATAAGATGTCCTAGGCACTGGTATTTCACAACTCAAGGCTGTCTCTAGGAACGACAACAATGTCAATGCCTTCCGCAAGGATAAGCCCAAGGAGAGGTTTGAAAAAAGGCCACCAGAGGAAGAAGAGCAGCGCAAGTGATTTGAAATATGAGGGAACACAATTTGGTATGCTGCATACTGAGGTGGAGGAGGAAGAAAACCAACAACTTAGCCCACGCAACATGAAGTTTGTGAACCCTAGAAAATCGAGTCAAACTAGGCCTGGTGTCGAACCTATGACTCCATACCCTTCTAAAAATATAGAGTTAAGAACTCAATATACTGTGATGAATATTGCAGAAGGTAATCATAGTAAAGGCGGTGGAGGTCTAACAATAGTGGAATTGTTCAGGAAGTAGATAGTGTGTTGCTAGGTGCTTAGTCTCAGTATTGTGCACAAACCATTGCACAATTCTCTAATGGTGTAGAACGTGCGTCTGGAAGTACTTCATCAAGAATAATTGCACAAAACATGATGGTGGGTGTAGAGGTGAGGATGCCTATGTTCCATGGTGTAGGGAATGAGGATTCAGAGCAACATTTGTTTGTTTGTGAGTTCGTCTGGATAACAAAGCAGGTCCAGGATGAGGCAAAAAAGATTGCATTGTTGGAAGCTACCATTAGAAACTACACATTAACATGGTATATGAAGTTTAAGAGCATGACTCCAATGGGTAAAAATAGGTCATTGAATGAAATTACACCAGTTTTGATTAGGGAGTATTATAAGTCAAATTTTGAGTCTCAATGTATTACCGAGCTAAAGGAGATTAAGCCGGGTTCAAGTGAATTGGTATGGGATTTTGACCAGAGGTTCAAGATGTTGAAAGGTAGGCTAACATTAAAGATCGTGGTCATGAAACATAAAGAGTGGTTCATTTCTGGACTGCTTCTGCATATTAGGATACCCTTAACACAATAGAAAGTCAAATCACAATTAGAAGCATTGGAGCTTGTGCTGAAGTTGGAAGCTTCCCCAATAGGGAATGGAGAAAAAAATGGCATGGAACAAGTGCAACCTCATATAACTACGCTACCCTTTAGTTAAAAGCTCTAAATAAGGGAAAAGAGAAGTGAGAATAGGTGTGGTACACCATCTGCAATACAAAATGACACCAAAGAACGAGTGTCAATTGCTGACAAATTATATGGTGACAGGTGCATCTAATTTTATTGCGCAAGGAAGAGAATTATGGTGTGAAGTTTTCTGAGTGCGGGGACACACCTCGCGAAGCTGTCAAATGATGTAGAAATATGAGGTGACTGCACACACTTTGTTTTGTGATTTTTTTAAATGAGTGGGACATGATATCGACCATTGCCACACATTATAATTGATGCACGAATGAAAAATTGATTCATTTCGGGTACATGGCCTTTAAGGAGCTGAAGTTGTGATAACAGGTTTTAATTAGCTCGGGTATAACTAAAAATGACCATACAATTAGCCTGAATGAGGACAAGGGAAGGAAACTAGAGGTCTGGGAGGATTAGCAAGAGAAAGGGGTGGATTTGGAAGAGGCTAGGGACCCATTTTTGGTTATAATTGTGGAAAACAAGGACACCTTGCACGACATTTCCCTAATCCTCATTGCACGTGTACCTATAGTAGAGCATTGGAGGATGCGATTGAGAACTACCCGCAGTTTATTGGTAAATGGTAGGAGAAGAAGGGGAAAAATGTACAAATGATAATGGTTGAGCCCCATAGAGCCCAACCACAAGTTGGTGCGGTAACATGTGGAGGCATTAGGATGGGAGTTGATGTTGTGAGATTGTGGGCTTAGAAAGCACATTGGGTTAAAAAAGCACCTGAACCCCCTCAAATATTTGACCTGGACAAATAGAAGGCAACCTACAAGAAAGATCGAAGAGGTGGTTGCCGCGGAATCGGATAGATCAGACATACTTTAAGAGGTTGTGATTCCAATTGTCTATATGATGACACTGCTCATAGAGAGTCCATGATAGAGGTAGATCTGGTTCAAAATTTGCTGCAAATTTTACTTGAGTTAGTAAAAATGAACAGGTCAGGCGAATGGTGGAGCAGTGCACTAAGGAGACTGAGGTAGTTACCGTGCGAGCATCACCGCGCACAATAAAATAGATAGCATGGAGGAAGAGAACAAGTAATGAATTCTATTTTGGTGCACAAGTGGGGGATTAGGAAATGGATAATATCATATTATACTTGGGGTCTTATTGACGGTGCTGGATACCTCCAACATATATGGGATCTCCTCGATATGAGGTACCAATTATACCTCACAATTTTGGTGTAGGAGTGCCATCCAGAATATGGTCGGACTATCGTTTACTTAAATATATGCCTTAGATTTAGCTGTTAGAATGAGAGAGAAGCGTGCATGTGCTTTTGAATGAGAAAGCAAGTGTGCCTTGTGACTCTTCGATTGCAGATGTATCAAGGTTATTTCATTATAGAGGGGGAATAAAGTGAGCCTCTAAGAGAGAAGTAATAGTACTACTCTATTGGGGACACACACGAATTAGAAAGGATGTTCATCTAACATCATGCGAAATATTTCACATAGATGTGACGATCATTAAAAACATTACAACACATTTCTAGATTAAGCACCAAAGTCACCGAAATAATTCAATTACTTCAGTACACATGAAAGCAATCACGAACCATAAACATTCAAATAATAGTCTTAGAAACATCCACAATACATGTATGAAAATGTGTTGGCCGAAAGGCTTCAAGTATTAAGAAAAATTTCCAAGATACATAATTATAATGAACATCACTGGCTCCAATAGTGGAGCGTTAGAGCAACTACTTGCTCCCCAAAAGTACTAACTCTATCTCTCCAATGCCTTGTAAGAGAAGTCAAGGTTAAAAATTATTTGCATGAGTAATGAAGATCCTTTTATAACTTGAGTAATGACCTTTCATATCCCCATGACTCTTGAATTTACAACTCCTAATGACCTTTGGACTTCCAAATTATTTTTGGAAGTACATATGACTCTTGGTATTACATGTCTTTTAGAATTCCATTACTCTTTTGTCCATACATGACTCTTGGACTTCTAATTATTTGTCTTTACACTGATTAAATCATTACATCATAATTTCTACATCATCATATGATGAATACGTGACATGTCACTATCCTTGATGATTGTGATTAATACTGACTGATGACATGGACTTCCTTTAGTGGTCACATGGCTACCACTCGTGTCTTTTTTCTTTATGCAGTTTCTAATCATTGATGTATTTACCCTTCAAAGGGTCTTAAATTTAATGGGGTCTTCAGGGTGCTCTGATCATAAATATTTCAATGCATTCTTTGTTCTTCAATGATTCCTTTATTTGCATTCTTTTCCCGATCTTCTTCATGTGTGTTTTCCATGCTGTTCCTGGAATACCTGTATCGACAATCACTCATGACAAGCAACCAACAACCTGAAGATCTCTTATTATAAATTTTTTCATGCATATTTTATGTTCATGCCTTAATAGTGTGTCTGAAAGGAACAAGGAGATCTTATGGGTGCAAGGGCACACTTTGAAAAGCTGAAGAGCTGAAGGGAAGAGGCTTCAAGGCTTCAGGATACACTCATTCGCTCAAGGGAAAGAGGCACTCAAGGGAGGGTGTAAGGCACATGTCCGAAGGACAAAGGAGGAGGTTTCGAGCTTCCCAAGTGCAACATGCACTCAAGGGAGAGAAGGAGGGTGTAGGGCGCACTCTTGAAGGCTGAAGGATGGAGCTTTGTTCCTTCGGGGTGCAATCATGTGCTTAAGAGACCAAGGAGGATGCATGGAACAAGTTCGAAGGCTGAACGATGAAGCTTCATGCCTTAAAAATGTGCTCAAGCACTCAAATTTTCAAGAGGGCACATGGTTCATTGTGTAAGGCTAAAGGGCGGAGATTAAGGCCTTTAGGGTGCACTTATGCCCTCAAGGATGGTGCATTCCTTCAGGTCGAAGGTGTGCGCTCAAAGGAAGATTTGGTCTCTTAAGGGCGAAGTTTGGAACAAGGAAGGGAAAAGGGCTTAAGGAGTGCACTATGCAGTCTTGGAGGGTGCAAGGTGCAGTTCCAAACAACGAAGGGTTCCCGATCAAGGCTTAAAATCATGCTGATGCACTCCTTGCCTTGATGGGTTCACTTTGCAACCAAAATTTGTCTAAGTCTGAAAGATAGAGGAAGGGGCGAACATGATGAGTTCAGACATAAATCCATGTGAGACACATACCAAATCGCCGATAAAACTTAGATATTCATGAACAAGGACAAGTATACATCAAAACACCACTTTTCATACATTCCCCAGGTAAAACTAATGAAGCGTGTGCGTCTACGACCCAAAAGTGTTATTTTAGAACAACGAAAGGTGTTTCAATCATGATATACACTAAATATGTTTAAATCAAGGCAAAGACACTTAAGAACACTCAGTAACACTTGAAACATATAGAATGACATGAAATGACACTTTATGACCACAATGACACTGGATACAATAGTGAAGTAGGCTCCAAAATTTGAATGTAGTGAATCTTTGGAGGGTGTTTATAGGAATAAATTTTCAGTTAGAGGTTCAACCCTTCAGGAAGAATTGATTTACGAATTATATTTCCTTGACTACCCCCTTTCAACTCGGTTATACACATAACACCTTACTTTATTCTACTTGGTTGAACACACAAAACATACGCCATATCACAATTGTTTCAATCCAATAAAGGTTAATGTGCGCGACGAGTTTATGATATTAAAAGTATGAGTTTTCATCTCTGGTGTTGATCCGCTACCAATAGGCCTGGACAATACCCCGACGGAGTCACTTCAAGAGCACAAATGTTTCTTTGCTGCCAACATGACTGGAAAATACCTTAATGAAGTCGCTTGCTTCACCTCCTCACATAGGAAGCCTTTCTCTTCTTTCACCCTTTATTTATTTATTTAATAGGACTGTGCATCGACACATTATTTTCAAGAGGTGGAAGAGGGATCTCGACTTATTGAGAGCAGAGGAGGTTGCCCCTTCAAAGAATTATTTTTAAGACCTCTGATATAGGTTTTATCGCTTTAGATTTTCCGCTTATCTTTTCTCTACTAGATTGGATAAGCATTAATACACAAGCATATTTATACCAGGTTGAGTGGTTTAGATACCATCATAGGCATAAATATAATAGGTTCCTTCAAGTTTTTCCTTTGTATGTATCGTATTTTCCATCCAGACTTAACTCAACTATGGAATTTTCCCAAACAAAGAAGGAGAACAAACAAAAAGCCAAGCATTGTAGTTGCCACATTTCTCTTTCGCTCCACCAAAAATTCCTCTTGAGCCATGCACTTTTATACAAGGTCTTATTTAAGCACAATGACCAAAAAACACAACAGAACATGAATAACATAACAAACATGACCGGCACAGACAAAAAATAAAAGCAAAAGAACAAAATGTACATTAGTGTAGCTTGTAGCTGCTATTGAAAATAATGTTTCAAATCTCATCCATTTGCGGGAAGGGGGATAATCCTCCCATCTAAGGATTTGAACTTGAAGGTATTATGACCGAGCTTCTCTTCAATGGTGAAAGGGCCAATCAATAATGGTTGGAAATTCATGTGTTTGCCTTTCTCTTCATGGGCTTTATGCCACTTCAGTTTTAGGTCACCCACATCGAAATATTTTTCCCCTATGGGTTTATTATCAAACCAATGCTTAAGACAATTTTGATGAACAATATATTTATATTTAGCTTCGAGCCTTTCTTCCTCGAGTTTGAGTAAAGTGTCTATCTTGCCATGAACCAGAAGGAAATATATTCCTTGGGACTCTGGAGAGAGTTTCAAGGTTGGGAGATACATGTTCGGGGGCAATATAACTTCTTTACCATAAACCAGAAAGTACAAAAAGGTCTTAAGGGAAGGATTAGGAGTTACATGATCAAGCCATAATGCATTAGTCAAAGGATTGTGTAAGTTCCTTTGCTTAACGATTTTCTTGACTATGTGGATAATATTTTTATTTTTCGATTCAACCAAACCATTTCCCTGTGGGTATGATAATTAGATGCAGGCTTTAATACATTCCTATTTTCTAATGTGAATTCATAAAGTTTCAATGATGAAAAATAAGTTCAATTATCAAAGACAAGTGATGTTGGAATGCTAAACTTGGTTATAATGTTTCTTCATGAAAAGTGGATGACTTTCCGATCATTTACTTGTCCCAAGGGAACTGCTTTTGACCACCGAGTAAAATAGTCTGTCATTGTCAAAATATATCGGTGTTTCTTTAGTGAGTGTGAGAAGATTTCTCCGATAACATTCAGGCCCCACTGTTGGAAAGGTTCCTTGACTCCCACTGGTAGCAGTGGTGTGGTTGACCTTTGATCCCGACTTGCATATCTCTTACAAGCTGGGCACTTGTGGACATAAGCGTGAGCATATTTGAATAGAGTGGGAAAATAATAACCATCCCTCATCACTTTATGCACAGTTATGTTGCTCACATAGTGACCACCTGCCGGTCCATCGTGCAAGTCTCTAAGTACCTTCTCGATGTCTTGTGGCTCAAGGCATCTTAGCAAGACACCATTGTGGTGCTTTTTGAAAAACACTCCATGGAAAAGCTAGGAGGATAGATATTTTAAGTGAATTTCCCTCTTTTGTTTATTTGATAAATAAGGTGTCATACTCTAGAAATTTTTATATATTGGAATACCATGGCACTGTAGACGTGGACTGGGGAACATATTGAACATTGTACATTTCTATTTCCTGCTCCCAATTTGAAATATATTACTCAAGAGCATCTGTTGCTTTAGCTACTAGATTATAGAGGCCATGACCCTTTATGGTATGAAATGGATTTAATTCTAAATCATATTCTTGTAGGAAGGTCATCCAATTTTCCCTCTTCTCACCCAGCTCCTTCTGAACGAAGAGTGTTCTTACCACTAGATGAGGTACAAAAATGATCATGTGAGATTTTAAAAGATAAGGCCTAAAATATTTAACTTCCTTTAAAATATGTGCTTTTCTGTCAATGGAAAGATAATTTAGTTATGACCCCTGTAGGCTATCATTCATGTAAGATATAGGCCATTCATTTCGTTAAATATCCTTTTGATTCAATTCAGCCGCAATAAACGAATCCAAATCAAAGGTATAAAGCAAGAAATATTTGCCATAGTAAGGATCGAATAACACTGGAGCATCGATAATTTCATACTTTATTTGAGCGAAATAATCCTTTTCCCATCTGTCCCATTTGTAAGTTGCATATTTCTTAATCATCTCCTGTAGAGGTTTAACTATCTGAGCATATTCAGAGATGAATTTTAGCAGGAAATTAATCTTTCCTAAGAAAGATTGCATATCCTTCTTATTTACCAGGTGTTATCACTCAGGTTTTCCTTGAAGTTGTGGAAAAGGAAAGTAAACCCGAGGTAACCACAAACCAACCTTCAGATACAAAATCTAGCCAATCTGTATCCAGAGAGGGCTCTCTCTTTAAAATTTAGCTTTGTTCTTAGAAAATATTAGGCTAGTTATAAGTTCAAGAGTTTTGTTTGAATTTAAATGGTGGAATCTGCCAACTAAGGGCAAGGTTGAGTATTTTCAGGCCATTGGGCTATGGAGTCGAAAGGATGGCTTTACTGGATTAATATTCTACACACAAGATGGCTTTGCAGGGCAAGATAGCCAAACAAAGAACAATTTTAGAAATTAAAGTGAATGGAATGGATTTTGAAGGGATGAAAGGCAATTAAGAATCTTTCAACATGTTCAAAGAAAGAAAGTGAATGATTACAAATAAAGAGCAGTTAAGAATTCTTTACTATAGTAATCAAAATTTTTAAACCAGCGAAACAAGAGCAATTAAGAATTCATTGTTTATAACCAGTTTAGAAGAAAACATTTAGAATAATCACAATTGAAATCAGAGTACACTTAAGTAAATTCTGATTTATTCTTTTATGTCAATTATTCGGAAATGGAACACAGTGATATTATAAACAGATATAAAACTTAAAACATAGGATAGAAAGGACTTATTGAACTGTAGTCGGGCACATGAATCCTGCAAAAAGTCTTGAGATTCAAATCATCATCCAGCAAGCCACAAAGAAATTTCTCCAAAGCACTTTTATTCCAAAAAATCAATGTTACAGCAAAGTAGTAGAATCCACCCAAAATACTTCCAAGAGTGAAGTATTTATACAAATTCTAAACTAAAATATCTTGAAAAAATATCAAAATTGGTTCACAAATCTCTCCAACTATTTTACATAAATAGAACTTAAGTAAAGGACACTCAAACTAATGCATATATTTGGAACTATTTTGTATGGATATGTGATGAAAAAGAGGAGAATTTGAATTTTATCCAACTCTTAGTTGATGATGAGGCATCCAAGTCACTAACTGCTTCCTTTCTTTGTGCATTCTGCTCCAACAATTATGCAAAATTGGGGTCCAATGATATATTTTTATTTCTCAATCCGTGATATATGTGTAAAAACTGAAAGAGGTTATTGTGGATTAATATGTTGGTGAGATAAACCTCTTTCAGTTTCCTAAAATTCCTCTCCAGCTGTGTACAATAGGCTCTGTAAAAATATGTTTAAAACAGAGTTTTACAGAGTCTGAAAAATAACCTGTAAATATGTGCATGTATCTCTCATTCTGAAATCACTGTGAAAAAATTGAGATGGGTTTTTGTATATGGGTCTCTTAGGAACAAAAACCTCCTTCATTTTTGTAATATGTATTTCTGATTGGCCACAATATTCTCTGCAAAATGATGACTTAACATGAATTTTCTGCAAAAAGTGCTTTCCAAAATTGTTTAATATTTCCAAAACCATAATAGCTGTTAGAAAAGTGAGAGAGGTTTTTGTAGATGGTCCTCTTAAGAAAATAAACCTCTTTCAGTTTTTCAAAATTCATCTTGGATTGATCACATTAGTGTCTACAAAACAATGACTAAAACATGCAATTTCTGCAAAAATATTCCTTCTTGTTGTGTTTTTCATCTTTTCACTTTTTTGTTCTTTTGACTATTTTACTTTCACTTTAGACAAACTTCAATTTTGGTGAAATTATTTTCATTTCCTCTTTTTACCATTTTACTGCCTCTGTAATTACTTTTACTGTTTACCTTTGACTGCTCTGTAACTTCTTTTTAACTTTCATTCTGACTTTTACCTGATACACTTTAACCACTGATACTCTTTAACTGTTATGCTTTCTAACCTCTGTTTGAATAGATTTGATAACACTCTTGGAGTAAAAAAGTCTTATGACTAGTATTAAGACTGTTTATCCAAGGATGTGGTCTTCTGATTACCTGTAAAACAAAACAAATTGTTAAGAAAGCATTGGTTTGTAGGGGAGGTCGAAAAGGTTTCATTTGATTTTGAGAGGTCTGTGGAGTGAATCTAGAATGATTTTTGGGAGGTAAACCATGCTCGAATTGGTTAACAGAGGTTTCAGGTGGCGCAGCTAGGTTACAAAGGGTTTTACTGCACAATCAAGCGAGAGCAACACTAGGGTGTTTGAACAGTGATTAAATAGGTGCTGGTTATAGCAGATGAATTCTTGAACACTGGATTGCGATTTTCTTCAGCAAAGTAACGGTCAACAGTCCACAATGGTTTATTTTTGAATTTTTCATGGGAGACTGTCTTGCGCACGGAACAATGAAAAAGACGCATATGCAATGTGTTTTATTTACAAAGTCGAAAGGGTGGCGGGTTTTAATTAACGACGTCAGCATGTACGATGGACGTGTCACCGAGGATAGGCGGTAAGCGGTTTTTTCCGCACCACCTTTGAGGGAAGGCAGTTTTATGCGAATCGGCAGCGATTCCATAGATTGAAAGACACGTGGCCCGGGCACTATTTAAAAAACACTTTGATTTCGCGATTTATCTATCGGACGAAGGATGGGTAGCAGAATGAACGCGCGTCGTGGATCTTCGATGGAGCGATCGGACGGTGATTGGGACGTGAAGTCGGCGGGGGAGTTAATGATTGGGCCCAACGCATTTTTTATTGTTTTAATCATTTCGGGAGAGCTTTTATTGGCGGTTGAAATATTAATTAATCCAAATTATCAATTAATCTTGGTTTATGAAGGGTCGGGGTTATGGATGGTTTTAAAAATTTCGGATTTCATTTTTTACGTTTTAAACATATAAAACATATGCTTAAACCTTTTTCGTATGTTTTTATTATATGGTAATAAATCAATGAAATTCATTTACCATAGGGGCGGAGTTAATATATACGGATATATTTTAGCCAAAGGGTTTGTAATGTGAGATTTTTATTTAATCATGTATGATTTAATTAACTTTGGCTAAAACTTATAATAAATGGGTTTTTGGGTTATTATATAGGAGGAGTTATATACTATAGGAAAAGGTTATTTCAATAGGGATTTAATAAATAAATTAGAGTTAATATGACAAAGGACAAGGTAAACTCAAAACACTTTAAATATAACCAAGAAAGTGAGGATTTTTCAAAGTAATTTGCATTATAATACTTTCATCACTTAGACTTAGAATAAAAAGTGATTTTGAGGGCTTTTATGGATTATTGCATGTTTTTTCCTAAGTAAAATGAGATTTTAGTTAGGAAAAGATTTTTATGAATGAATGAGTATGATGATGAATATTTTTAAATACTAAGGTTTTCTTCAATCATTGGGCCGAGGGTCCGGTCCCTCCAAAAGTCAAGGAAATGCCTTGAGCCCCTTTAATCTTCAAATTCCTTAGCACTTAGGGGAAATTAGTAAATTGTTAGGGAAAAATTGAGATGGGAAGTTAATGATTTTGACCTTGCTGTGTTCTGAAATTCTGCCAATGTGGTGTTTTGCCTTTGCACTTGGTGATGAAAGTAAAAGATTACAAACATTTTGAAGCCGTCATTCATCACATGAGAATTTGCAATGCCATCTACCTACCCTACTTATCTTACCCTACCATTTTTCTTCTTTATTAGGGTTCATTTGAACTAGCAAACCCTTATCAATCTTCTTTTCTTTTACATGGAAAATCTATCTATTTCTACACTTATTACATCCAAGGGCTCAGATTAAACTATTGAGCACCTTTTATTAACTCTACCTATCTACTTATCTGCCAAGATTAAACTGTTTGGTCAGATTTTTATTCTCTATTCTACAACATGAAATTGAAAAAATGAATGAATCAAGTTTAAACAGTTTGACTCTTCATAAATTGTGGCAAAATTTTGACAAGCTGCACACAATCACTTTATTATATCAGAGCAAAAAGTAGTGGCATTTAGACTTGCACACTTTCCTTGGCCTTTCTTTTGATGGGGTTCATTTTCTTTCACTTTTTTGGCCAATTTTATTTTTTTCACCCTTTGATTTTTCTTTTAGGGTATACCCTCTTTACATTTTTTAAATTTTATGATTTTTTGATTTTTTAAGAATATGGAACACCTTTGCAACAAGAAAAAGGTTTGAAGATATTGCATAGTTCATCAAGTCCATCATGAAAAATGACACCTATTGGTATAGGAGTCTAACACCAGGAACGATATTTGTGTAATTCCTTTGCCCCTATTAGGATCAACTTTAATTATGCTATTTGCAATGATATGCCCTAAGAGAGTCCCTCCTGACACACCAAAGATACTTTTCTTGGGATTGAGAGAAATCCCATATTTGCGACACTGTTGAAATATTTGTTTCAAATGGCATACATGATTTGATATTCTTTTTGAAAAAATCATCAAAATGAACAACTACACTTTGATCGACAAGGCCACAGAAAGCAATGTCCATCGCTCTCTAAAATGTAGCACTCACATTGATAAGCTCGAATGGCATTCTCTTGAAAGCAAATGTTCCCCATTTGGTCCTAAAGGTAGTTTTCAAGAGACTTGGTTTTGCAACTAGCACTTTATTATAACCAGAGAAACCATCTAGTAGCGAGAACATCTCAGACCTAGATTATGTCTGGAGGATATATTCCATGGATGGCACTGAGTAATTATCTTTATCAAATGCCTATATGAGATTGCAAAAATATACACATAAAATTATTTCACTGAAATTCTTTCTGACTGGGAGAAAATTTGAAACCCAAGTGGAATGTTCGACTTAAAAAATGATCCAAGCATCCAACAAATTTCTCAATTCCTTTTGGATGAGGGGCTCCAACATTGGATGAAATTTCCTTAGTATTTGCTGGAAATGTTTCACCCCTTATTTGATGGGAATGGTGTGCTGAATAATATGAGTGTCATATGTTTTTAAGTAGTCTTATGTCCATGCAAACACATCATGGTATTGTTTGAATAAGCAGATGAATACTTGTCATTCCTGTAGGGAACAAAATGTACCGAAGTTTAAATAATTCAGATATTTTTCAGTTCCCAATTTGACTTGTTTAGTTGATAACTTTGAGCTCTGAGTCTTTGTATTGATTGGTCCTCTAAACCAATTTTGCAGGTCATATAATTTTTTCCATGGACACCACACCTTTAGGAATAGTGTTTCCTTTCATTGCATTAGATCCCTCCTGAAAATCCTTATCATGATTATCCTCTTCTATGAAAACATCTTTGAATATGTTCATATTAGCCATAAAATGCTTATCCTCGATCTCAAATGGTTGTTCTCCATCCCCCTTTGGAGGATTGTAGCTCTCACCTTGTTGCAACCTTATTCCTATATTCATAGATAACTTTCACCATTTGTGTCATATCAAAGAATGTTTTTTCTGAAATCCTTCTCATCCTCAGATATATTGTCAAGCTCTCCTTCATGTGCCATGATTGGTGAGGATTTTGGTGAAACTTGAGGTGGAGATTGCGGAAAATATACTCTCCTTGAACTAACTTGAGGACTTGTGATCCGAATTTATACAAGAACGCAAAAAATATAACCATAAATACAAATATGTAGTAGAAATAACACTTTATTTCATTAATATCAAAGAACTGAAATTTGTTTACAAACATAGTGAAAATAAACTAGATAGGGCGCTAGTAGCTTATCTATGAGAAGAGATGTGGCGACTACAAGCCTCTGAACTCTGTGTTACAGTGAGGCTCGAAGGCCTATATATTATTAAGAAACAATGGAAAAACCTAGACATCCAAAAACCTAGCCCTAGAAGATGAAACAACAGATTATGGGTCTCGTCGGGGTAAATTGGTACATCAATTTCCCGGGGTCGTAACTTTCACATACTATCTCTGTTTGACGCACATGATACACCGCTAGAAATATATATCCCTGGACTACAACTGATGGTAGAAAATATAGTGTATAAGACTCATATTTTCCCAAAAAACGTCTTTTAGGGGCTCAAAATGACTCCAGAATTTCAGGACCCGAAAAACTACCAAAAATAGTAAATAGTGCTACAATTAAGGAAACTAAAAAAATGAAATAAACAATGGTGAGGGTCAAATTGGAATAGGTAGGTGGCCACCAGTATCCACTTGGATCATTCCTCCCCCCTTAGGAAACAATGGTCCCCATTGCGTTGAGTTACTCCATGAGATGAGGAAACTTCTGTAGAACTTGGTCCCTGGTGAGCCACTTTCCCTGGTGAAGGAGTTGGCCTGCTTTGACAACTCGATATAGATGGATCCTCTCCTAGTGGGTGTTATTGATTTGTGTGTCCATAATCCTATCAGTTGTGGCTTGTTCCATGTAGTATGGGTTTAACTCTCTTGGTGTGAGTTGTTTTGCCATGTCGGATGTGTCCAGTAGAGGTGGGAAGTAGGGCCGAAGACGGTCCACATTGAACACTGGGTACAGAACAAGGAATGGTTGAATACTGAGCTCAAAGGAATTATCCCCTACAACCTTGGTGATGGTGTATGGCCCATATTGAAGTGGGTTAATCTTGCGGTGGGGTCCAACAAGGCGCTCCTTCTGCAAATGTAGCCACACTTTGTTGCCCACTTGGAAGTTGTGTGGCACCGGATGCTGATCATGCCACTGCTTGTACTTAGCATTGGATTTGTCCAATTTGTCATGAACCTATTGGTAGATGTGCTGAATGTGCTCAATGAAGTTATTCCCCTTGCAAATTCAGATTGGACATGAGCCAAATCAACCTGAGTAGCTGCAAATGGCATGGCTACGTCAATGGGACATAGTGGTTGGAATCCCAAGCCCACCTGAAAGGGGCTGTGGTCGGTTGAGCTATGGAAGGCCTGGTTATAGATATTTTGTACATATGGGAGGATCTTATCCCATGTGCATGGATTCTTTGAGTTTTTCATGCGCAAAATGTGTACAATCATCCTATTGGCGACCTCTATCTGGCCATATGTTTGAGGATGGAAATATGTGGACTTGGTGAGCTTGGTGTCTAGAATTGACTAGAGGATGGAAAAAAAATGCACTGAGGAACCTGCTATCCCAATCTGAGATGATAGACCGTGAGATCCCATAGTGTACCCATACTTGTTCAAAGAAGAGTTTAACAGTGGCTTCTGTTGTGATATTCTTCTTGCAGGCTTCTATAATGGCCATCTCCGAGAATATATCGATGACCACAAAAATAAAGTATTTTCCATGCTTAGTAGAAAGAAAGCTCGACATGTAATCCATGGATATGGATTCCCAAGGTTGATTAGGGGTAGAAAATGGAGTATAGAGGCCTTGCTTCTTGATGGTCAGTTTGTCAATGGCACATGCAGTGCAGGATCTGATGTACTTCCCGACATCCTGTCGAAGGTTTGGCTAATAGAAATACTTCTCCAGTACTACCACTATTTTATCGACCCTGAAATGGCTAGCGACCTGACTGTAGTGTGCTTCCCACATAATCTTGGCCCACTCGCTTGAAGGAACACATAGGTGTCCTAAGCGACATAACAGTGCATCCTGGAGGTGAAAAATTGGAACTTGGTTACCCTCCAGGAGAATCTTGTATGTGTGGCCAAATTTTGGATTGCTCTTGTAGAGAAGCTGGCAATCAGAAGTCTCATGCCCACAAGATTTGAGAACGGTTTTTATCACCATGATCGATGGTCGGCTAAGGCAGTCTGCAACATTATTGGTGCTGCCCTTCTTGTACTTGATGTTCAAATGAAACTGTTTCAGATATATGGACCAATTATGATGGAAATCGTTCAACTTCCCTTGTGTCTGTATGAACTGCAGGGGTCGATGGTCTATGTGGATGATCGTTTCCTTCCCCCAAATTTAATTCTTCCATTGTCGGCAAGCCTGCACAATGGAATACATCTCTTTTTCGTAAGTGGGATACTTCCATACTGTGTTGGGCAGTGTCTCACTGTGATATGCCACTAGATGCCCCTATTGAGTAAGAAATTCCCATATAGCATAGTCATAGGAATTTGTCTCGATCTCAAATGGTTGTCGCAAGTCTGGTAATGTGAGAACTGGGGCAGAGCAGAAACAATGTTTCAATTCTATGAACACATTCTGTTGAGATTCATACCAAAATAAATTTTCTTTCACTCCTCCCTTGGTGACTTGACTCAAGGGCCAAGTGATATGAGAGAATCCCAACACGAACCTATGGTAGAAATTAGAAATACCCAGAAAGATACAAAGCTATGTTAGAGTGGTTGGGGCTGGCCAATTCTGAATGAATTGGATCTTGGTTGGATCCACATGCACCCCTCATTCATCAATAATGTATCTGAGATACTAAATCTGGGTCATGCCAAAAGTGTACTTCTTAAAATTGGCACACAACTTGTATTGCCACAATGTTGGAGGTCTTGTGGGATGTGGTGGAGGTTCTCTTCCCAAGTCTAGCTGAAGATAAGGATGTCATCCAAGTACACTACTAAAAATTAGTTGGTGAATGGCTGCAAGATGTCGTCCATCAACCTCATGAAGGCTACAAGAGCATTCTTCAACCCGAAAGGCATAACTAACCATTCAAAAAGGCCCTCCTTGGATTTGAAGGCTGTATTCCACACATCAGATGGTTCGATTGGTACCTGGTGATACTCAGACTTCAAGTCAATATTGCTGAAATATTTTACCCCTTTGAGTTGGTCCAGAAGGTTATCAATCCATGGGATCAGGTACCTATTTCAAGCAGTGATCTTGTTCAATGCCTGATAGTCAATACAAAGTCTCCAATTCCCATCCTTCTTCTACCCCAACACGATTGGGCTCCCATAAGGTGATGAAATTGGCCGGGTGTGACCTTTCTGCAACAACTCCTGAATATTACTCTTGATTTCATTATTCTCTAGAATAGAGCACCGATATATCGGTCGATTGGGCAGCAACGTAGATGGGGTCAGATCGATGGGGTGCTTCACCTGATAGTGTAGAGGCACCCCTGCGGGTTAGGTGAAGATGTCCTTGTACTCCTCCACGACCTTGTCCATTTGTTGTTGTCGTGTGGAGGAGCCCTGTCTAGAGGTCGTGGCCACAATAATTTTTGTGCCCTGAGGGCAGATCATCAAGAAAAAAAATTTCCCGGTTTTGGAAATGAGCTTACTACATTGTTTTGCAGTAACCAAAGAGATAGTAGCAGGCAGTGGTAGCTTTGGTATCCTGTACAACTTATTACCCAAAGTAACAATAATAGTGCGAAGCTGGGACTCATACACAAAATGTCACTTCCATAAGTATTGTTTGCCTAATAATACATTACAAACATCAAGAGGAGCAATTTCAAATAATACCTCATCGGTGAAAGGCTTGATGCTGTAAGGAAGGTGGCACTGCTGGTTGACGTGGAGATCCCGTACTTGGTGAAGCCACTCGATGGTGTACGAATGTGGGTGTGCTGTGGTCGGAAAGCCCAACCGCTTCACAACCCCTGTTGAAATTAGGTTATTTTGGCTCTTATTTTTGATAATGAACTGTAGCGAGGAACCATTTACCCACATCTGGGAGTGGAAGAGACACTCCTCCTTCTCTGGATCTTCCGGTTCTTCCTTTCAGATATTTGTGGTGGCAACAATGGCATTGGGCTCCGCATCGGTAATCCACTTACCTTTTTCATTCCCCTTCTCGGGTTATGATTCAGAGTCAGAGCATGCATCTAATTCAGAAGCCTTCATCTCAGCCACCAGTGACTGCTTGGCCTGACACTCACTTGTGTTGTGAGTGGAGCTCTTATGGAACTCACACCACTTTCCCATGTCCTTCTTTGGCTTCGTGGTGTTCTTCTTTACTTGTGGCTTTGGTAGGATGTCTTGGGCTGCCATGCCTTGGATTTATCCTTTGTTCTGTGGTTTGAGGTCACATTTCCCTTTCTTTTGATTTGTAGATCTAAATTATTTCTTCTTCTGTTTGAATTTCTGCTCAATCTTGGCAGCATACTTGTATGCCATACCAAGTGAGGAAATGTTGAGGAACTTCATTTCCTCATGAATGTATATGTGCAAACAACTGTAGTACTTCAGCACCAAATGTATCTCCAAATCTTTGATACACAACTTTGTGCGCAGGGTATGGAACAAATTCGTCAGCTCATGCACATCTTGATCCCTTTGCTGCCGTAACGTAGTCCATTGTATGTAATTGTCCTCATAGCTCCCTGTGGGATAATATTGTTCCTTGATGGCATATCGAAAATAATTCCAAGTGGGTATGTCCAAGAATAGAGAGGGTTCCCCCTTATCATTTTTCTCACAGTAGGTTTCCCACCAGTCCTTGACATGGGGGGCAGCTTTGAGGAGTGCAAAAATAATATTCTCCTATTCGGAAAAGTCATGAATCGAAAAAATACCCTTCTAATAGATTCAAACATCTATCTACGATGTCTGCATCTATTTGGCCATCAAATATGGGAATGTCAAAGTTTACTTGTACCAATGGGTTGCGCCTACAGAGTGGTTGCTTGATGCAGATGCGCTGCGATTTGGCAGTCGTTGAAGGATCTGGGCAGTTATCCATCATCGCGTTCCTTTGTTTTTCGAGGGCCCCCTCGAGAAATATTTTGATAGGATATCCTGGTCCCTCATCTTTCTTTTTGTCCCCCATGGGTGGCCGTTGGGGTTTGCGAGACTGATCTTTCAAAGGTTCAACTAGATCGAGCCCTAACTCCTTATACCCCGACCTCGTTGGGGACATGCAAAGAAGGATTGAGAAAGAGCATACCGCTCTGATACCACTGTTTCAAATTTATACACGAACACAACGGAATGAAAATATAGCCATAAATACAAATATTCAATGGAAATAACACTTCATTTCATGAATATTAAAGAACTGAAATTTGTTTACAGACATAATGGGAATAAACTAGCTAGGGCGCTGGTAACTTATCTCTTAGAAGAGATGTGGAGGCTACATGACTCTGAAATATGTGTTACAATGAGGCTCTAAGGCCTATATATTATTTAGAAACAATGGAAAACCATAAACGTCCAAAAACCCAACCTGAGGAGATGAAACACCAGACTATGGGTCAGGGTAAATTGGTACATCAATTTCCTAGGGTCGTAACTTTGGCATACTATCTCCGTTTGACGCACATGATACATCGTTAGAAAGATCTATCTGAGGAATACAACTATTAACATCAAATATTGAGTCTAGAAGATTAATATTCACTCAAAATTTTTTGTTTAGGGCCTCAAAACGGCTCCGTAAGTTCAGGACCCGACAAACTGCCAAAAATAGTAAATTGTGCTACAATTAAGGAAACTAAAAAACTGAAAGAAAAAATGGTGGGGGTACAAGTGGAATAGGCGGGTGGCCACCAATATCCAACTGGATCATTCATCGCCCCTTAGGAAGTAATGGTCCCCATTGTGTTGAGTTCCTCCACTAGATGAGGGAACTTCTACTGAACTTGGTCCCTGGTGAGCCACTTGCCCTAGTGAAGGAGTTGGCCTGCTTTGACAGCTTGATATAGTTTGATCCTCTACTAGCGGGTGTTCTTGATCTGTGTGTCCATAATTCAATCAGTTGTGGCTTGTTCCATCTATTAGGTCTCCGTAGTTTGCAATATTGGCAAGTACAAATGCTGCAGAGCCTACATCAAAACTGCTTTGGAATCTGAGGACCTAGCCATCCTAGATTCAGAGAGGGATCTCTCTATGTATGAGTTCAAAGATATGATATTTTAGGCTTGAAGTGAGATTTTAGGCTAGTTATGAAGAACAAGGGTTGTTGTTTTGAGTGGTTTGGAAAGGATGTAATGAAGATGAAGGAAGCCTATATGAAGGGTGAAGGTGTGAGAAGGTGAAGGAATGGTTCAACTGATAAGGTAGGCAAGGAGCAACATCAATCCATTGGGCTATGGAGTCATAAGAGGATTTAATTGCACAACAAAGTTCAAGAGTGGTCCATGGGGAAAGTCATCTATGTCAAAGGATCTCTTTAAGTTGATATTATGGGACGAAACAATAAGTAATGAAGTGAAAGAAATAAAGCACCTGGAGAAACAAAGAACAACCTAAGATCAAGTAAGTACTTTGAAACAATCCTGCTTTTGGCATGCACTTAAGGAAAGACACAAAAGTAATCTAAGATCAGGTAAGTACTTTTAAAATAGCCTGCTTTTGATGTACTTTCAAGAAAAAACATTTAAAAAACACAGAATAGCTTAAGATCAAGTAAAGACTTTTAACTTAGCCTGCTTTCAGCATATTCAAAGGGAGAACATTTATGATAAACACAAGGGTAGTCTAAGATCAGGTAAGTACTTTGAAACTGTCCTGCTTTCAACATACTCTTAAGGGAACTTTTCAAAGCAACTGTTGGAGATAAACCAGAGGACAGGGCTAGCCATAAACTTCTCTAGCACAACTTTAATTAGCAAACTTCTCAAGAACATTCGAAGATAAAATCTCAATTTGTACTCAGGAAATATGGGCTTACCAAAACTTCACTGGTTATACTCTATTGAATTATCTTTAAATAAACAATCAACAGAAAACATAAAGGATAAATATTTTCAGTGAGATTTAGGGTACTTCAGAAGTAAATCCTAATCTATATTTGTTGTTCTTTATCAGAGAAAAGTGGAAAGAATGGGAAAAAAAGAAAATAACAATTTACAGTGAGAAACACATCACCATTGACATAGACCAGGATCCCATAAATCAACTATTTGTATTTGGTGTTCAAACCAATTACAATCATCATGTCCAGTGAGTCTCTACAACTACAAAATTCTCATCTCAGCTTATGTGTATTCAATTACAAACAGGGCTACAACAGCTTCAAAAGATATTTACATGCAACAGATATCCAGAGACCAACCAACACTTTACAATGTGCTCTTCAAAGAGATTTTATAAGAAAATGAGGAGGTGGAAGAGTTTCTAGGGTTCAAGTATCATTAATTCCATACTAAATGCAACTCCCTAGCCTTGAAAACAAAGGCTGAAGGCATAAGGCGAGAATATCTTCAATCATAACTATTTCGTTAACTACTGCTTTTTCTTTTTTAGGCTTAGTGGAGTGAAAAGATTGCCTTCGACACTTTCTTATCTTTATAATAAATTTACTGACAGTTTGAGATATTTGCATTTTGTTTGCAATAACTGTCATCTGCCTTTAGTCTTAATGTTACTGACTAAGCTTTAATTTGTGTATTCCTTTGAGGCAAAAAGGATATAGGTGGCAGTTTAGTAGCTGGGGATTCAATTAACCCCTCTGATGGGGCTGTTGAGGCTCTTCTGGGTCTGTCTTCCTTCTCTTTCCTTAAGAATACAGATTTTCTTTAATACTGGGTTTATGCCTGATTAGGCTTTCTGCTTATTTTTAAACCTTGAATTATTATTCGAAATTGCTGACTGATTTTTGATCTGCTTTGTTTGTGGATAGGCTTTTATTATTTGAGCTTATGTCTTAATCCTTTAAACTCTGGTTCAAAAACTTCAATCCCCTTCATTTACGCTTTGATCTTCATCTTTGACACTGATACTCTTTCATTAATTTTTGCTCACTATGTTTTGTTGCTTGCAGGTGTGCAACTGGAGAAATTTGTTTAATGGATCGATGATCATGACCTATCAATCCAAGAACTATGAAACTGAACTCCTCAAATCCCATTTAACTTGTATCTAGGGCCACGAGGATCGTCATCTTCGACCCATGCCACTGTAATTGGCTGCGGGAGGGTTTTACCCTTGTAACTCATTAAACCTGCATAAAAAAAACGAAATTTATTTAAATCCTGCAAATATTGGTTTGAAACTGCTTTGGAGGGTTTATGGAGGCGGTTGGAGCTATGAGGAAGAAGGTATTTGCAGCGGAGGATGGGTTTCTATGGCAGAATCATAAAACCAGGGTTTAATTTGAAATATGGCGCGAAATGAGAGTTGGTGGTTTTGGGAAAACCATCAGTGGTTTTCGCGCAACGAAATGGGGGCGAGTGGTATTAGTTAGAGGGAACACAATACCATACATCACCTGACACGCGTCCCTCCGAATACTTCCCATTTCGCGCAATAGTTGCACGTTGAGGGAGGAGGGGAAAGAGTTACGCGATATTGATCGCTGGCCGTTGGATCGTCGGATGCAGATCCAACGACGCGGATAGAATGCGATAGGAGGAGAGATGCGAGGTTAGAATTTTGGCGGGGTCCATGATGACGTGTGTCTTTTTGTCGTGGAGCGGAAAAGTCCAATAGCAGGGTGAATGTCGGGTTTGTGCGAAGGTCGTTGGATCTTTTGATCAGACGGTGGAGATGATCAGAGGGCCGATGAAGAGATGGAGGCACGGAGAAGCGGAAGGGGTGGGGTTTGTGCGATGGCCGTTGGATGCGGTCAATCAGACGATGGAGATGATGGATGAAGGGGTGAACGGGAGAAATTCCGATGGCCGTTGATTTTCTTAGATCAACAGTCAGGATTTGTTTAAAACCATAATGTCGGGAGTGAAAACATAAGGGAGGAAAAGGATTTAGGAAGGGAGGGGAGGTAAGGAGCTTTAGCACCCGGTTATGGGGCTTGATCCTATGGTAAAGAAAGGACTGAATTTTAAGCTCTTGGGGACTTAATAAGCCAAAAGTTAAAGGACTGTTTTTAGGATTTTTAAAAGGGATTTTAAAGCCAAACAAGTGTTCCGATAAATGGGAAAAGAGGATTTTGACACTTCTGGAGGTCAAATGGAGGGAAAGAAGGTGTTATAAATGGAAAAATAAATTATATGAAGGGGAATCTGAGGATAAGAATGGAGGAGAAAAAGATGGAAATTAGGCCACAAAAGACAATTTTCTTTATAAACAACAAGGTCCTTGAGGGTTTTATAGTGAAACAACAGTGAAGATTAATTTCAAGGATAAAGAACATCATGAGACTTCAAAGAGGATAGATTTTCAAAGGAAACTATCTCTTGAAGGCTTAGGACTTATTTTAGCCATCATTTTCTTCAATCAAAAATTTACTGATGGCTAACAGTGGCTCCACGTGGGGATGGCAACTCCTTGGAGGTGTCAAGAATCTTCAGAATTTGATCTCTGGGATGTAGACTTGTGCCTTTATCCTTTTGACAACCTTTTTCTTCTTTGATCATGCAACTTTGAAAAATGATCAATATTATATCAAACAGAGTTATTTCCCAAACAACTACTTACACAGCCTACTTCCTAACATTTTTTCTTCAACAAGTGCATTTGGGCTTGTAGACCCTGAACATAAACATTTTAGTCTTTTGAAAACAGGAAAAAATAATCTAAGTCTACCCTTATTTCTTCCAGAGTTCAAATTAGACTGTTGAACTCATATATTCTCTACCTAAGTAACTATCTGCTAGGATTAGACTGTCTGGTAGATTTTCTTCTCTATTTTTCTAAAACAAAAATTTAAACACAGCCAAAACAGGATTAGGCTGTCTGATTTGCTGGGGTCCATGGCATAACAAACAAGCTGCACACAGACTTTATTTTTCAGAAATTTTTAAAACAAAATTGTGAAGGCTTAAGATCTAAAAATTTTAAAACATCCTTTAATCCTTTTTGCAGCTTTGATTTTGATATTTTTTTTTTGAGCTGATCTTTTCTTTTTCCTTGATTCAGATTTTGAGCATCTTAGAACCAATTTTTATCAATCTTCCAGGTTCAGATTTTTAGTTTGTTTGAACCATTGTTCTCTACCCTATTTGATAAGCCAAGATTTAGCAGTTTGGAAAATTTTCTTCATTAATCTATCAGCTAAAGAATTACAATCTGTCTTAGTCATGATTAGGCTGTATGACTAAAATAGCAGTGTTGTTTTTGGTAGTGGCATTTAAGCTTGCACACTTTGAGATTTTTTTTTTTTTAGGTATGGGGCTGTACCTTTCTTGTTTTATTTCTGCCCTCTTTTTCTTTTTCTATTGTTTTTTTCTTTTCTCTTTCTTCTAATTGAAAAACAGTGTTATATACAATGGATAAAAAGCCTTGAAAGTAAAATTTCAGTCAACATAAATAATGTTTGAGAACCCTGCCATTAACAGGACCTCCAAAGTATTTAGCTCCATCCAATTATTGCAGAAAAAATGCATTGTTTCCAATAGCAGATTGGATAAGATAAGGGCCTTGCCATAAGTTATCAAATTTTCCATGTTTGCCCTTATCTTCTCTTCTTGAATCCCATTTCAAAACTTTATCACCAATTTTGAAATCACCTGCCTTAGTTCTTTTTTCAAACAACTTCTTGATGTTTTCTTGTAATTGCTATGCTCTGATGTACACTTCCTCTCTGGTTTGTTGTAGATGTATAGTCTGGTTTATTCTTCTTGTTACATCATCATCTTCAGACTGTACTTCCTAGATCAGATTCATGACTGGCACCCCTAATTTGGTTGGAAATATTGCATCAGTTCCATAAACTAGCTGGTAGGGAGACATTCAAATAGATTTTTTAATGGTTAGTCTGTCTGCCCATAGAGCATGTACTAGCTTATTGTGCCATGATTTTTTGTTATCTTCTAGCAACATCTTGATAATATTAACCATACTTTTATTTGATGATTCTGCAAGCCCATTACCTTGAGGGTAATAAGCTGTGGAATGACCCAATATGATCTGATACTTATGACAGAATTCTACCATCTTCTCAGACCCAAATGCAGCAACATTATCAGTGATGATCTTTCTAGGATAGCCAAATCTAGATAATATATGGTTTTCAAGGAATGAAATGATAACTGAATCTATGGCATTCCTAGAGGGGATGGCTTCTATCCACTTGGTAAAATAGTCTGTTGCTATGAGGATCCATCTATGTTGGGTAGATGAGGGAGGATGGATTTCCCTAATGAAGTCTAGACCCCACTGTTGAAAAGGAGCTTCAACAGTGATTGGTTGCAGGGGTAAGGGAAGCAGTTTTCTTTTGCCTTCAAAGATTTGGCATTTGTGACAAGCAATAATCATCTTATGGACATCTTGAAAGAGAGTGGGCTAGTAATAACCGGTTCTAAGGATTTTATTAGTAGTTGACTTCCAGTAGAGGTGGCCTCCACATTCTCCTTCATGAAACTCGTGCTTGATCTTATCTGCATCATTTTCAGACAAACATTTAAGCAATGATCCACTAGCATTTTTCCAATATAAACATTTATCTAAAATGCAGTAATTTACAGCCTTTAGCTTTGAAAATATTGCCTTTGTTTTAGACAAACCAGGAGGAACATTGAGATTGAGCAAAACATATAAAATGTCAACATACCAGGATGAATTTAGAAAATGGTCTTCAATAATTGGAGTGAAACACTCCTCCTGTTCATCTAATACATTAAACATGTTTATATCAAGAGCTTGGAAGTTAGATTCAACCATCATTTTTTCTAGTCCTTGACCCTTTATGAGTTTAGTGGGCTTGATTTCTAAGTCATACTCTAAAATTACAACAATCCACTTTCCTCTTTTGCCATTTGGGTCTTGGGTCAATATGTCTTTCACCACTGAATGAGGCACAAATGCTATGATGTGGAAATTTAGAATGTAAACTCTGAAATCTTTTAAGGCTTTGTGATGTGGAAATGTAGAATGTAAATTCTGAAGTATTTTAAGGCTTTCACTAAGGAAAAGGCTTGTTTTTCCATTATGTTGTACTTCAGAGGTGCATCTCTTCATGCCTTGCTGAAAAATGCAATGAACTGCTCTTGTCCATTCAAATTTTTCTATAATAGGACAACAACTACTGTGTGTTATGATGCAAATGAAAAAATGAAGAAATCCTTTGAAAAATCAGGGCTAATAAGAACTGGTGTTTTGGTGAGTGCTTGTTTTACCAGTTCAAATGATTTCTTTGCTTCTAAGGTCCATTTAACTCCATTTTTAAGCATGTTTGTTGTGTTTCTGAGGAGTTCAGCTAGGTTGGGTATGAACCTTCTCAAGAAATTAATCTTTCCGATGAAAGATTGAAGTTCCTTGATGTTTCTAGGATGGCTGATTTTCAATATGCCATCGATCCTCTTTGGATCTATCCTTATTCCTTTTTCTGATATGATATGTCCAAAAAGTTTACCTTCTTGGAGACCAAACATAGTTTTCTTTGGATTTAAGGACAATTCAAATTTTCTGCATTTTTCAAAGAATTTTCTCAAATGTATTAGGTGTTCTTCATCTATTTTAGAATAAACGGTTATATCATCAAGGTAAATCACAATGAATTAACCTATTTATTCTAAAAATGAAATATCCACGGCTCTCTGAAATGTGGCACCAGCATTCATTAAACCAAAAGGCATTTTCAAATACATGAAAGTGCTCTAGAGTGTAGTAAAGGCTATTTTAAGTTGATCATCAGGATGCACCAAAATCCGATTGTATCCTGAGAAGCCATCTAGCAAAGAAATTCTTTTATAACCAACTACCTTTTGTAAAATATGATCCATTTTGGGAAAAGGATAGTTATCCTTCAGTGAGGCTTTGTTTAAGTTTCTAAAATCAATACAAAGCCTTATCTCTCCTATTTTCTTCTTCACTAATACAAGATTAGACACCCAATATGAGTATCTAACAGGGACAATAACTCCAGCCTCATACATTTTTCTGATTTCTTTCTCTACCAGAGTTAATTGAACAGGGTTGATTCTGCACAATTTTTGTTTAAAAGGTTTCTGGTTTTCCTTGAGAGGTATCTTGTGCTGAATTATTTTTGTATCATAGGACTTTAGATCTTCATAGCTCCATGCAAACACATCAGAAAATTCCTTAAAGAGCTCAATGTATTTTAGTTTAATGTGATTAGGCAGTGTTTTAGATATTTTGATTAGTTTGGGCTTATCCTCATTGCCTATATTGCATTGTTCTACTTCAGTTTCTATGGGTTCTAGCTTTGGCGTTTTGGCCACATCATTCAAATCAAATAATTCTTCTAAGGAGACCAGACCTTTTGGCAAGCTTTGGTCATTAGATTGCAACACTTCTAAGTCTTCATTTTCTAAATCTGTGCTATCCTCTGTTTTATAATTGGGTTCATAGTTTAACAGGTTTATTTCAGCAATCTTGGGAGATTTTTCTTCTTCAACAAGTGGGTTTTCTTCATTAGGGTAGTCTTTACCATAATATGAATCTAAGATTGATGCTTAAAATTCATTTTTGGACTGTAGGAAGTCTTCTATTTGTTTATCTCCCTCAAAAACTTGCTAATATTTTTCATTGTCTGGGACAGTTGGTCTAAATTTGACTTGGGTAGTGCATTGCTTGGTTTCATAAGATGTAAAACAAGTTCTAGCAGCAAAGGCTAAACCATTGGCAAGGACATTTTGGTTTCTTGGGACAAAGATAAGTTGGAATTCATCAAATGTCTTTAACAAGTCCATGGCATCATCTCTATAGGCTCTAAGTCTGGGATGTTTAGCACTATATTACCCATTTACTTGCCTAATAATCAACTCAGAATCCCCATGAACTTTTATCCTTTTGGCCCCTAGTTTTTTCAATAAATGCAGGCCTAAAAGGAGAGCTTCATACTTAGCTATGTTTTTAGTACATTGAAAGTTTAACCTATAGGAATGCCCCTCAACATGATTACTTTCAGTGTTATGTAGCCATATGCCCGCTCCTGCATCATTTTTTAGTGCAAGACCCATCAAAATTCATGCTCCAAAGAGGACTGTTTTCAAATTTGAGATTTATTTCATTGCTATCCTCTCTGCATTCTTCATCATTCCGTTCTGAACTAGGGTCTGCACTGGATTTTCCTGAATTTTGTTCCTCGAATTTTTCAATGTTTTGAGGTTTTATTTCTTGATTTTCATGATCTATGTTATTTATATGATTGTATTGTACCTCAATAATTTTAAGATGTTTGCTGTAAATTTCTAAATCAACAAACTATTTTTTAATTTCCCCTTTACTTTCCTCTTCATCAATGGCTGTAGCTATGTTTGAAAGTGAAGTGATCACAACATTTGATGTTTTTTCACTGATTAATTCTTTCTCTTTTGGAATATCATCATTAAAAAGAATGAAAGAGTCAAGGTCAGTATGGATGGAATAGAGAGGAGAATTCTCTGGTTTTTCTTGGTTACTTACCATATATTTCATGTGTGTTTCCCTATAGAGTCTTCTAGGTTGAATGAAGACATGGATGGTGGCATAAGTCATATCCACCAGCATTGTGCCTTGTAACTTAGCACCCCATGACCTTGAAAGGAGCATGCCATATTTGGGGAGTATATCAGCCACTAAAATGTCCATCACTAAACTCTTGGCTAGTATTTGGGCTAAGTTAACACACAGATCCTTTATTAGGCCTAGGCATCTCACCCTACTTGAATCAAAAGAATATAAATCTTTGTAGTGTCTAGTTACCTCTAAGCCCAATATTTATATTATAACCTTGGGCATGAGGTTGTGTGATGATCCTGAATCGAGCATGGCATTGTGTAAGCTATTGTCATGAATGTTTAAACTGATATAGAAAGGAGGGGTAATTCCTTCTTGAAATTTTCCTTCAATTTTTGGTCCAAAAATTAGTTCTGGGGTGTCATCATTTAAGTTGACTATGTCATGAACATATTATATGTTTAAAGCCTTCAAAATTTGACCTCTGTATACATTTTGAATGACTAATTCTGTAAGAGGGATAGAGATTTGATTTTGGATATTTCATTCTCCAGGATGAAGGGGATCTGGTTTTTAACATGTTTAGTTCAACCTTTTTAGTCACTATTTCATTAACAAAATCAACTTGCCAATTTTTATTATTTATAGCAGTTAGAATGGTTCTCTCAGGAGCATTAGCTGAGGCGCTAGTGCTACTGGGGTTAATGCTCTTTTTTTCGTTCGTTTGAGAATTTTTCCCTTTGTTTAAATCAAAATTTACAACCACTGTTTTGCGATTTTCAACTGTCTTTTTGGGTGTATTTTTTGGGCTGTTATTGGCAGATTTATCAGAGGTTTTTTTCCTGGGAGTTTCTTGATTCTTCTTACTTCTGAGGTTATACTATTTAGGTGATCCTAGATGGCATTTTCAGAGTACTGTTCATAGTAATCAGTTTGTGGTCTTCTATCATCATAAGGTGTATGTAGACCATGTTTTGTTTCATAAATGAGATCAGAATCCTCATTACTTACTCCCAACATATTCATGTTGTCATCCTTTGTTTTTTCATTGGTTTGTTTATCCTCATCAACATAATTTTCTTGGAAAGGAGGTCTGATCTGTTGATCATCCTCTCTTTGTCTGTTTTGAGGTTGATTTGCCTAAAGTTCTGATTTTGATTTTGAGATTGATTTCTGTTTTGGGGAGCTAATTTATTTTCTCTAGATTGTGCTCTCTCAAGTATGCTCATTTTCTTCATCATTTCCTCCATCATTCTTTCCATTTTTGATCTAGATGTGGAGGGTGCACTTTCCTCCCTAAATGATACTTTCTTTTCATTCCTCATCCTAGCTCTTTTTTCAATCAGATTTACTTCCACAACTAGAGCTCCTTTCTGCATGTCTTCTAAAGTCAAGGGGTCTCTTTCTCTTAGCTGATAGGCCATTTCAGGATCAAATCCTTCAAGAAATTTGGCCAAGGTTGAGCCTTGTGGAGGTTTCAATTCTGGGGGTAGGGCATTATAAACATTATTGAATCTAGTGCAATAATTTTGAACACTTTCCCCATTATTTCTTTTGAGGTTGTTGTAATATGAAAGTATTTGGAGAGGGTTTTTTCTAACTTCCCATTTTTTTAGGAATGACTGATGGAGGGCTTGGAGGTCATTAATACTATTATGGGTTAAGCTTTTGAACCATTTTCTTGCTTCTCCCCCTAGACTTTGAGCAAACAATCTGAGTTTGATAGTTTCATCATCAATCTCATTTATGTCAAAATAGTCATTCATCTTTTCCACATGTTGTGAAGCAGTAGCAGCACCACTGGCATCATATAATGGTATCTTGGACTGATAGTCCTGTGGTAGATTGACTAAAGGTAAAGGAAGGACTAGAGGGGCATAACATGTTGCCATGATAGGAGGTTGTGGGAAAAATGGGGGGTTTACAGGTGGAGGATGTAAGATAGGAGGGGGTTGGTGGAATGGGGTAGTTTGAACTGTGGGTGTATGGATAACAGAAGTGGATGGATCAACAAAAGACTGTAGAGTAGATCTAGGATGAGAGAAACTAAAATTATGAAGGAAATGTAAATTGGGTGGGGTGGTTTCTCTGCTAACAGTGTTTTCCCCACTATGTTGGGGTGAGTGTGAAAGCTCAAAGTTTATCTGATTTATATCATCAAGTGACCTAGTTATGAATGGGTTTCTTAAGTCAACTTGTGAATCTTGTAGAGCTGTAAGGTTTTCAGGAACATAATTAGCTCTATGGACTGGTCTGACAATAGTTGGAGTTTTGGATTTAAGAGACTTCCTAAGTATACTTTCTAGATTATCAACTATCTCAGGAGGGTTTGGGTTAGGATAGGCTCTAGTATGAACTCTTCTAGAAGCCATATGCTATGTTTTTAGACCCAATAATAAGAAAAGTTTTAACCAAGTATGACAATCTTTAGTAGGAGAACTGATCTTTAACAAGAAAACTTTAATCCTCAAAGTTTTCTTAACTGAGTTTGTATGATGTTATGATAGAAATGGGTTTCCCAGTGGAATATTTAGGTCTATTCAGGATTGTGGAGTCACCAGGTGGAGATTTTTAGTTTTTAAAGGTAAAATGTTTTATGGTCCACCACCATTAATAGGTTTGAATACCAATCTAAAATATTTTTTGGTTTTCTGAGTTTTTATAGTCCTGTGGTTTATGAGAGTGTCCTAAATCTGTTTCAGCACTTAGCTATGGTGATGAGACAAACAAAGTTTACTATATGGCTTACTTAGCTGATTTCTTCAAGGTTTGATAGGGGTTTGTTAGAATCCTAAGAAGTACTTAGATTGCCACTGATTCTGACCAGTCCTATCATGATTACCAACATGCTTAGTAGTGATTGAAGAAAGCTACTTATACTGCACTGAATACTGAGTGTTTAGTTTTAATGATTTTTCTCAGAATTCCCCAGTATGGTCGCCAGCATGTTAGGTCTCCGTAGTTTGCAAGATTGGCAAGTACAAACGCTGCAGAGCCTACATCAAAACCGCTTTGGAATCTGAGGACCTAGCCATCCTAGATTCAGAGAGGGATCTCTCTATGTATGAGTTCAAAGATATGATCTTTGAGGTTTGAAGTGTGATTTTAGGCTAGTTATGAAGAACAAGGGTTGTTGTTTTGTGTGGTTAGGCAAGGACGTAATGAAGATGAAGGAAGCCTATATGAAGGGTGAAGGTGTGAGTAGGTGAAGGAATGGTTCAGCTGATAAGGTAGGCAAGGAGCAGCATCAATCCATTGGGCTATGGAGTCATAAGAGGATTTAATTGCACAACAAAGTTCAAGAGTGGTCCATGGGGAAAGTCATCTATGTCAAAGGATCTCTTTAAGTTGATATTATGGGATGAAACAATAAGTAATGAAATGAAAGAAATAAAACACTTGAAGAAACAAAGAAAAACCTAAGATCAAGTAAGTACTTTAAAACAATCCTGCTTTTGGCATGTACTTAAGGAAAGACACAAAATTAATCTAAGATCAGGTAATTACTTTTAAACTAGCCTGCTTTTGATGTACTTTCAAGAAAAAACATTTAAAAAACACAGAATAGCTTAAGATCAAGTAAAGACTTTTAACTTAGCCTGCTTTCAGCATATTCAAAGGGAGAACATTTATGATAAACACAAGGGTAGTCTAAGATCAGGTAAGTACTTTGAAACTGTCCTGCTTTCAACATACTCTTAAGGGAACTTTTCAAAGCAACTGTTGGAGATAAACCAGAGGACAGGGCTAGCCATAAACTTCTCTAGCACAACTTTAATTAGCAAACTTCTCAAGAACATTCAAAGATAAAATCTCAATTTGTACTCAGGAAATATGGGCTTACCAAAAATTCACTGGTTATACTCTATTGAATTATCTTTAAATAAACAATCAACAGAAAACATAAAGGATAAATATTTTCAGTGAGATTTAGGGTACTTCAGAAGTAAATCCTAATCTATATTTGTTGTTCTTTATCAGAGAAAAGTGGAAAGAATGGGAAAAAAAGAAAATAACAATTTACAGTGAGAAACACATCACCATTGACATAGACCAGGATCCCATAAATCAACTATTTGTATTTGGTGTTCAAACCAATTACAATCATCATGTCCAGTGAGTCTCTACAACTACAAAATTCTCATCTCAGCTTATGTGTATTCAATTACAAACAGGGCTACAACAGCTTCAAAAGATATTTACATGCAACAGATATCCAGAGACCAACCAACACTTTACAATGTGCTCTTCAAAGAGATTTTATAAGAAAATGAGGAGGTGGAAGAGTTTCTAGGGTTCAAGTATCATTAATTCCATACTAAA
The DNA here is from genome assembly GCA_034641835.2 of Pinus albicaulis. Classification (NCBI taxonomy): domain Eukaryota; kingdom Viridiplantae; phylum Streptophyta; class Pinopsida; order Pinales; family Pinaceae; genus Pinus; species Pinus albicaulis. The sequence goes on along the minus strand of CM076583.1, from coordinate 777,637,056 downwards.
TGCAACTCCTAGCCTTGAAAACCATGCAAGGCATAAGGCAGGAATGCTTTCAATCATAACTCTATTTCGTTAACTCTGCTTTTTCTTTTTTAGGCTTAGTGGGTGAAAAGATTGACTTCTAGGCACTTTCTTATCTTTATAATAAATTTACTGACAGTTTGAGATATTTGCATTTTGTTTGCAATAACTGTCATCTGCCTTTAGTCTTAATGTTACTGACTAAGCTTTAATTTGTGTATTCCTTTGAGGAAAAAAGGATATAGGTGGCAGTTTAGTAGCTGGGGATTCAATTAACCCCTCTGATGGGGCTATTGAGGCTCTTCCGGGTCTGTCTTCCTTCTCTTTCCTTAAGAATACAGATTTTCTTTAATACTGGGTTTATGCCTGATTAGGCTTTCTGCTTATTTTTAAACCTTGAATTATTATTCGAAATTGCTGACTGATTTTTGATCTGCTTTGTTTGTGGATAGGCTTTTATTATTTGAGCTTATGTCTTAATCCTTTAAACTCTGGTTCAAAAACTTCAATCCCCTTCATTTACGCTTTGATCTTCATCTTTGACACTGATACTCTTTCATTAATTTTTGCTCACTGTGTTTTGTTGCTTGCAGGTGCACAACTGGAGAAATTTGTTTAATGGATCAATGATCATGACCTATCAAACCAAAAACTATGAAACCAAACTCCTCAAATCCCCTTTAACTTGTATATAGGACCATGAGGATCATCATCTTCGGCCCATGCCACTGTAACTGGCTGCGGGAGGGTTTTACCCCTATAACTCATTAAACCTACATAAAAACAACTGAAAGTTATTTAAATCCTACGAATATTGGTTTGAAACTACTTTGGAGGGTTTATGGAGGTGGTTGGAGCTGTGAGGAAGAAGGTCTTTGCAGCAGAGGATGGGTTTCTATGGTAGAATCATAGAACCAGGGTTTAATTTGAAATATGGTGCGAAATGAGAGTTGGTGGTTTTGGGAAAACCATCAGTGGTTTTTGCACAATGAAATGGGGGCGAGTGGTATTAGTCAGAGGGAACGCGATACCATACATCACCTGACACACGTCCCTCTGAATATTGCCCATTTTTTGCAATAGTTTCACGTTGAGGGAGGAGGGGCAAGAGTTACGCGATATTGATCACTGGCCGTTGGATCGTCGGATGCAGATCCAACGGCGTGGATAGAATGCGATAGGAGGAGAGATGCGAGGTTAGAATTTTGGCGGGGTCCAAGATGACGTGTGTCTTTTTTTCATGGAGCGGCAAAGTCCAATAGCACGGTGAATGTCGTGTTTGTGCAAAGGCCGTTGGATCTTTTAATCGGACGGTGGAGATGATAAGAGGGCCGATGAAGAGATCGAGGCATGGAGAAGCAGAAGGGGTCGGGTTTGTGTGATGGCCATTGGATGCGGTTAATCGGACAATGGAGATGATGGATGAAGGGGTGAACGGGAGAAATTATGATGGCCGTTGATCTTCTTAGATCAATAGTTAGGATTTGTTTAAAACCATAATGTCGGGAGTGAAAATATAAGGGAGGAAAAGGATTTAGGAAGGGAGGGGAGGTAAGGAGCTTTAGTGCCTGGCTATGGGGCTTGGTCCTATGGTAAAGAAATGACTAAATTTTAAGCTCTCGGGGGCTTAATAAGCCAAAATTTAAAGGACTATTTTTGGGCTTTTTAAAAGGGATTTTAAAGCCAAACAAGGGTTCCGATAAATTGGAAAAGAGGATTTTGACACTTCTGGAGGTCAAATGGAGGGAAAGAAGGTGTTATAAAGGGAAAAATAAATGATATGAGGGGGAATATGAGGATAAGAATGGAGGAGAAAAAGATGGAATCTAGGCCACAAAAGACAGTTTTCTTTATAAACATCAAGGTCCTTGAGGGTTTTATAGTGAAACAACAGTGAAGATTAATTTCAAGGATAAAGAACATCATGAGACTTCAAAGAGGATAGATTTTCAAAGGAAACTATCTCTTGAAGGCTTAAGACTTATTTTAGCCATCATTTGCTTTAGTCAAAATTTTACTGATGGCTAACACCATCGAGTCTGGGTTTAACTCTGTTGGTGTGAGTTGTTCTGCCATGTCATATGTGTCCAATAGAGGTGGAAAGTAGGTCCGAAGGCGGTCCAAAATGAACACTAGATGCAAACCAAGAAATGGTGGAATACTGAGCTCGAAGGAATTGTCCTTTATAGCCTTGGTGAAGGTGTATGGCCCATATTGGAGCGGGAAAAGCTTGCAGTGGGGTCCAACGATGCTCTCCTTCTGCAAATGTAGCCACGCTTTGTCGCCGACTTGGACGTTGTGTGGCACTTGATGCTGATCATGACGCTGCTTGTACTTAGAAATGGCTCTGTTCAATATGTCATGAACCTGTTGGTAAATGTGTTGAATGTGATCAATGAAGCTATTTGCCTTGGAATCTTCAGAATGGACATGAGCCAAATCGGCCTAAGTATGTGCAAATGGCATGGCCACATCAATGGGACATAGTGGCTGGAATCTTAAGCCCACCTGAAAGGGTTTTTGGTTGGTTGAGCTGTGGAGGGCCCGATTATAGATATGTTGTACATAGGTGAGGCTGTTATCCCATGTGCGTGGGTGCTTTGAGTTGTACATGTGAAAAATGTGTACGATCATCCTGTTGATGACCTTTGTTTCGATCATCAGTTTGGGGATGGAAAGCTGTGGACTTGGTGAGGTTGGTGTCCAACATTGACCAGAGGTTGGACCAAAATGCACTGAGGAACTTGCTGTCCTGATATGAGATGATAGACTGTGGGATCCCAAAGTGTACCCACACTCGTTCAAAGAAGAGTTTAGCAGTGGCTTCTATTGTGATATTCTTCTTGTAGGCCGCCATATTGGCCATCTTTGAGAATTTGTCGACGACCATGAAAACACAATCATTGCCATGCTTAGTAGAAGGAAGGCTTGACATGTAATCCATGGAGATGGATTTCCAAGGTAAACTAGGGGTAGGCAGCGGAGTATAGAGGCCTTTATTCTTAATGGTGGGTTTGGAAATGGCATAGGCAGTACAGGATCTAATTTACTTCTCGACATCTTATCGAAGGTCTGGACAATAGAAATAATTTTGCAGTACTGCCACTTTTTTCTCAACCCTGAAATGCTTAGCGACCCAATTGTAGTGCACTTTAAAAATCATCTTGGCCCACTCGCTTGAAGGACCAAAAAGGTGTCCCATGCGAAATAACAGTGCATCCTGGAGGTGAACATTTGGAACTCAGTTACCCTCCAAAAGTGTCTTGTATGTGTGGCCGAATTTTGGATCGCTCTTGTAGAGAAGCGACCAATCATAAGTCTCGTGCCAACAAGAGTTGAGCATGGTGGTTATCGCCACAATTAGTGGTCAGCTGAGGCAGTCTGCAACATTATTGGTGCTGCCCTACTTGTACTTGATGTTGAAATGAAACTGTTGTAGATATGTGGACCACTTCTGATGGAAATCGTTCTGCAACTTCCCTTGTGTCTGTATGAACTGCAGGGGTCAGTGGTCTATGTGGATGATCATTTCCTTCCCCAAAATGTAATGCTTCCATTATATATAATCTCAACAAAAAATCATTTCTCAATGGTGACATCCTAACATTTGCATTTTCTAATGCATTTGCCACAACATTTCTAAGCCTAGGAACATAAACATTATTAAAATATTTAAAATATTTAATCAAACGCCATACCACCTGCTGGCAGTTTTTAAGATTCGGTGAAACTTATTGGATAGTATCTAGTACCAAACGAGTGACTACCTCTGAGTCACCAATTACCTTGAGGAACTCTACCTTTAGATTGATGGCTTTCTTCAGTCCAAGTACGAGTGCTTCATATCCGACAATATTATTGCTACGCTCAAACTCCAAACAACATAAAAGGATATGCTTCTTGTCACTAGGGTCTATAAGTATGTAACCACCCCTAGAGCCATCCCGCATATTTGAACCATCAAAATATAAAGTCCAAATATTGTTAGTTACTAAGTTGCTTCCTATACTATTATTAGTATTACTATGTACATCTATATTACAAGATTCATTTGAACCGATTGGGGAGCAAGGAAGGAGCTCCAATCATGTATCTGGTGGGATGGGTGATGATTGTGCTTGATAACATCCATGATCGGTTTCTAAGAAATAAATTTAAAAGATTAAATCAACAAAGTCAACAAACTCATTGTGGCCCTCAAGTGGTGTCACAATTTATTTCATGTATGAATTACTTTCCACTTGAATCTTGTTATTCCCGCCCTTGAATCTCGTTATTTACTAGACTAGTCTCTACTCAGAAGTATGTCGTAGGCTTCAAGGATGTACACAATTATAATATTTATACATTGGAGAACTCGATGGTCAAATGATAATCAGATGAGAACATTTCTAAGTTCACCAATAGCCTGGACAAGAGGTCTTTCTAGTTGAATAATTTGTGCATCAATTTTGTCCCATTTAGCGTTTATTTTATCAACAACAGATAATGGAATTACATTCACTGATGAACTGAAATTGACTAAATAATTATGGACATTGTAATTAAAATTTTCAAAGTTAACAAAAATGGAGAGCATAGAGTGTTAGCGTCTAATGTTAAAACAATGACTATAAATTCAAGGGAACCAGAAGATTTTCCAAAAACCTTTTGAGAAGTGTAAGCTTTGTCACCTTGCGAAGGTTGTGTGTTGGAATAGGGTCTCCTACAAAAGCTGTGAATCTGGTCCATTTTGTATATTTTTGATTATATTTACTCTAATGCAGGGGTTTTGGAGTGGGTCAAAGCCCCAAATGCATTGTAAGTGGGTCAATTGGATGGATATGCTAAAGTAGTATAAGTAATTGAACATTTTTCGAGTTGTAAGGAAGACAATGAAATAAGATTGTTGTGAATTGTGAATTAGTAGATCTGTTTTGGGTGTTTTAGGAAAGGACTCCTGCTGGTTGTGTGCGCGGAGATCCTTAGTCCTGCTGTGTGCGCAGGCTAGGTTTTGGGTATTGTAAAAGGATATGAAGGATTAATGAAAGCAGAAGGTTGCTGGACTCTATGATATTTGTTATGTTATGCATGATTCTATGTTGAGCTCCGCAAGTAACTGTGTTAAGTACGTATGCTGCGTTGAAAATTGATCTAAATCTGCTCGATAGACTTTATGCAAGAATAACTGTGATAGTTGCTTTATTGTCCTGTATCTGTTAATTATTATGATTATATATGGTATTGCGCACATGGATGTGAAGGGACTGATAGATATGGGTTCTATAATATATGATCTGATATTTTCGAAGTCGAACGCAACTCTGCCTGACTTATCCGCCCTCTCCCAGGGTGCGGAAACCTGTTTCTAGCACCCTCCCATACTGCTTCGGGTGAGACTTTGGCCTGCGCAAGCAGGTCACTGCCGAAAGGGCCAGTGGTATGGGGGTTTGTTGGCAAACCTTAACCTCTAAACCTGGGTTAGGACCCCTCAAGCCAACATTGTGAAAAGGCTTGGACTGGCTGTTCATGTTGGCTTGTTATCTCTGCGAGCTCATAGATGGAAATATTGGCTCGAGCTCTCTTCAAATATTCAACTATGTTATATTAATCAATTGCTTCACCTTTAGCAGGCAATGCTGGAGTGTGTGGAGGAGTGGCTTTTTTTGACACTTCCGGAGTTATGGACTTACTTTTTTTGCTAGAGGAAGTATTCTTAGAAGCAGTTGCATTTCCATACTTTATGCATTTTGAGCAAGGTTGATCGTTGGTGAGATCCTTCTTAACAATTATTCCTTAAATTTTTGTCTCATTACCTCCTATTCAGAAATAGGCCCTTGGTTACTCAAGTTATACTGACCATTTTTCTTCTGAGGAGGGGCTTCAATTTGAGGTGGTGCTTTAAAAATTTTCTTGTCAACATTAAGAATATAGTAAAAAAAAATTCATTGCATGCCCAATACCCATAATTTCTTCAACCGATGTAGGTTCTTTTGTTTCTTTTGTTTGTTTTGGCTACTCATATTCTAATAAGGAATCCACAATGTTTGCGGGCAGAGCATTCATTTTATAGTTCCACTATGGGCATGTCTTTTTTGAATGACATTCTTGGTGGAAGGAGCAATAGTTATCCATGCCCATACTTTCAATATTCAACACAACATTTAAACTTGGGGAAGATTTAACCGACTGATTGTTGTTGTTGTTTTTCCTTCAGAATGGGAAAGACTTGGGAGGCTTTCTATTGGTAGAAGTATTGCTTGACCTTCTCTTTAATTATGAAATTTAATTGGTAAGTGCTTTTAATGTCCTGATCAATATTTCAATATCTGATGAATCCTTTTCCTTAGCCTTACTTTAAGAAGGCTGATGCTTCCTTCTAGTCTCCTTGGAGTCTTTTGATTCATCATCATCAGTAATAACTCCAATAGCATGCAATTATTTCTCCATGATGATACTTTTGCAAATTTTGAGTGCTAATGTTTCCTTTGCAGCTCTTTTAATGAACAAGGAAATGCTGTTGGGAAAGGTAGTTGTATAATAATCGATAGTAATTGAATCATGAGTTTGCATGCCTCGGGGAAAATTTTTCTGAATACGATCAAAAATTTTATTAAAATATTTTTCTTTCTCCTTTTCCCCCATATTATTATTTCCAAGCTCCTTCAATAACATGGTGGGAGCCTTGTCATCAACAAATTTCTTCAAAAATAATTTCTTAAACTCCCCCCAACTGTGGACTGAATTGACAGGCAGAATATGGTACCATGCTGCTGCTCTACCTTCTAATGTAAAAGAAAAAAACCTAAAATAAACATCATCATACCATACCTCTAACATCCGTAGATGCATGTAGAAATCAGCGATGTGATCTTCTTCCTTTTTCTTCTTATCTAGATGAAACTTTAATAGTAGATTTTCCAAATTTCTGGGAATTTAAGAAGGTTATCTAGAAGAGCAAGAGGCCCTTGGGCCATCCAATCCAGGTCATGGTCAGACATGTCTTTTTCTCTTGGTTCCTCCTTTTTAGAGTTTGAGGAGCCTTCTCCTTCACTATCTAAACTGTCAAAAATCTTGTCAGAAAGAACAATGTCTTCCTCGTACCCTTCGTTAATGGGTGGAAGTGGATCTTGTTGAACTGTGTCTTCTGAGGACTCTGCTAACTCTTCAAGAGTGGAAAAAACCAAATATTCCATTGTTTCAACTAATACATAGGTACAAGTTGTTTCTTTCTTCTCAGGGCAATGTAGGATATTATGCGCAGTAGGAAGTAAACCGATAGATTTTGCAAACCAACTAGTTATAGGTCGAAGTGCCCAGAGTTGTTCATAGGTAACCTTGTATGCAAACTCCAGACCAAGCTGAGAAGACCCTCCTACTTCAGGAAGAAGAGTTGTAATGGTGCTCAAAATATTTCTACCTTGTCCAAAAGATGAATGATTAGGGTGGGTGGAGTTATCAGCCATAAAATACTGGTTTCCTACCTTCTAGCGCCAAAATGTTGACTGTGCTGGATACTGTTAGGTCTCCGTAGTCTGCAAGATTGGCAAGAACAAACACTACAAATCCAACATCAAAACCACTTTGGAATCAAAGGATCTAGCCATCCTAGATTCAGATAGGGATCTCTCTATATGTGTGTTTTCAAAGATATGATCTTTAAGGCTTATGATATGATATTAGGCTAGTTATAAAGCATAAGGTTTTTGTTTGTTTGGTTGGGATGAATATCATTAAAATGAAGGAAGTCTTTTGAAGGGTAAAGTTGTGAGTAGGTTGAAGATGGTTTAGCTGATAGGATAAGTATGAAACATTGTCAATCCATTGGGCTATGGAGTCATAAAGGATTTAATTAGACAACAAGTTTCAAGAGTGGTCTATGGGGCAAGTCATCTATGTCAATAGATCTCTTTAAGTTGATTTATGGCATGAGACATTAAGAAGTGATGAAAGAAGCAAAAATATAAGAAAAAAAAGAGTAGCTTAAGATCAAGTAAGGACTTTTAACCTAGCCTGCTTTCAGCATACTCAAAGGAAACCAAATAATAGCTTAAGATCAAATAAAGACTTTTAACCTAGTCTGCTTTTAGCATATTCCCAAGGAAAACATTCAAGATAAACAAAGAACAGCTTAAGATCAAGTAAGGAATTTTAATCTAGCCTGCTTTCAACATATTCAAAAGGAAAACATTCAAGATTAACATAAAAAGTAGTCTAAGATCAAGTAAGGACTTTTAACCTAGCCTGCTTTTGACATACTTTCAAGGGATATTTTCAAAGCAACTATTGGAGAAGAAATTAGAGGACATGGTTAACCATAAACTTCTCTAATTCAACTTTAGTTAGCAAACTTTGTAAGAACAATCAAGGACAGAATCTCAAGTTTTACTCAGCAAGACAAGGGCTCACCAACATTCCTTGACTGATCACACTCTATTGAATTATCCTCAAATACACAATTAGCAGAAAACATAAAGATAAATATTTATCAGTGAGATTTAGGGTACTTGACAGTAAATCCTAATCTATATTTGCCGTTCTTTATCATAAAAAATGGATAGTATGGAAAACATGAGAAAAATAACAATTTACAATAAGAAAAACATCACCATTGACATAGACCAGGATCTCATAAATCAACTTGTATTTGATGTTCAAACCAGTTACAATTTTCAAGTCCAGTGGGTCTTTACAGCTTCAGACTTCTCATCTCAGCTTATCTTTCTTCTATTACAAAACAAAGCTTCAACAACTTCAAATCTATTTACACTCAATGAGTATTCAAAGACCAACCCCAATACTCTATTCCAGAGAAGTATTTATAGAATAATGAGGAGGTGGAGTGAACTAAAGGTCCATCTGTTCAATTAATACAGAGTAAGTGTTTCTCGGCCTTTGAAGGGCCAAATGGAGAAATTTTCAAATGTTTTAACTCTGTTAATTGATTATTACATTAAAATTCATCAACTTTAGTCACTTTTGTTGACTTTGGAGGCTTTTGGTTGGCTGGTAGTAAATTATGAGCTGTCTTTGGCAAAATATCACTGACTGTGCATTCTTTTGAGAAAATATGTCTGTAGGTGGATTTTTGAGGAGAAATAGCTTAAATGATGTGGCATTCAGAGGCTCTCTTCGTTAATTTGTCATGATATGTTGCTTTAAATACTGATTTGTGCTGATTTGGCGCTTTGAACTTCAATTAAGCCTTTGATTGTGCTTTAAGGCCTTTAAAATTATCTTCGGAGCCTTAAAATTTATCTGTTGACTTTCCCTTTAATCCACTGTTTTTTCTTCTTTGCTATGGACATGAGGTTTTTGGTGCGTTGGACGGTTTGACCATGTAACCTATGCTCATAAAGCACGAATCAATCAATGAAATGATGACTGGTACTCCTTTTTGCTCGATTTTTTACCTCTGTTTGGACCACGAGGGTCCATATCTTTTGGCCCTACCCTTTACTGAACTGTGGGGAGGGTTTCAGCCTTAAAACCACCAAAAAAACCTGCAAAAAACCGAAAAAATGTTATATAAAATCCTGCAGGTTGGAAGAACTGCATACAATGGCTATCAGAGGCAGAAGGAGGAGGATTTGTGAAGAAGATCGGCAAAAAATCTGGTTTAAAATTGCATATGGTGCGAAAAAGGGCATAGTGGTTTTGCAAAAACCGTGAATGGTTTTCACGTGACTCTCGGGCGGTAAGTGGTTTTCATTTAGTTGAACGCAATATAATAAAAAAGTGCCGCATGGATTCTATCAAAACCGATGGTTTCGTGCGATTTTAGAATGTTAAACTTTAGACAGTAAATTTACGCAATATGCGATTAGCACCGTTGGATGAGGAGGGGTAGAGCCAACGGTCGGGAGAGAACGCGATGGGAAAGGTGCGCGGGCGAGAGCTGTAGTGGGAGACAGGTGGCAGTGTGTGATAGGATGGGCACTTTGTGTAGTGGATGGTAGGCCCCCAGTGGGATCGGGTGTCAGGATGAACGAGGGCCGTTGGATCATATATGTCGACGGTGGAGATTTGATTATAGGATGGATGGATGGAAGAATTCGAGTGTATGAAGGGTAGGAGGGGAGGCGTGAAAACTGTTGATCTTTATAGATAAATGGTGGGAATTGATTGATGGGGTGATAAGGCAGGGATAAGGGAAAAGAAGGAATGTAAAGGAGAACCGGCGGGGGTGAATTTCCGCACTTAGATCACATGGATCTATGGTCAAGATCCGCCGTGGGAGGGGTAAATGAAGACAAGGGAGAAGGGGCTGGGAGAGGAAAGTCTTAAATGCCTGGTTGTGTGGCTAGGTCACATAACTGGAAAAAGGCCAAGTTTTTAAGCCCTAAGGGGCTTAAAGCCCTTTTGTTAATAAAAATCAGAATAAGTGGGTTTTCATATGTTTTTAAGGGTTTTTTGGGTTTTTTCAAGTTTCGATAAGGAAAAATGGGCAATTTAAACCATAAAAAGGAATTTTTATGGGTTTTAAAAGGGATTTTGAAGGTTTCTGAGGATAATGAAGGAAAAATTAGAAGGAGAAAAAGGGGATTTTTCAGAGGAAAATGGAGGATAAAAAGGGGAAAAAATGAGTGAAACATGTTTTAGAAAAAGATGGAAAATGACTTAAAAAGCAGTCATTTTGGATATCAACATGGTTTCTTGTTGGATTTCTTCAATGAAATAGTAGGGAAAATCAAATTTTGAGTTTAAGCAGCATTAGAAGGCTTCAAGAATGAGTATTTTTGTATAAAAACAATCTCTTGAAGGCTCAGGACCTGTTTTAGCCATCATTTGCTCTAACAAACATTTACTGATGACTAACAGTGGCTCCACTTGGGGATGGAAACTCCTTGGAGGTGTCAAGAACTTTAGAAATTTATCTTTGGGATGCAAACCTGTGTCTTCATCCATTGAAAACCTTTCTTCTCTGATAATGCTGCTTTAGAAAAGATGATCAGTATTTCATCTCAGCAAACAAATTTATTTCCCAAACAACTACCTACACAGCCTACTTCTTCACATTTTTTCTGCATAAGGTGCATTTGGAATTGCAAACCTTTGTTATCAACATTTTATTCTTTTAAAAGCAGAAAAAGCTAATCTAAATCTACTCTTATTTCTGCCATGAGTTTAGATTAAACAGTTGAACTCATAAATTCTCTACCTAAGCTACTATCTACCAGGATTAGACTGTATGGTAGATTTTATTCTCTATTTTCTAAAATAGAATTTGAAAAACAGTCAAACCAGGATTAAGAAGTCTAATTTGCTGTGGGTCTATGGCATAAAAACAAGCTGCACATAGACTGAAATTTGCAGAAAAAACAAAAATTGTGAAGGCTTAAGATCTGAAAAACAAAAACATCCTTCATTCTTTCTATCAACTTTGGTTTTGATCTTTTTAGAGCTGCTCTCTTTTCTATTCTTTCTTGGTTCACATTTTGAACATGTTTGAACCATTCTTTCACTTTCTTTGGCTCAGATTTTGGTCTGATTAGAGCCATTTCTTTCTATCCTAATCTATTCTACTGATAAGCCAAGATTAAATAGTTTGGAAAATCTAATTTACTAACCTATCAGTAGAAAATTGAAAACTATATAGTCATGATTAGGCTGTATGACTAAATAGCAGTGTTATTTTGGTAGTGGCATTTAAGCTTGCACACTTTTAGACTTTCTTTATTTTTTAGTATGGGGCTATACCTTTCTTGTTTTATTTCTACCCTCTTTTCTCTTTTTTATTGTTTTTCTATATTTTCTTTTTTTTCAAATTTTAAAGTAGTGATATATACAATGAGTAGAAAGCTCTGAAACTAAAATATCAGCTAACAAAAGTAATGTTTGAGCATTCTACCATTGACAAGACCTCCAAAAAATTCAGCTCCATCCAATTCTTGAAGAGAGAATGCATTGTTCCCAATAGCAGATTGAATAAGATAAGGGCCTTGCCATAAATGATAAAATTTTCCATGTTTACCCTTATCTTCTCTCCTTGAATCCCATTTTAAAACTTTATCACCAATTTTAAAATCACTTGCCTTGGTTATTTTGTCAAACAACTTCTTGATATTTTCTTGTAGTTGTTGTGCTCTGATGTATACCTCCTCCCTAGTTTTTTGTAGATGTATAGTTTGATTTATTCTTCTTGTCATATCATTATCTTCAGACTATACTTCTTGGATTAGCTTCATGACTGACACTCCTAAATTGGTTGGAAATATTACATCTTTTCCATAAACTAGCTGGTAAGGAGACATCCCAATTGAATTCTTAACTGTCAATCTGTCTGCCCATAATGCATGTACTAGCTTATTGTGCCATGATTTCTTGTTATCTTCCAACAACTTCTTGATAATGTTTTACAGACTTTTATTTGAGGATTCTGCCAATCCATTACCTTGAGGGTAATAAGCTGTAGAATGACCCAATATAATCTGATATTTATGATAGAAGTCCACCATCTTTTTAGATCCAAATGCAGCAGCATTGTCAGTTATGATATTCCTAGGACAACCAAATCTAGACAATATATGGTTTTCAAGGAATGAAACGATGACTGAATCTGTGGCATTCCTATATGGGATGGCTTCTATCCACTTGGTAGAATATTTTGTTGCTGTGAGGATTCATCTATGTTGGGCAGATGAGGCAGGATGGATTTCCCCAATGAAGTCTACACCCCACTACTGAAAAGGAGCTTCAACAGTGATTGGTTGCAGAGGTAAAGGAAGCAATTTTATTTTGCCTTAAAAAATTTGGCATTTGTGGCAGACAGTAATCATTTTGTGGACATCTTGAAAGAGAGTGGGCCAATAATAACCAGCTCTAAGGATTTTGTTAGCAGTTGACTTCCAGTAGAGGTGGCCCCCACATTCTCCTTCATGAAACTCATGCTTGATCTTTTCTGCATCATCCTCAGGCAAACATTTAAGCAATAATCCACTAGCATTTTTCCAATATAAACATTTATCTAAAATGCAGTAATTTACAGCTTTCAACTTTAAGAATATTGCCTTTGTTCTAGAAAAACCAGGAGGGACATTTAGATTGAGCAAAACATACAAAATATCAGCATACCAAGAGGAATTCAAAAAATGATCTTCAATATTTGGAGTTGTGAAATCCTCTTATTCATCTAATGCATTAAACATTTTATATCAAGAGCTTGAAAGTTGGATTCAACCATAATTTTTGCTAGTCCTTGACCTTTTAGGAGCTTAGTGGGTTTAATTTCTAAGTCATATTCTAAAATTATAACATCCACTTTCCTCTTTTGCCATCTGGATCTTGGGTCAATATGTCTTTTACAACTGAATGAGGCACAAATGCTATTATGTGAGAGTGTAAAATATAAACTCTGAAGTCTTTTAAGACTTTGACTAAGGCAAAGGCTTGTTTTTCCATTATATTGTACTTCAGAGGTGCATCTCTTAATGCCTTGCTGAAAAATGCAATTGACTGCTCTTGTCCATTTAGGTTTTTCTGTAATAGGACAACAGCTACTGTGTGTTCCGATGCAAATGAATAAATGAAGAAATATTTTGTAAAATCAGGACTAATGAGAACTGGTGTTTTGGTAAGTGCTTGTTTTACCAGCTCAAATGATTTCTTTGCTTCTAAGGTCCATTTAACTCTTTCTTCTCTTTTAAGCATGCTTGTCATGTTTCTAAGGAGTTCAGCTAGATTGGGTATGAACCTTCTCAAGAAATTAATCTTTCCAATGAAAGATTGAAGTTCCTTGATGTTTCTAGGATGGTTGATTTGAAATATACCATCAATTCTCTTTGGATATATTGTTATACCTTCTTCAAATATGATATGCCCAAGAAGTTTACCTTCTTGGAGACCAAACAATGTTTTCTTTGGATTTAAGGACAATCCAAATTTTCTGCATTTTTCAACGACTTTTCTCAAGTGTATTAAGTGTTCTTCATTTGTTTTAGAATAAACAGTTATATCATCAAGGTAAATCACAATGAAGTAACCTATTTATTCTGAAAACAAAATATCCATGGCTCTCTGAAATGCGACACCAGCATTCATTAAACCAAAAGGCATTTTCAAATACATGAAAGTACCCCAAGGTGTAGTAAAGACTGTTTTAAGTTGATCATCAGGATATACCAATATTTGATTGGTTAAAGAAATTCTTCTAGAACCAACTACCCTTTGTAAGATATGATCCATTTTTGGGAAGGGATAATTTTCCTTTAATGAGGCCTTGTTTAAGTTTCTAAAATCAATGCAAAGCCTTATTTCTCCTATTTTCTTTCTAACATATACAAGATTAGACACCCACTCTGAGTATCTAACAGGTACTATAATTCCAGCATTATACATTTTTCTAATTTCTTTCTCTACCAGAGGTAATTGAACAGGGTTAATTCTGCACAATTTTTGTTTAAAAGGCTTCTGGTTTTCTTTGAGGGGTATTTTATGCTGAATTATTTCTGTATCATATGATTTTAGATCTTCATAACTCCATGAAAACACATCAGAAAATTATTTAAACAGCTCAATGTATTTCAGTTTAATGTGAGCTGGCAGTATCTTGGATAATTTGATCATTTTGGGCTTTTCCTCACTGCCTATGTTGCATTCTTCCACTTCAGATTCTATGGGTTCTAGTTTTGGCTTTTTATCAGCATCATTCAAGTCAAATAATTCCTCTAATGGGACCAGTCCTCTTGGAAAACTGTGATATTTAGGTTGCGGCACTTCTAAATCTTCATTTTATAAATATGTGCTATTCTCTGTTTTATGATTGTGTTCATAGGTTAATAGATTTATCTCAACAATCTTGGGAGATTTTTCTTCTTCAACAAGTGGGTTTTCTTCAATTGGACAGTCTTGTTCATAATCTGAATCTGAGTTTGATGTTTCAAATTCATTTTTGGACTGTAGGAATTATTCTATTTGTTTATCTCCATCAAAAACTTGCCAGTATTTTTCATTATTCGGGACAACTGGTCTATATTTGACTTAGGTGGTGCATTTCTTGGTTTCATAGGGTGTTAGACAAGTTCTAGCAGCAAAGGCTAATCCATTGGCAAGGATATTTTGGTTTCTTGGGACAAAGGTAGGTTGGAATTCATCAAATGTTTTTAACAAGTCCATGGCATCATCTCTATAGGCTCTAAGTATGGGATGTTTGGCACTATATTCCCCATTTACTTGTTTTATTATCAATTATGCATTTCCACGAACTTTTATTCTTTTAGCCCCTAACTTCTTCAATAAATGTAGGCCTAAAATGAGAGCCTCATATTCTGCTATGTTATTGGTACATTGAAAGTTTAATCTAAAGGAATGTCCCTCAACATGATTTGTTTCCATGTTATGCACCCATATGCTTGCTCCTGCCGCCATCTTTAGAGAAAGATCCATCAAAACTCATACTCCAAAGATGACAGTTTTTAGATTTGTCATTTATTTCTTTGCTGTCCTCTCTGTTTAGTTTATTACAACAGTCATTGGGATGTTCCTGTGGGTTTGCACTATGCTGAATTTTGTTTTCTTCCTCAAAATTTTCAGTGTTTTGATGATTTTTTCTTTGATTTCCATGATCTGCACTATTTACATGTCTGTTTTGGATCTTAAGGCCTGAGATTTGTTTGCTGTAATTTCCAAAGTTTGCAAATTGTTCTTTGGTTTTCTCCTCATTTTCCTTTTAATCTATGGCTGCCCCTATGTTTGAATGTGAAGTGATTACTACATGGGATGATGTTTCATTAATTAGCTCTTGCTCATTAGGAATATCACCATTATAAAGAATAAATAAGTCAAGGTTAGTGTGTATGGAATAAAGAGGAGAATTCACTGGTCTTTCCTGGTTACTCACCATGTATTTCATGTGTGTTTCCCTATAGAGTCTTCTAGGTTGACTGAAGACAGGGATGGTGGCATAAGTCATATCCATCTGCATAGTGCCTTGTAACTTAGCCCCCCATGATCTTGAAAGAAGCATGCCATATTTGGGGAGTATATCAGCCACTACAATGTCCATTACTAAGCTCTTGGCTAGTATTTGGGCTAAGTTAACACATAAATCTTTTATTAGGCCTAGGCATCTCACTCTGCTTGAATCAAAGGAATATAAATCTTTATAGGGTTTAGTTACCTCAAGGCCTAGATTTTCCATGATTACTTTAGGCATGAGATTGTGTGATGCTCCTGAATCAAGCATGGCATTGTGCAAAATGTTATCATGAATATTCAAACTGATGTAGAATGGAGGGGTAGTTCCTTCTTGAAATTTACTTTCAATTTTGGGACCAAACAGGGGATTTGGTGTATCATCATTTAGATTAACAATATCATGAATTTATTCTATGTTTAGAGCCTTCAAAACTTGAAATCTATATACATTTTTAGTGAATAACTCAGTGAGTTGGACAAGGATTTTAATTTTGGCAATTTCACTCTTTAGGTTGAAGGGAATTTGATTTTTCGAAAATTTTAATTCAACTTTCTTAGTCACTGTTTCATCAACAAAATTAGCTTGCTGATTTTTATTATTTACAACAGTTAAAATGGTTTTTTCAGGAGCATTAACTAAAATACTAGTGCTGCTAGGGTTACCATTGTAGTTTTCATTGAATTGGGTGTTTTTCCCTTTGTTTAAATCAGAACTTTCAGCCACTGTTTTACAATTTTCTACTGTCTTTTTAGAAACATTTTCAGGGTTGTTTTTTGCAGAATTTTTCAGAGGTTTTATTCTTGGGAGTTTCTTGATTCTTCTTACTTCTTAGATCATATTGTTTAGGTGATCCTATGATGACATTTTCAGATTTTGTTCATAATAATCAATTTCTGTTCTTCTATCATCATAGGGTGTGTATTGACCTTGTTTTCTTTCATAAATGAGATCAAAATCCTCATTTCTTACTCCCAACATGTTCATGTGCTCATCCTCTGTTTGTTCATTTACTTCTTCATCCTCATTGAAATAATTTTCTTGAAAAGGAGGTCTGATTTTTTGATCAACATCTCTTTTTCTGTTCTGAGGTTGATTTCTCCTAAAGTTATGATTTTGGTTTTGGGGTTGATCTCTATTTTGAGGGGCTGATTGGTTTTCCCTAGATTGAGGTCTCTCAAGCATGCTCATTCTCTCCATCATCTTCTCCATCATTCTTTCCAGTTTTGATTCAGATGTGGAAGGTGCAGTATCTTCCCTATAGGATACCCTCTTCTCAGTTTTCATTTTGGCTCTTTTTTCAATCAGATTTGTTTCCACACTAAGAGCTCCTTTCTGCATGTTTTCTAAAGTTAAGGTGTCCCTTTCTCTTATCTGATAAGCCATTTCAGGATCAAATCCTTCAGGTAATTTGGCCAAAGCTGAGCCTTGTGGAGGTTTCAAATCTGGGGGAAGTGCATTATAAACACTATTAAATCTAGTGCAATAATCTTGCACACTTTCCCCATCATTTCTCTTGAGGTTGTTATAATTTGAAAGTATTCGAAGAGGGTTCTTCCTAACTTTCCATTTGTTTATGAATGTTTGATGAAAATCTTGGGGATCATTAATACTCTGGGGTTTAAGCCTTTGAACCACTTTCTTGCTTCTCCCCCTAAACTTTGAGCAAATAATATGAGTTTAATGGTCTCATCATCTATCTAATTTCTATCAAAATAGTCATTCATCTTATCCACATGTATTTGAGCAGTAATAGTACCACTATCATCATATAATTTAATCTTGGACTGATAGTCTTGTGGAAAATTGGCTAAGGTTAAAGGAAGGACTAGAGGAGCATACCATGCTGCCATGATAGGAGGTTGTGGAAAAAATGGGGGGTTTACAAGTGGAGGATTTATGAAAGGAGGAGGAGGATGGAATGGAGTAGTTTGAACAATGTGTGTATGGATAACAATAGTACTTGGACCAGCAAAATATTGTTGAGTAGATCTAGGATGAGAAAAACCAAAGTTATGAATGAAATGAAGGTCAGGTGGAGTGGTTTCTCTACTTCTAGGATGTTCACCACTATGTTGGGGTGAGTGTGGGGACTCAAGGTCTATCTGATCTATATCACTAAGTGACTTAGTTCTGGATGGGTTTCTTAAGTCAACTTGTGTATTTTGTAG
This sequence comes from Pinus albicaulis, assembly GCA_034641835.2. Classification (NCBI taxonomy): domain Eukaryota; kingdom Viridiplantae; phylum Streptophyta; class Pinopsida; order Pinales; family Pinaceae; genus Pinus; species Pinus albicaulis. Next base: position 777,618,975 of record CM076583.1, on the reverse strand, counting down.
AGCTAAGAGGTTTTCAGGGACAAAATTAGCTCTATGAATTGGTCTGACAACAGTTGGAGTCTTGGATTTAGGAGATTTACTAAGGATACTTTATGGATTATCAAATATCTCAGGAGTATTTGGGTCAGGATAGGCTCTAGTGTAAATTCTTCTAGAAGCCACTATGTAGTGTTTTTAGACCCAATTGATGAGAAAAGTTTAGCCAAGTATGACAGTATTTTAAAGGCTAAATAATTTGTTTCAAAGAAAACTCAATCCTCAAAGTCTTCCTAACTGAGTTTCTATGATGTTATGGTAAATTTATTCCCAGTGGAGTCTTAGGAAAAACCAAAGGGGTCAGCAGGCCTACTGAATACCAATGGAGTTTCCAGGTGAAGGATTTTTATTTGTTTTCAAGGTTTGGTTGTTGTTCACCATCAACAATCAATAATAACCAGTCTTGGTGACACTTGATTCATTTAGAAATAGGGGTTAGTTAAGTTGTGAAGTTATCTATTACTAAATGATCTCCCTAGTGGAGTCTCCATTCTGTTAGGTCTCCGTAGTTTGCAACATTGGCAAGAACAAACGCTATAGAGCCAACATCAAAACCACTTTGGAATCAAAGAATCTAGCCGTCCTAGATTCAGAAAGGGATCTCTCTATATGTGTGTTTTCAAAGATATGATCTTTAAGGCTTATGATATGATATTAGGCTAGTTATAAAGCACAAGGTTTTTGTTTGTTTGGTTGGGATGAATATCATTCAAATGAAGGAAGTCTTTTGAAGGGTAAAGTTGTGAGTAGGTTGAATATGGTTCAACTGATAGGATAAGTAGGAAACAGTGTCAATCCATTGGGCTATGGAGTCATAAAGGATTTAATTGGACAAAAAGTTTCAAGAGTGGTCTATGGGGCAAGTCATCTATGTCAATAGATCTCTTTAAGTTGATTTATGGCATGAGCCATTAAGAAGTGATGAAAGAAGCAAACATATAAGAAAACAAAGAGCAGCTTAAGATCAAGTAAGGACTTTTAACCTAGCTTGCTTTCAGCATACTCAAAGGAAAACAAAGAATAGCTTAAGATCAAGTAAGGATTTTTAATCTAGTCTACTTTCAGCATATTCCCAAGGAAAGCATTCAAGATAAAAAAAGAACAACGTAAGATCAAGTAAGGAATTTTAACCTAGTCTGCTTTTAGCATATTCAAAAGGAAAACATTCAATATTAACATAAAAAGTAGTCTAAGATCAAGTGAGGACTTTTAACCTAGCCTGCTTTTGACATACTTTCAAGGGATCTTTTCAAAGCAACTATTGGAGAAGAAATTAGAGGACAGGGCTAACCATAAACTTCTCTAATTCAAATTTAGTTAACAAACTTTGTAAGAACATTCAAGGACAAAATCTCAAGTTTTACTTAGCAAGACAAGGGCTCACCAACATTCCTTGACTGATCACACTCTATTGAATTATCCTCAAATACACAATTAGCAGAAAACATAATGATAAATATTTATCAGTGAGATTTAGGGTACTTGACAGTAAATCCTAATCTATATTTGCTGTTCTTTATCAGAGAAAATGGACAGTATGGAAAACATGAGAAAAATAAAAATTTACAATAAGAAAAACATCACCATTGACATAGACCACGATCCCATAAATCAACTTGTATTTGATGTTCAAACTAGTTACAATCTTCAATTCCAGTGGGTCTTTACAACTTTAGACTTCTCATCTCAGCCTATCTTTCTTCTATTACAAAAAAGAGCTTCAGCAGCTTCAAAGCTATTTACACTCAATGAGTATTCAAAGACCATCCCCAATACTCTCTTACAGAGAAGTATTTATAGAAGAATGAAGAGGTGGAGTGAAAGAAACATCTATCTGTTCAATTAATATAGAGTAAGTGTTTCTCGATTTTTGAAGGGCCAAATGGAGAAATTTTCAAAATTTTTAACTCTGTTAATTGATTATTACATTAAATTTCATCAACTTTAGTCACTTTTGTTGACTTTGGGGGATTTTGGTAGGCTGGCAATAAATTCTGAGCTGTCTTTGGCAAAATATCACTGACTGTGCATTTACTATGTATTCTTTTGAGAAAATATGTCTGTAGGTGGCCTTTTGAGGAGAAATAGCCTAAATGATGTGGAATTCGGAGGCTCTCTTCGTTAATTTGTCATGATCTGTTGCTTTAAATATTGATTTTTGCCGATTTGGCACTTTGAACTTCAATTAAGCCTTTGATTGTGCTTTAAGGCCTTTGAAATTATCTTTGGAGTCTTAAATTTTATCTGCTGACTTTCCCTTTAATCTACGATTTTTTTCTTCTTTGCTATGGACATGAGGTTTTTGGTGCGTTGGAGGGTTTGACCATGTAACTAGTGCTTATAAAGCATGGATCGATCAATGAAATGATGATTGGTACTCCTTTTTGCGCAATTTTTTACCTCTATTTGGACCACAAGGGTCCATATCTTTTGGCCTTTCCCTTTACTGAACTGTGGGGAGGGTTTCGGCCTTAAAACCACCACAAAAACCTACAAAAAACCACAAAAACGTTATATAAAATCCTACGGGTTTGAAGAACTGCATACAGTGGCTGTCGGAGGCAGAAGGAGGAGGCTTTGTGAAGAAGATCGGAAAAAATCCAGTTTAAAATTGCATATGGCGCGAAAAAGGGCATAGTGATTTTGCGAAAATTGCGAATGGTTTTCACGTGACTCTCAGGCGGTAAGTGGTTTTAATTTATTTGAACACGATCTAATAAAAAATTACCGCATGGATTTTGCAAAACCGACGGTTTCACGCGATTTCAGAATGTTAAACTTTGGACAGTAAATTTACGCGATATGCAATCCACATCGTTGGATGAGGAGGGGCAGATCCAACGGTCGGGAGAGAACACAATGGGAAAGGTGCATGGGCGGGAGCTGTAGTGGGAGACAGGTGGCAACATGTGATAGGATGGGCACTTTGTGTAGTGGATGGTAGGCCCTACAGGATTGGGTGTCAGGATGAACGAGGGTTCTTGGATCATATATGTCGACAACGGATATTTGATTATAGGATGGATGGATGGAAGAATTCGGGCAGATGAAGGGTAGGAGGGGAGGCGTGGAAACCGTTGATCTTTACAGATCAACTGTGGGGATTGATTGATGGGGTGATAAGGCGGGGATAAGGGAAAAGAAGGAATGTAAGGGAGAATCGACGGGAGTGAATTGCCGCTGTTAGATCACATGGATCTACGGTCAAGATCCATCATGGGAGGGGTAAATAAAGACAAGGGAGAAGGGGCTGGGAGAGGAAAGTCTTAAGTGCCCAGTTGCGGGGCTAGTTCACATAACCGAAAAAAGGCCAAGTTTTTAAGCCCTGAGGGGCTTAAAGCCCTTTTGTTAATAAAAAACAGAATAAGTGGGTTTTTCATATGTTTTTAAGGGTTTTTTGGGGTTTTTTCAAGTTCCGATAAGGAAAAATGAGCAATTTAAACCATAAAAAGGATTTTTTATGGGTTTTAAAAGGGATTTTGAAGGTTTCTGAGGATAATGAAGGGAAAATTAGAAGGAGAAAAAGGGGATTTTTCAGAGGAAAATGGAGGATAAAAAGGGGCAAAAATGAGTGAAACAGGTTTTAGAAAAAGATGGAAAATGGCCTAAAAATCAGTCTTTTTGGATATCAGCATGGTTTCTTGTTGGATTTCTTCAATGAAACAGTAGGGAAAATCAATTTTTGAGTTTAAGCAGCATTAGAAGGCTTCAATAATGAGCAGTTTTGTATAAAAACTGATGGGAACAATCTCTTGAAGGCTCAGGACCTATTTTAGCCATCATTTGCTTTGACAAAAATTTATTGATGGCTAACATATACCACCAACATACATGAGATCTCCCCAATATGAGGTCCCAATTAGACCTCACACTTTTTGTTAATGTAGGAGTCCCATCCAAAATATGTACCGACTACCATTTACTTAAATATATGCCTTGGCTTTAGCTGTTAGCATGAGAGAGAAGCATCCATGTGCTTTTGAATGAGAAAGCGAGTGTGCCTTGTGATTTTTCGATTATAGATGTACCAAGGTTGTTTCATTGCAGAGGGGTAATAAAGTTAGCCTCTAAGAGAAAGAAATAATACTAACCTAATGGGGACACACATGATTGAGAAATGTTCATCTAACATTAAGTGAAGTAGTTCACATAGATGTGACAATCGCTACAAACATTACAACACATTTCCAGGTTAAGAACCAAAGTCACCAAAATATTTTAATTATTTCAGTACATGTGAAAGCAAAAATGAATCATAAACATTCAAAGAATAGTCTTAGAAACATCCACAATCCATGTATGAAGATGCACTGGCTGAAAGGCTTCAATTATTAAGAAAAATTTCCAAGATACATAAGTATAATGAACATCACTAGCTCCAAGAAACATAAGTATAATTAATTTTCCTGAGTAATGATGATCCTTTTATAACTTGAGGCATGATCTTTCACATCCCCATGACTCTTGAATTTACAACTCATATTGACCTTTGGACTTATACAACCTTTGGAATTCCAAATGACTTTTGGAATTACATATGACTCTTGGTATTACATCTCGTTTGGACTTCCATGACTATTTTTTCCATACATGACTCTTGGAATTCCACTTATTTTGATTTAAAATGATTACATAATTACATAATTACATCAAAATTTCCACATCTTCATATGATGAAGATGCGACATTTCACTAGCCTTGATGACTGGGACTGATATTGACTAATGACATGAAAGAGTCTTCAATGGTGACATGGATGCCACTTTTGTATTTGTTCTTTATGAAACTTCCAATCATTAATGTCTTTAACCTCAAAAGGGTATTAGATCTAATGGGGTATTAAGGGTGCTTTGATCATCAAGATTTCAATGTGTTATTTGCTCTTAGATGCTTCCTTTATTTGCCTTCTGTTAGTGTCAGCCTTTGCAACCTTCCTCCAGTGATCAAAAATGCTCTTACAAAATGATTTTAAGATGTCAAGGTCAAATTTTGTCATTTCAATGAGTCTTCAAGCAAAATTTGGTCACTAGGCATTAGGTCTAGGGTTTGCTTTCACTCCTTCCAAAGTTGTCCAAATGTCGGTCCATGTCACCATTCAGCTGAGTGTACCATCATTCAGAGGGTTTCCATCATCATGTCAGGTTCCAAAGAGTCATTTTACACCTCGTTCATGCTTCAGTTGTGCCTAGGTAAGGTCCATTTCCCTCTCCTAGGGTTTTGGAGGTAATTTCTCTTGGATGGTCAAATCATCGGAAAAACTTATATCCTGATGTTCACACACCTTCCCTTATCCTTAATATACCTCATTAAACACTTCCCATCACTGAGATCCCCCAAATTCCTCATTTTTTCACAAACCCTAGTTTCTTGCCACAACTTGGCAATTTTCTAGGCTAGGCCTGTGTTTTGCCCTTTTGGACCCCTTCCCCTCACTCAATCTCTGTGATTCCACTTTCCCCTGCTTCTTAACATCCCTCCCTACTTCCAAAAATTTCCCCAAGAATTTAGAAGCCCTTTATCCCCTTCATTTCGCTTCATTTCGACAAAATCCCTTGTTTCACACATCGGCATAAGTGTTACTCAAAAGATGTTTCAGAGCAATCAAAGATGAATTTTGGAAACTTGAGAGAGGTTTTTGTCCAAAACATGCCAAGGAAGAAAAACCTCCTTCACTTTTTACACAGGTGTCATGGTTTTAGAGAAAAGTCAAAAATACCGTTGCCCCAAGAGAATTGATGCACCTGCTGGGAGTAGTGTTGGGAGATTTGATTTTTGACAGGGTAAATGAAATCCAAATTGCATAATTCCACTTTTGTTGCAAAGTAGACTCCAGGATATTTCCAACGAGCTATCACACGCTCAATTTGGACACCGGGAAGGCCTCCAAAAGCTTCCTGCAAAATGCACTATGTGGCAAGAGGCATGCGACCCACTTGAAGTGGATGCGACCCACTTGAAGTGGATGCGACCCACTTGAAGTGGTTGCGACCCACTTAAATCAGAACCCAGAAAATTCATTTTTTGCGCCCAGATTCGATTCAAATTAACTCCGGCGGCGTACAAACAGGTTTTTATCATTGCCCAATGGATTTTTAATGTAGTTGGGATGTCATAGATGTTGAAGAAACTAATCATGCTTGGAGAAATTTATGTAAACCCTACCTTCACCATGCAAATGATTCCTCAAGGGTTTTCAATTTTATGGGCAGTTTATGAAGAATTTGGAAGCTGTTGAATGGTTCATACCCTAGCGCCATTGTATATGTCACCCTTATGCCTTCAGTCATCATTTTATCATTGCCATTATACCCTTTCATGTTTTGCACAGTGTTCATGTTGGCTTGTATTTAAACTCCATCACTATATCACTATTGTCATCATCATTCGACTACCATTGTCATGTTCATTTTGTCTTTCATATGGTCTTTGCAACGATGGTCCTATTCTACATTACATAAAACACAATCCTTTGACCGTTTTTTGGCCATTATTAAAACTTGACTACACATTTGCATTTGGTAGTCATTTGTCAAACCTACTTGCAATCTGAAAACAGAGATAGTGTTTATGCCATTAAAACAAAGCCATCTCTATGATGATTTTGGTTTTCCTGTGATACTTGGGTGCATGGGTGACATTTATTGGGTTTTGAACAAACATTAAAACTTTGCCTTCGCTACACCTATATCAACACACATATTGCAGATATCTTGTTCAAAGCCATGTCAGAGACGGATTCAGTTTATGAGCAAGGATATGAGCAGGACAGTGACTCAACTGTTGAGGTTGATGTACTGAGATGGAGCATAGCAGTGTGCCAGTAGTGGTAACATATCAGAGAGGCCACAGAGCTTTTTTTGCAGCATCACGACGAGTACTATCTCCACATGGGGTGGAAGGGGTCTCGTTGACTTCATCAGCAGCGCGAGTACTATCTCCACATGGCGTGGAAGGGGTCTCGCCTTCTTCATCAGCATAGGTACATTCACAGGATCATGATAGAGACAAAGACATGCTTCGTCACATGAAAGGCCATTATTGGGCTCGCATGCATGTTTGCAAAGCGAGAATGAAGATTCTGAAGAGGAGGTTGCGCGAAGCACTAAGACGGCGGAAAAGGCCTAATCCACTTCGGATTTTGGCCGAGGCTTCATTGACTGGGTAGGACACATGATGGAGGACCTTCGCTCCGAATTTGGGCAAATTCGGAGAAAATTTTGTCATTTTCAAATTTTTGGGTCAAAAAACAGGTTTTTCAGTTAAGTGGGTCTCACCCTCATTTGCTCACTTTTTTTTGGGACACTTGCTGGAGGAAATTTTTGCATTTTTGGATTTTTCATGATTAATTATGCATCCTCAGACATTACCTAAGCATTTCATCAAAATCTGGATGGTCAAAGAGCTCAAAAACACCATGAAAACCACCTTGCTGCCACCTTTTACACCAGCAGGAAGTACTTCTGGGAGAAAGAAGTTTTGGAGGGTCAAATGAGCTCCAAATTCAGAAATTCCACTTGGGTTGGATAGTCAACATCTAGGGCTTTCCAACGAGCTATCATGAGCTCAATTTGGATGCCAGGAAGTACCTCAAATTCAGGCTGGAAAAAGTGCGACCCACTCGGCTCAAATGCGACCCACTTAAATTTTTGCTGAATTTTCAACTGCCAGCTCAGATTTTCGCCTAGTATGGACCAATTTTGCTTGTGGATGGAATTTTTGGGTTTTTATGATGTAAATGTATATTGGGCATGTAACTTTGGCTTATTTTTATCTATTCTAGAAGATTCACTCTCAAAAGGGTAAAAAATCATGTAATGGATCAGTTTCCACTCTTTTAGAGGCAAGTTGTTAGCTGCCTAGATTGTAGTTCCATGATTAGAATTGGTTGAAACTGATCCCCGAAGAGGGAATTCGACCCCTAGAGGTGGGGAAAGGTGTTAGAGTGATCTATATATTGTAATTTCTGAGGCATTCTACAGGTTGGACTCTTGGGAGACTTTTGATATCATTGTACATATTTTCATATTTTGGCTAAGGAAAGATGAGAGGTTTTGCGGCACTTGTTGGGATCCTTGTGGTGTTCTGTTCTTGATGGTGTTTCCTCTTTGTTTACTGTAAGTTTCTTCATGTTTAAATGTATGCCATCCTTTCATATGCTTCTGAACTAAATTGAATGAGTGAATAAGGTTGGTACCATTGCCTATACATCGGCCTTGAATTGGGCTAGTTTCATAAGGTTTTCAATTGTTTGGAGAGGATCTAAGTTCTCTTTGCCTTTCAAATTTCCTTTGCCGGTCTAATCTACCAGCATCAATCAAAAGCATCAAGACATTCACCCTACCTTCGCCCTCATGAAACTGCAAGAACCGACCTTATCCCCTACCCAAAATTTGTTTTCCCATTTCTCCAGCGAAAAACCAAAAATCAAAAAATCAGACATACCTATCTCTTTACTAGCCTAAAATCAGTTCCTATTGTAAGTCATCTCGCATCCTATTGCTCATTTTCTCGAGATTGACGGAGAGAGCCCTCTCCTGTCCTCGTAGGGCTAGCTACGAGGCTGAGCGTGGTTTGATGTAGCCTTGAGTTTTACTTCATTTCAGCCTGAGGTAGATTTGAGCGCTAACATTTAATGTCTTTAACCTCAAAAGGGTATTAGATCTAATGGGGTATTAAGGGTGCTTTGATCATCAAGATTTCAATGTGTTATTTTCTCTTAGATGCTTCCTTTATTTGCCTTCTTTGCTTGATCTTGTTCATGTGTGATTGCCATGCTGTTCCTAGAATACTTGTATCTACAATCACTCATGACAAGCAACCATCAAACTAAATATATCCTATTCTAACATGTTTCATGAATATTTTATGTTCATTCCTTAACAATGTGCCTGAAAGGAACAAGGAGAGCTTCTGGGGGCACTTTGAAAGGCTGAAGGGTAGAAGCGAAGAGGATTCAAGGCTTTGAGATGTGCTCAAGGGAAAGATGCACTCAAGCAAGGGAACATGTCTGAAGGATGAAGGAGGAGTATTCATGCTTCTAAAGTGTGTTTTGTGCTCAAGGAAGAGAAGGATGGCATAGGGTGCACTCTTGAAGGTTGAAGGATGGAGCTTCATTCCTTTGAGGTGCACTCATGCACTCAAGATACCAAGGAGGGCACATGTCGCAAGTCTAAAGGTTGAAGGATGAAGATTCATTCCTTTGGAGTGCACTCATGTGTTGAAAGGGTAAAGAGGGAATATGACGCATTGTGGAATGTTTGAGGGTTGATATTAAGGCCTTCAGGGTGTGCTTATGCACTCAAGCAGGGCACATTCCTTTGGTTCAAAGGAGTGCGCTTAAAGGAAGAATTGGTCTCTGAAGGGCGCAGTTCAGAACAAGGAAGGGGAAAGGGATTAAGGAGTGTGATGTGAACTCTTGGGGGGTGCAGGGCGCACTGTTGAATAATGAAGGGTTCTTGATTAAGGATTAAGAGTGCACTCATGATCTCCTTGCCTTGATGAGTTCACTTTGCAACCAAAATTTTTCTAAGTATGGAAGACAGAGGAAGGGGTGAACATGATGATTTTAGAAATAAAAACATGTGCAACACATAATAACTCATAGATAAAACTTAGACAAGATTTAACAAGGATAAGTATACATAAAAATGCCACTTTTCATAGATTCCCAAAGTACAATGGATGAAGTGTGTGCGATTGCGACTCAAAAGTTTCGTTTTACAACAACCAAAGGTGTTTCGACCATGATATACACTAAATATGCTTTAGGAAATGCGACAACACTTGAGAACACTTGAAACATATAAATGAAATGACACTTGGCGATCATGCCGACACTGGATACAATGGTGAAGTAGGCTCCAAAATTTGAATGTAGTGAATTTTGAGAAGGTGTTGTAGCATCGACAATAGGTCCAATGTGAATATTTTGTCGAAGTGCACGTAGGAGATGATGGGGAGGCCAAAGATGGCATGGTATCCTATTCAACTAAGAATCTATAATCAAAATCGTATCTTCACGATTGGTAGATTAAATGGTGTACTGGTAGATATCGATGGAGTCACGAGTACTGTCGATTTTGAGGTCATAGAGATTGTGGATGACACCGATCCATACTGTAGAAATTTATAAACACAATAATGTATTTCCTGATTCTCCTAATCTAAGAAATTAATCTTATGTTAAATACATAATCCTTCCACTTAATTCTTTGTGGAAATTAAATTTCCAATTGCAAAACATATGAAGAAAAATCAATCACACATAACAAAATGTTTTAATAGGAAAGCTTAAAGATAAAAACCCCAACTATAATATATTATGTATATCAGTGGAACATGTAATAATCTCATACAAAGCTCAGCCCATAGAGCTCTCAATACAATATACAATCGTCACACACTGTCATGCAAAAATTTTCATATCTATGAACCAATTTCTTGCCTCCTCACTGGCATGCCTCTGCTGTGCAATCCCTGCAGAAGAAGATCCCTGAATGAAGTTGAAATTAACTTGGTTGACTGCACAATAATCATAGGAATCTCCAATGTGTGTGTGGATGAATTGAATGCTCCACTATAGTCACAACAGATAGTCCATCTCACTCTTTCAGCTATCTCTCCACTGGGTCTCCATTGGATTTGACATGCAAGTAGTTAACTGTTGTATTTTTTCAGTTGCAAGTAAGACACTACTTGTGAATTAATTAACTAATTAATTCACTCATCTATCACTAGTGTATGTTCAGTTACAACTAGCACAACTGAGTTTAACTCACTGAACTGAGTTAAACTAAATAAAAACTCACATAACTACTCTTCCAACTCTGTTACAAGTTTCCACAATCAGTTATAACTAAGTCCTCCATGCATGACTCACCAACCACCTTTGGAATTCGAAATTCCTTCAATCAACTGGTTTTCCACATCGGTTAACTGAAATAAAGTGCTCCAAGAGAATAAGTTACTATTTATTGTCTGATTATTATTAAGGGCTAATAATAATTGACATGCATTCTATTTTTAGATCAGCGATCTATAAATAGACTTTGCCCATATTCTAAAAATAGAAACTCATCTAAAGATAGGATTTTATCAACCATCTAGAATCAACCTCCTGCTAATTTTAGAATATGCTCACCATTCTAAAAATAGACATACACCTAAAAATAGCCTGTGTGGGCCCCGCCTAGTTTAGGTGATTATTTTTCACTAGGATCAAGGAATGATGTCTCTAGATGCCACTTTCACTGTTTCTTGTTGCAATCTTCAACACTCCCTCTCAACAAGAAAGGTATGTCTTTGCATGCGCCCTGCAACTCCATGCATTTTCCCTGCAATACTTGCATGCAACACTTCCGAAACTAAATAGCCTCCAAACAAATGAATCAGTATAATGCATCTATCATCAAAGTCTTCTGACTTCTTCTTAGCTACTGCACATGTCTTCAGGAATCACTGCGCTGTTGAACTCTGCACCCATGCACTCTGCACTTGCTGTCAAATCTAATATGCACTCCAGTATCTGACACTGTCACTTTGATTTCATGTCCTCATGACATCTGACTGCATAAAACCAACTGATCCTGCTACTGTTGTACTGTGGGATCCTCGTAGCCAGGTTCGATTCATGAGATCCACACCATCTCAATGAATCCTGCCCAAAAATTTCTTCTTAGGATTATCCATGCATGTCGCCCCACCTCTCACCTGGTGGTATCGCTGCATGCACTCCCTCTACTCATCTGGCATGAAATTTATCTGCATGAGTGGTTTCTCCCACTCCATGATCCTCATCTTGTGGCTGCTCCACATACCGAGGTTCACTCTTACCTGCATGCAAATCCTGCTCCCTCTCAAGCGTCAATTGCATGGCTTTCTCGCACTTCACAACAGTAGGAAACTCCGTAGAAATCCCATTTACTGCAAGTATGTAGCGATTCTTAACTCGAATCCCAACCTTCTTGGCTTTCCCTGTTGCTTTGTGTCGTAGGAAAATTTTTCCTTCACTAAAGACAACATCATAGCCTCTATCCTCTAGAATTGCGACTGGGATTAAATTCTTCTTTAAGCCTAGAATATGCACAACATATTTGAAATGAAAGAGTTTACCTGATGCCCTCTGAAAGGTAATGGTACCAATTTTGGTTGCACTGTATCATCCAACGTTGCCCAACTCAACATACATCTAGAGATCTTTCTCCACCAAGTCACTGAACAATTTCTCATCTCCTGTCATGTGAAAGGAAGCATCACTATCAAAGTACCACCTCGATCCCAATGCACTGGACACCATGCATGCGATCAATGAGAATTCAAGCTCAAATTGTGAGGCAAGAGCCTCACCAGCTACAACTCTAGCAACAATCTTGTTCTTCTTCTTATGTTTACAATTTGTGGCAATATGTCCAAACTCGTGACAGTGAAAACACTTCACTTTGGACATGTTGTGCTCCTTGCCATCTTCTCTAGCCTCAGATCTAGAATGGAAGTTATTCCCCTTCTTCTTCTTCGCCTTGGTAGCCAAAGCACTATCCTCTTCATCATCATGCATTGATGAAGAGCCATCCCTGGTGGTCCGCCTTATCTCCTCCTACACTAGATTTGACCATAGTCGCTCCCAATCCAGTAGTTTTTCCCGTCCATTGACATAGTCTTCATAACTATGCTAACCCTTTAGAAGCCCAAGGAGAGCCAAGCTCACCAAGTCATCATCCGCAACACTAACTCTTACACTCCCAAGCTCATCCTTGCATTGGAAATTTTTTTTCAATTATATTGGAATAGTGTCGTTCCTCTCCATTTTTATTTTTCTGAGTTTATCCTTCAATGTCAATTTCCTATGGTCGCTGCTGCTTTGGAAAAGATCTGTCAAAGCCTTCCACATTGTAAATGGAGTGGATTTCCCACGAAGGCTTGACACAATATGGTCTTTCACACCTTCCAACAGAATCCCCCTCGCCCTTGCTACTTTCTTTTTCCATGCGTCGAGTACTGCAGCATCCGCTGAAGTGGGCTTAGGAACATTGCTATCGATGAATTCCTTCAAGCCATTATCTTCAAGAACTGCCTCCATCCTGTCCTTCCAGGCTATGTAGTTCGAGATGCCCTCGAGTGCATACTCCAACCACAACCCATTGAAAGCCATTTCAATGTATACTCAATTGTTGCACCAAGAAATTCTTGCAGCAATTTCAAATTGTTCCACCAACATAAAACTCAACACCGCTTCAATATTGCAATCTCCAGTGATTAACACTGCTTTGATACCATGTAGAAATTTATAAACACAATAATGTATTTCCAGATTCTCCTGATCTAACAAATTAATCTTATGCTAAATACATAATCCTTCCACTTAATTCCTTGTGGAAATTAAATCGCCAATTGCAAAACATATGAAGAAAAATCAATCGCACATAACAAGATGTTTTACCGGGAAAGCTTAAAGCTAAAACCCCAACTATCATATATTATGTATATCAATGGAACATGTAACAATATCATACAAATATCAGCTCATAGAGCTCTCAATACAATATACAACCGTCACACACTGTCATGTAGAAATTTGCATATCTATGCACCAATTTCTTGCCTCCTGACAACTTGCCTCCATTGTGCAATCCCTGCTGAAGAAGATCCCTGAATGAATTCGAACTTACCTGACCTTGACTGCACAATACTCATAGGAATATCCAATGTGTGTGTGGATGCATTGAATGCTCCACTATAGTCACAACAGATAGTCCATCTCACCCTTTCACCTATCTCTCCATTGGGTCTCCACTGGATCTGACATGCAAGTGGTTAACTATTGTATTTCTTTAGCTGCAAGTAAGACACTACTTATGAATTAATTAAGTAATTAATTCACTCATCTATCACTAGTGTATGTTCAGTTACAACTAGCACAACTGAGTTTAACTCACTGAACTGAGTTAAACTAAATAAAAACTCACATAACTACTCTTCCAAATTTATTACAACTTTCCACAATCAACTATAACTAAGTCCTCCATGTATGACTCACCAACCACCCTTGGAATTCGAAATTCCTTCAATCAACTAGTTTGGCACATCAGTTAACTGAAATAAAGTGCTCCAAAAGAATAAGTTACTATTTATTGTCTGATTATTATTAAGGGCTAATAATAATCGACATGCATTCTATTTTTAGATGAGCGATCTATAAATAGACTTCGCCCATCTTCTAAAAATAGAAACTCATCTAAATATATAATTTTCTCAACCATATAGAATCATCCTCCAGCTAATTTTAGAATATGCTCACCATTCTAAAAATAGACACACACCTAAAAATAGCCTGTGTGGGCCCCACCTAGTTTAGGTGATTATTTTTCACTAGGATCAAGGAATGATGTTTTTGGATGCCACTTTCACTGTTTCTTGTTGCAATATTCAACACATACCCTGCTCTTTTGGGGATTGATTGGGCATTTAAAAATTAGGTAATTATCAACCTAAAGAAGAGGAAAATGATCTTCGAGGCAGGGGAAGTTCGAGTAATAACTAATTTTGACCCACGAGAAGGAGACCGATATGTTGAGCTGGTTAGGGGGGAGATAAGCTGAGAATGGTTGGATAATATTTACAATGTGATAGATCATAGGGAGGATTATGTTAATCCTACCATTAATGGAGTGTTTAGTTGGTGCAGTGTTGGTTCTTGAACTTTTACCTTAAAAGAGGTGCTGGAGAATTGTTAGGGAAGATTGCATGAAGTGAGCACTCGCAGGTGTGTGCACCTCACTAGGTTAGTGCCTTGGGTAGGAAAAAAAGTTTATATCTCACCTAACTTTGATGGGATATTATAAGTAATGATTTTTGTGCAAGAATTTAAAGATCCAATACCTAAGCGAGTGAGGATTCACATACTGGATGTAATGTTGTTTGCAACCCCAACTAGGTAGTGGACTTCGCACAAGAGTTAGATCGCAGGATGGAAACAATGCAGATAGTTGTTATGGAATAGATTTTGGACCAATTTAGGGGCCCATGGGACTAAGTACTCGAGTATGGGCTTCCTAAGGAATCATTTGAAGCAATGTGTTGCATCCTAAACTAGAGGATGTGTACCACAACAGGAGTGGGTACATCGATTTGTATATACGTTAGAAACTTTACTCGTGAATTAGTATATCGAGTTGGAGGCTCACAGAGGAATGGTGGAATGGAACGAGATGGCACAAAGTTTCAAGGCCATTTATAGTTTTTAAGCAGAGGAAGTAGCATTAGAAAAGGCCTTGAAGGTACTATGATGAAAGATATTAACCATAGGAGAGCCAACAATGTTGAGAAATGTAACTCTGTGTCTTGTGCGCAAGCATTCACAAAAGGTACAAAAATTTATGGAATTATATAATGTAGTAGAGTTGGGGGAGGATGATGATGATCCTAGGAATATGTAGATTCTGGAAGTCGAAAGGGAGTGTCCAGTGAGTGGACTAAAGTTGCAATAAATTGAGTACGTGTAACTGATAAAAACCATGAAGGTGAATATCAAGATAGAAGAAAATCCTAAAATGGTGGTTATTGAATATTATTGGGATGATTAAATGGTTGAAAAGGTCACCGATTTATTGCGCGAGTATCAAAACTTGTTCCCCAACACATTTGAGGAAATGAAGGGAATTGTACGAGAATTGGGTGAGATGAGAATCTCATTGAAGCCCGATGCTAAGCCTATAAAGCAATGAACTTATTGGTTGAATCTGATATATAAGAAAAAAGGTCAAACGAGGATTGGTCAAGATGATACAAGCAAGAATTATTGAGCCCGTGGAGAAGTCAGAGAGTATCAATCCTATGGTTGTATAGAATAAGAAGACAGGGGAAATGAGAACCTACAGAAGCTAAATGATCCATGTGTGCGCGATCCTTTCCTACTGCATTTACTGATGGGATACTGTAGAATGTGGGTGGACAGGAGGAATATTCATTTACTGATTGATTTTCTGGATATGACCAGGTAAATATTGCAAAGGAAGATAGACATAAGACTACATTTGCAACAGAACGAGGATACTTTTAGTATACTATCATGCCATTTGACTCGAAGAATGCACCAACTATTTTCTCACGCACAATAATCATGACCATTAAGGAATTCATCCAATTTTTTTTAGAATTCTATATGTATGATTGGACTATGTTCATTCTATTAAAGAAGCACATTGAGGTTCTAATGTTGATGCTGGACAGATGCAGACAAATGCAAATTTCATTGAATATAAAGAAATGTATTTTATGTTCACCTTTTGGAATTCTGTAGCGGCACATAGTCTACAAGCAAGATTTTCTAGTGGATACAACCAATATACACAGTCATATTGGATCTACCACAACCTAGATCAGTTAGGCTGCTGCAGTCTATTTTGGGGCATACAGGGTATTTTCAGAAGTTTAGCCAAGGTTACACTCAGATCACTGCCCTGGAGAGGTTGTTGAAGAAAGATACTATGTTCTAGTGGGATGAGGAGTGTCAACACGCTTTGGACACTTAAAGAAGAAACTTGTGATGCATCGATTATAGTATATGTAGATTGGCAAAAGAAGTTCCACATGCATGTCGATGCTTCATCGATTGCACTAGGCATGATCTTAGCACAACTTGGGGAGGGAGAAATAGATCATCACATATATTTTACCAGTAGGAAGTGTTCCAAAGCTGAGAAAAACTACACCAAAATGGCGAGTGAGGGAATCACAATGGTGTATGCACTTCAAAAGCTTAGACATTACTTGATGGGTAACAAGTTCGAACTATGCACATACCATTCTGCAATGAAGTACCTCATCAACAAGCTCGTGTTGGGGGGGAGGATTTGCAGATGGCTATTATTTTTCTAGGAATATGATTTTTAGGTGGTGGTTAAGACTGGAAAATTAAATGTAGGATTTGATCATTTCTCATGAATGACCATAGTAGAGGATGACCAAAATTTAGAAGACAATCTATTATATGTGCATAATTTTGTTGTGATTATGGTAGATGATCATTTTAGAGAGATTGTAATATTTTTTAATACAAGGTTGGCAACAAAGGGGTATATTTTTTCACATAGGAATCAATTAATGGTAATAGCGACATATTACCTTCTTTTCATGGGTTGTTTATATAATTTGGGAACAAATGGGATAATATGTAGAGGTGTGCTAGAACATGAATGCCCCATTATATTGACAAAGGAACATGCATACATCCTTGGAGGACACTGTGTAGGAAAGGCCATAATGCAGAAGATATTGCATGTAAGGCTATGGTGACCTACTATACATGGCGATGCCAAAGAATTTTACAAGACCTGCGATGTATGCTAGCGAGTGTGGAAACCTTCTAGAAGAGATGATATGCTCTTGGATCCCCAACTCACCCTATGAATATTTAAAATATGTGAAATTGACTTTGTGGGCCTGATTAGCTCACCTGTAAGGAGGACTAGATCATGGTACATAGTTACTATTACTGATTACTTGACCCATTAGGGAGAAGTCATGCTAGTAAAAAACTATAACATATAAATAGCTGGGCGTTTCCCATTTGAAAATATGGGGACCATGTTTGGGTGTTTGAAGATATTGATGAACGATCAAGGAAATAATTTTATAAACAAGAACATTGCAACACTAATGAAGGAATTTCATATTTTCCATTAAAATAGGACTCCCTATCATCCAAAAGCTAATTGTACCATGGAGGCATTTAAAAAAATACTGGAGACCGCACTCATTAATGTGTGCAACGCTATGATTGGGATTTGAGGATACCAACAGTCCTATGGGCATATAGGACTATTAGTATGAATCTTAATTCCGAGCATACGAAAAAAGGCCACTTTAGCTGTGCATAACAAAAACCCTAACAACAAATATGGCTACCAATATCCTCAGATCTGCAGTTAGGTGATCAAGATAAATGTTGCAAAAATCTAGATCTATGCATTATAAGACATTAAGCCATAGAAAAAACAAGATTTACTCCATGCATCCAATAGACAAGACAATAATATGTTGAATGAATTTTGTATTAATGGCACCTGGGAGGAAAACATAGAAGGGTGTTACTAGTTCTCCTCAATGGGATGGGTTCTTGGAAGTCCTCAGCACTTCAGATCTGAAATTCCTCTATCTTGATGGTGTAGAAAACCCAGACAAAAAAAATGGTAGCAAAATATGACTATGATGGTGGATCAAAGTTAGACCAAAAGAATAGATCCAGAGTGATATTTAGGCAACAAAAGGTGGTAAATGAATGGGAAAATCCTTCTATTTATAACAAAATATTGAGTTAGTCTAGATATTGGCGCATAATTAAAATATTATTAACCAAATCAAGATCCAACTTTTATGGAATATTTTATTATTTTCGTTGGAGGGAAAAAGAATTTGACTTGGGTCAACTCCCTTTATTTGTAAATAATAAATAAATAAATGATTTATTTATCATTTTAAGGATGTGGTTGAGTAATAATCAAGTAAATAATGATTTATTTAATTATTTAAGGGTGATTTAGTCATATTCAACAAAAAATATTATTCAAATAAGGTTTAAATAATTATTCTTAGGAAATAATAAGATAAATAATGATTTATCTAATTAATTTCCCTGTTTTGGGTTAAATATAACCAAGAATATTAATTAAACTATTGTTTAACTAATTATTCCTTGAGGAAAATAAAAAAAATGTATTTTTATTTAATATTTCCTCATGGGGTTTCTTGTTTAGACCATAAACAACTTAATAAAGGTGGTTTACTAAGTTATTTTTTTATAGTGAATGCAATTTTACTTAGGGTAAAATTGGTCTTACATGGTGTACTTGGGTCCATCTAATAACAATAGGTTAGATGACCAAAAAATGGTGTAACAAGGACCACATGAAAAAATTTAACAGGTTAGAGATCTTTCCAGTTAGTGTATCGATAGGAGGCAGTAATGCCAATGGATTTTTTGGTACCTATCTTGTGCATTGCAACAAACATGTAGTTGACAGAACTTTGCACAGTGGAGTCGAGATTTCGGGAGCTAATATAGCGAGAGGAAGATCACACAATAGCCAAATTTCACAAGGAAGTGAAGAAAGTAAGTGATAAAGCATGACATGATAGAAGAATCAAACAAAATATGTTTCAACTTGGAGATTTGGTGTTGTTGTATGACATCAAAATTTTGAAGCACGTGTTATCACTGGGCTGGACCAAGTTGGGTTGTGTCAACCATCAACCTAACATAACTATTTCAAACCAAATTTTAACTGGAAGTTAGTCCTTCTAGTCTGAGAGGGCTCTCTCAAAATATCTATAAAATTAGTAGTATAAAGCTCAAAATCTTAGAAGGCTAATTCTGTACTTTTTATGTGATTTTTTTCAAGTGAAAGAGTATAATGACAACCACCATTGGGCATGGAGTCAATTAAGGAAATTCAATTACAAACAAAACTATGTTTATGGAAGTTGAGGAAAATTTGACTTAAACATAAAATTTTACAGTAAAACAAAACAAATGAAGGAAGTTGGAGAATCTAACATGAATTCCAAGTAATCAAATTGCCATGAAACTAATAATAATACAAAAAATTTTGGAGATAAAAACATATAATCCAAAGATAATTGCAGGTTAAAAGATAGTCTGTTGCAAATGTATATTAACTGAAGAAGAAAATATTACAAGGGTGGCTCTCTCATAACATCCATCAACCCTTTCAAAGTGAAAACAACTCCACATATATAGAGTAAGGCCTCCATTACAATCATCTTCCACCTGGGCTAAACTCGATGCTTTAGCTAAGAGACGTAATTATAGTTGAATTACAAAACATGGATCCTTTATAGGGATATTTATGTTTCAACAAAATTTGAATACAAAAAGGAGTCTATTATCATTTAAGAACTCAACAGATTCTGCTAATGACCCTCATCGAATACAACTAACTATTGATGTGCTGGAGTGCTGGAATGTCGGAATGATGAGCTGGATGCCACGTGGAGGTTGACCTGTTGACCTATTGAGTTGTCTCCCTAAAAAATAGGAGTTCATAGGTTGATGATGTGGACACCTTTGACATGTTGTTTATCAACCACCTTACTGTTTGATTTCCCAAAAATTCATCAAATCTTCATTAAGCTAGAAAAAACAGAGTATAGGCATTTTGGTAGCAAATGCCAAAAAACACCTTTATGCAAGCTATCTGATATTTCTGACAATTCTAGGGTCTTCTTTGATGTTTACAAGCTAAAAAAATGTTTTTAGCACTCCCATTGATGAAGTTTAAACTTGTATTTTCCTCCATGAAAATCTACAAAAAATCTGTAGCAAATATTCACCTTCAATATGGGGAGTTTCTACGAAACTATCAACTTTATGAGATTTTGTCTTTTCAAGATTTATTCCACCTCCAAGTCATTTCTAACAGCCTCTACAAGCCTGTATATTACTAAAAATACTGATTAGCCATATCATAAGGAAAAAATTATGATGGTACCATATTCATGGACTGCCATCAATTTCAGCAATAATCTTGAGACCCTTGTTCAAAAGCTTAGCTGGGATCATTTCAATTTGTATTTCTAAAGATTTGAATTGCCCTTGCAACCTTCTCTTGTCTGCTTGTAACCATTTGTTCCTCTTACACAAGTGTTTCATCATTCTATGCAAAGGAAGTGTTCTCTTTAATATTTTACCAAATTCATCTACAACCTTATTATAAAAATCAAGTTGCTTTGATATATCCTCCTTCAATTCTTAAAAAAGTAATTTTGATTCTATCACCTAATTTATAGCATCTCTTAATTGTTCTGGAAAAATATCCACTTCAATTTTCTCTTGTACAGACTCCTTGCCTTTCATCTTCTTCACTGGCTCTATTTTTTCTGGAGGTACCTCTAGTATCTTTTCTTCTAAGGGCAACTTAGAAATCTTTTCTTTTGGTTGCTGTTATCTAGTGACAACCTTCCTAGGTTTGAAAATAAAACCTGAATATTCTTAAGTGAAATCCAATTTCTTGGCTCTCTTACTCTTCTTTTTATTTTATGCCTCTGTGACCTCTATAGGCTGTACAATTGGGCTTTCTTCAATCTCAATAGGAATTTATTCAATGTCAATAGCTTCTAGGATATTTGACAGCTTACCCTTCCCTTTGATTTGACTTCTAGTCATCCTACTCTTGGTTATTGTATGTGTTTTTATCTTGGTTCTTATAGAATTTTTTTATGTTACCACAGGTTCTACTACATTTTCAGCTACTGGTTCTATCTCTGCTTCAAGTTCAGCTATAGGCTCAGCCTTAGGCTGCTTCTCCTCCCTAGGGGTTGTGGATTTGGACTTTGGAGTTTTCCTAGGGGTGGCAGTATCTGACTCATAGCCACTTAGAAATAGAAAGGTGAGCCAATCTCTATTCAACCTATTCAATTCTTAAACAACCAAAAATTTAATAAGACCATAATGGAAAATAGAAGTTTTACAGGCATCAGACTTGGCTTGGACCTTTTCAACCATCTTTCCCAAAATTCTAAACAAATAAAAGTGAATATTAAGGGGTTGTTTACCTATGAAATGCAGAAGAAATTTTAAATGGTATTGGTAGACAATGTTGAACTTGCCTTCATAAGTGAAGTACTTCTGGAAGACCATCAAGAGTTTAGAATAATGTTCTTTGAGGCAATTTATGGGAATGCTTGTGGTCATATCAATTCCTCTATTCTCTTCCTTAAGAAACTCATCGCAATTCTACAACTGAAATTTCTGTACTTTAAACCACATTTCTCCATACCTAGGGATTTCTGTAGCATGAGAAATGGTGTCAGGGGACATTGCAAAGTTTAGCATGCCCACTTAGACTCTGTCCCTATGAAGTTAATAAAAAATTATTTGGAAATTTTCCCATGGTAAACTTGCATCTTCTAACAAAAATGAAGGCACCCCATGCTGGAAAATGCTTGAGTGAATGTAGGGTCTTTCTCCAGCAGTTTCATATCCATTGGTTTGTAACTCACCATTGACCCTCTTTTATATTGCTTGCTCTGAACTACCACGACTTCAACACGAAGTGAGCTGCTTCTTCCTGCTTCTTGACAACTGCAAATATGCTAAAGACAGCCAGACTAGCTATGACACCTACAGACCTTCCCTAAAGAAAAAAAAGATAAACTCACAAGACAACAAGACCGAGCTCATAGAAAGCAAGACCAACTCGAATAAGAAAGAAACCGAGCTTATGAGAGCAAACTAATTCAAAATAGAAAGAGAACAAAAATGGGAATAAAGCTATAAGGTGTATGCATTTTGGGAATGAGGGATAAGATACATGACATGTAATAATGACCCACATGATTCTAACCACAACCGTTTTAAAAATTTTGTACTGTTTCCTTACCATTATCACAACAACAGACTTCCGTAGCGGGGCAAGTGTTTGGGAAGGAAAATATGCTATGGAATTGTCTGGACCTTCCGTAGCAAACCCTTAGATTTTCTAACTAGAGTTGCTGCAAAACTGTCAAATTTCCAATCATGACTAAATAAGCCTAAGACACATGGAGTATTTGATTTTCACCTTTATGATGAAACCCACTAAAATTCATAATGACCCTACAAACTAATTTTATGACAGAAATAAACTTTGTACATGTGATTATTTTGAAGAAAACTCAAAAACCTAACTAACTTAACCAAATTGACTCAAAGACAAACCTAAGTGTTATCTTGGATAACAACACCTAATAAAATTTCAGATGCATTGGTTGGGGCCATACATAATTGAGTAAGTGACAGATGTGAGAGTAGTACAAATGAAGAATTTGGATGGTACCCCACAATAAGGTTTTATTAATGGGATTCGGTTGAAGTTGTAAAGGGACAACCAGGTTCCTTCAAAAATAGCATAAGGGGATAAGAAGACCTCTACATTTTGTACATAAATAAAGTATGTTTTTTTTTTCTTCTTAGTTTAGATCGTGATTGGTTATTATATTTATTCTATAGTAGTTTATCATATGTTTCTTGTAGTAGGACTTGTTGGGTGGATGCAAAATAGATCACACTGTACACTATATGAAGTTTCACGCAATATCAACGCTAGAGTGTGTAACACACATTGTTAGGTGCATATTCCATCAGTAGCAGATTACAAATGGATGGACGACAAACAAACCAGAAACCAATGAAGATGAATGCTCTTGGTACATAATTTAGAGGAAAAATGTCGAGGATAAGTGAGGTGACCATTCTGTAATTACCAAGTGAGGGACATAATCATTACAAGAACTGCCATTGTGAGGGCATACCCATAGTTGGAAGTTATGCTTGTACAACCCACCTATGATGTGAGTACAAAAAGGTAATTGGTGGATTTCTTAATATTGTGTCATGATGGTGAAGTGATGACCCGAGAATAAAATAATCATTTATCCAGGCATAAGAGTAGGAAGCCATAAGCATCCAACCCATTCAGGAATTAAGAAGTTTTTAGAGCCAAGGGCTGAGATAGGAATGTAATTCAAAGCTAACAATTAAGGAATCAGATACAGTAAGGAGCTGAGATTAAGGAATTGGGATATCTAAACTAGGAGCAACCATTGCAGAGTGGCGAGGAAAGAAAGAAGGTCACATAAAGATTGGAAACAATGAACTAAGCGTCCTTTGTTCCATCAAAAGGATGAAATCGAGGAATTATCAGAGGTAATCGCGTCACCATTGTTAGTTGAGATGAAGATAGTCCAAGATGATATCAATGGATGGTTGAGTTCCAAGACAATTGGGCTGTTAGTAGCATCCAGTTACAGAGAATAGTAGTAATATCTTCCACAGAGGAGAAAAACAATCCCACCTTTTTCAATCCCTTGTGATGAAAAATATTCGGTTGAGATACTTCCCCTTCTGCCTAGTGTTCAAAGTGAAGGGAAAATGTTAATTCATTTTGAGAGGATGAATTATGTTGATTGCGATATATATGGTCCCGCCAGATTTCCAGGTTTACAATATTATCTCCAACACATGGAGATGACTGACCCTAAGGTGATTACAATGGAACTATAAGAGTGGGCTTGCAACCTAGATAAGAGCGATATTATCAATCTCTTCGTTATTCACCACTTTGGGAGGGTAATTGAGGTGAACACTATCATTAAAAGTCTACTAGCATGTGTACATGGAGGTTACCTTTGGCTAGAAAAAACAATAGAGTTTACTCCTGGTGTAATTCATGACATTACAGTCTTCCCATTAAAGGAGATGATATGAAACCATTGATTGTGGAAAAAAATATCAGTGTATAGGTGACGAAGGATTTCAAAACATCTAGGGGAGGTCGGGGCTATAGAATTTCACATATTAAAGAAAATTCCACAAGTTTTGATACACAAGCACTAGCATGTAAAGTGTTATAGAAATGTAGGAAAGATGAAGTTTCGGTTGGTACCATTGTCATGTAAAACAAGTGTGTGAAAGGGGAGAATATGAGTTGGGCACCATATTAGCTGAAAAAATTCCAATAGGACTTCCTAGATGCGAAAGAAAAAACCAAAAATTTCACTATGCTTGGTTGTTGATACTAATCAGTTTGGCAGCCTGGGAAATTCTTGAGGAGTTTCATCCGATAGAAAATCCATTGCGGCCCATAAAAGAAACCTATTTTTTTTTTCAAAATATATGGGCCTCCAATGGTCCAGAGTTAAAAATGGACAACATAATTATGTGCTACTTGTATGGGGATATGTTGCGGGATACCATTCGAAAGGCATCGTGCTCGCACGAGGAGGTCATGGCGGAATTCAAGGGAATTGCGTTGTTCAAGGTTGACTTGCATTATATCTATGTTATGCCGTGTAGAGATGAGAATCACTGCTGGTTGCAAATGAGCTATAAGATAACAACATAGGAAGTCTAAGAAGTGGTGGAAACATGGGACAAGGATTGGAGAATACTAATGGCCACTAAACTTGAATTCGAGCAAATATCAAGTAGTCAAGAGACCAAAGGATTTTAGTCGTCTCAAAAGAAATAAGAGGTTCACTCCCCTGTCACTCCTGAATAAGAACTGAAAGAAGAATATCCAATATCAAAAGAAGCACCACTAGGATAGAAGAGGATACTGAGGAGAAACACAAGAAGTGCATCTATGACCAGGGCTCAAAAGAAGCAGAAGGAAAAGTGTGCTTCTCCATTTTAGACAATGTTATTAGAAGATGAATTTGAGAGAATCTGTTAGTAGATGGAAGAGGCCACTAAGGAAAGGCTGGATAAGATGCAAAAAAAATTGTTGAGCTTTGAAAAAAGTTGGAAGTGTAGTTAGTTCCACCAAAATCCATGATTCAACCCACCACTAAAGGTAAATTCCATTCCCTTGAGTCTATGAAATTTCCTCCTTCAAAAATGAAAAAAAAAGTGTGTACTGCGGTTGTCCACAAGAGCTATGGAATTTATGCATGAGGGAGTAAAAATGAGTGCAACACCTATTGAGTAGGTTAGATTTGTGCTTTCCCAATTAAATTTGGATGGTTTACAACAGTTACAACACAATGTTTCATAAGAATTACAAGATAGGGTAGCAACCATTGTTGCAAAGCTAGATCAAACGAAGGTAGTGCAAGAATAGTTACAACATGAGAAGAAGCTAGTCGTAGATAAAGAAATGAAATGACACATGGAACTAGGGAAGGTTTATGGGGAGCTCATGGGTGATCCTATTAAAGACACTACCCTAGCTGAAGGATTTGCAAGAAAAATCAACAAGGATATCCAGGGCCTGGAGGCATAAGTGGCATAAATCGTGGCGCATCAGAAGCCATCGACTCCACTAGAAGAGCACGACTAGAAAGGTTTTATTCAACACGCCAAAGACCAATATGATCAATTGGATGGGTATGAGTAGAAATGTTGGAGTATGGTCACAGAGCGGTATCAACTATGGGCTGCTTTGTTGGAGGCTCCAGAAGTTGTTGAAGTCATCGACAAGATATAGTAAAGTTGAGGAAAAAGTGTGGCATTTCAACCAAAGGATGGGAAGAATGAATTTCATAGAAAAGTGAAGTGTTGCACAAGAGATGAGATATATTAATATTCAGATTTATGAACTCCGAGAAGATAAAAAACAATGTGAAAACCTCTATACTGAGGTGATGAGATTTGCAGATAAGTGTAATGAATTGTTGATGGAAGTGAAATAGGTAAGAAGAAAGGATGTTGATGTAGTCACAGAGGCTATGAGCACCAAAATAGTGCAAAATTTAATAAACAGAAGGAAATACATCAGAACCAGAGTAGAGGCATAAGACAAGGCCTTGCAAGTTTTGAAATAGGTCACACAAATTAATATTTTATTTTATAAGAAGGACTAAGTGGATCAAGACGAGCCATAATTTTCTGTTGGAGCCCTGTTGGAGGATGGTTTTTCTTTTAATCATTTGGTAATAGTGAAAGAGACTACACAGAGGAGAGTGATGCGAGAGAAGAGAATCTAATGCACAATAGGGAGGCTAATTCAGGTAAGGGAGACGTAGCGTAGGAAGGCACTGTGCGTAGTGTTATCACTCAGATTTTCCTTGAAGTTGTAGGGAAGAGGAAAGGGGTCCGAGGTAACCACAAACCAACTTTTAGGTACAGAATCTAGCTAATCTGTACCCAGAGAGGGCTCTCTCTGTAAAATTTAGCTTTGTTTTTGAAATATATTAGGCTAGTTATGAAAGTTCAGGGATTTTGATTTTGTTTGTTTGGGTGATGAAATTCATTAACAGAGGGGTATGACTGAGTAGTTTTAGTCCATTGGGCTAATGGAGTCAAATAATATGGCTTAACTGGATGTAGTTTCTTAACAAGGGATGGTTTCACAGGGCAAGGTAATCAAATAGGGAACAATTAAAGATCTAAAATGAATGAAATGGACTCAAAATGGGTGAAGGGAAATTAAGAATCCTTCAAAATATTCTAAAGATAGAACTTGAATGATTATTAATAAAGAGCAATTAAGAATTCACTGTTTAAACTAGTTCAGAAGAAAACATTAAGAATAATAACGATTGAAAACAGATTGCACTTAAGCACCTTCTGAATTATTCCTTCTCGTTTATCATTCAGATAATGGAACACAGATGGTATAATAAACAATTATAAAACTTTAAAACATAAGATATAGATGACTTATTGATCCTTTGTCTGACTCAAGAATCCTGTGAAAAGTCCTTTGCATCAATTCATTATCTAGCTAGCCATGTAAAATTGTGTCCAACATCACTTTATTCCAAAATAATCAGTATTACAACAATGTCTAAGAATTCACCCCCCAATACTCCAATTGAGGGAGTATTTATACAAAAAATTATAAAAAATATCTCCTAACAAAATGAGATATAATCTAGGATGACTCATGGATATATTACAAGAAAATAGAGACAGATGGTCTTGTAGATAAGAAAAAGGGTAACCAATGTTGCGCTGTTCCTTCTTTTTATGAATGTGCTATAGGCAGGCCTTATGATTTGGCTTATTGCTGTCCTCTTTAGTAACTTTGTGCTGGCTGCTCTGTTTTACTGATACTCTTTACCTGTTCTGATACTCTTTGACCTCTGTTTATCCTTTTATCCTTTTATCATGACTTACTGTAGTAAACAATCAAAACTTCATGTAAGGATAATTTTTACAAAAGTTCCAACATCTCTTCCCACCATTGAGCTTCTGGTATTCTGGTCCTTTGAAGCTTCCTCAAAGTTTCATCAGCCTCAGTATATCTGAAAAAAGTAGGCTGAGTTGGGAATAAATGCTTTACCTCATGTTCGAGATAAAACAAATTTTCCAGACTATCATGAAGAATTTTGCCTGTGGGCAATGTTGTTGAACTAGATGAAGAACTGACTTGGTTATCAGCATATTTATTCAATTTCTCAACATAAATTTCAAGGTTCATTAATTTATCATCTGAAATTAAAGGACTTGGTAATCCTTTATTCTGCAAAAGATTCAATCTCTTCGTAAAAGAATAGATTTCTTCCTGCATATCAGAGCATCTTCTTTCCAAGTTCTGCATCAGAGTTCTTTTGGTAAAAACTCTTTTAATCTCCAAAATTTTTCCTGTTCTATCTTGGATACCAAGCTCTTCAAGTTGGTGTCTGTTTTTGGTGTTTAAAAATTGTATGAGTTGATTGGCTTCCTCAGGCATATTTCCTAATTCTTCTCTTGCCTTTTGAACTTCCTCCAGAGCCAATTTAACTAACTCATTCTGCTCATACATTATTTGAATTGATGACCAAACATCATATACTGACTGAATGATGTTGGTCCAAAGAATTTATTTTATTTCCTTTAAAGGCTTCTCCAATGTGAGATCCTTCTGCAATGCTTTGACCAATTTTTCTAATCTGTTGATCTCTCTTGTTTTTTCTGCAACACTCATTTTTGAGAGATCGTATTTTTTTCTAAATTGGTAAACTGCATCTTTGTTTTCTGAAGCTCTGTCACCTGGAGTTTCAATTCCTCTATTGAATTTATTAATTCTTCAGTGCTCAAATTTGAAGTGTTGCCCTGTGAAAGTCCTGCTCACTGGTCTGTGGTTGTTGTACCTGTAATTATTTCTGCTGTTGTAGATGCTGGAATATTTGTCTGCCTGTATTTTAATGCCTTTTCAAGTTCTTTTTTAGTTTCATTTAGTTTCTCATTCAGTTTCAAGAGCAAATCCATCAATTCTTCTTCAAAGTTTTTCTTTATAATTTCTGCAGTTTGTGGATGCCTTGAAGATGGTAGCTTCAGTTGTTTTCTTAAGGTTTCAATATCATCATCTTTCTTCTTAATCAAGGCTTCTATACCCTTGACATCTTTGGGATTATGACCCAATCCAATAATTATTTCTTCCAAAGCTTTTATCTTGTTGTCTTTAGCCTGGGAAGAAGCTTTTTCGAGATGCAATTGAGCAGTTGTATTATTCAAGGAATCTTGTAATCTTTGAGACATCATTGATTTATCAGTCAAAGTTGAGTAAATATTTTCACTAGTTTGTTTGTGCAACTCAATCTGATCCAAAGGATGAATATCCTTTGTTATGACTTCAAAATTAGTTCTGACATAATCTGCAGCTGATTGAGGCTGCTGCACCTTGGGTTTAAAATGACTCATCAACATTTTTCCCTGTTGGATGTCATAGGTTGACATCAATCTTTGTTGATTTTTAGGAGCCATCTTCAAGTATTGATTATAGACTTGAAGTCTTAGTGGATAATTTCTGGCTTTTATACTTATAAATGTTTTCTTAATATCCCCAGCATCCTTAACTGGTGGTTTGAAGGAAGATATTTCTACACTTTGCTGTCATTGTAGTTCCTTTCTTTGTGAATTAGTGATGTCCCACTGACTGTGCATGTTTGTTGACTATCCAAATCTCTCCTCCTCTGCCTATCAGGGATTTCTTGAATAGATTCTACTTCTGGAAGGGGATTTAATTTTTGTCTTTTAACATCAGGTTGTTCTGAAGATCCACTGATAGGGGTAGCTATTTCTGCATCTCTCTTCTTACCTTTTTCTACATTGAGAGGAGTTTGCAAAACTAAAATTTCTGCCACATTGATCTGAGTAGGAGAAATCTGTATTTGACCCTATTCTTTAGAAGTTTCAGGTTGTTCTGTCATTGTGAATTTATTTTTAACTTGTATATCAGCCTCTTTCTCCTTCCCTTTATATGCTACTGTGGTTGATGCACTGATTTCCTGTAAATTTTTCTGAGAAGTTCTAGCAGAAGAAGGACCAATTCCTGGTCTTTGTACCTGTCCAAAAGGGTCTAGGTCAAGTATTTTTTCAAGGTCTTTCATAACATTTTCAACACTGACCTGTTCACTATCTTGTTCTATCAATGTCCCTTCCATCCATTCATCCATATTGGCATATTGTTCAATTTCTGGGATTCTATGATGAAGGTATGGTGACAATTTGTTTTTCATCCTCCTATCACAAATAAAGCTGTTTGGGTCATAAGGTACCCAGTAGAAACTCTTTTGTAATTTGAGATAGTCTTCTAGGATTCTTTCAGCTTCTTTTCCAGCATCCCTAGAACTACAAACAAAAGGACCTAATTGACTCTTAATTCTGAGTTGAGTTTTTTTCTTTGCATTGCAAAAATGGACTATGTCTGAATTTATCATCTGTCTAAAATATTCTAAGGCAACGAGCCTCATTGGGACATATTTTGGTAACTTGAAAGGGCATAACTCACACCCATATATTCTGATTTCTGTGTGATTCAAATATAGGTACCAATCACCTATCTTGTATTGCTTTGAGAGTTGGAGAATTTTCTTGATATCACTATTGACCCTAGGAGGGGAGACTCCTGTTAATAAGGTGGTTGCAGGGTGCACAAATAGGTCAATGAAATCATTATAAGAATAAGGAGAATCAGAGGAATTATGAGTGATTGCAGACCAAAAGATTACAGACCTAGGATTTCCTTTGGCATCAAGTTTCATGACATGAAAAGGGAAACTCTCTGATTGATAGTAAAGCATAAGATGATATATAACAGAGGAGTATTTGAACACTCTTTCATTTTCTAATCTCATGAATTGATCATGGATTTTATCAGCAATGTAGGAAGAAAAATCGTATTTGACAGCAGGGGGCTGTCCAGGGGTAAAAATTGACAACAATACTAGGGTTAATTGATCAACATATTCACTAGTATTGAAACCCATTATAGAAGATATCATATTCAAAATAAGTCTACCCACATCAGTGAAAAAGGTATAACCATAAGGGGGAGGGCCTTTGGGCTGATTTTCTGGCAACATGAAGGTTTGGCAGAGGCGATTCAACTCTTCTTGGGATAAATTAGCCGATTTTTCAAGTAAATCTCCCATGGAAAGGGGAGTCAGGGCTTGACGAGGCTGAAACTGTAACATTTCGTTGATAGACTGAGCAGTTATTGGGAAAAGGATAGTTTGACTTGGGGACATGACTGCTTGTTGATTGGGATCATAATTGGCATGGCAGTAATAGATTATTTCAGGAAAAATGTGGACTGAGGGGAGAAGATATATTGGAAGATTGGATTCCCATAGTCCAAAAATGTTAGAGCCGTTCAGGTAATTATCTCTGCAGTGGCAAAAAATTCGAAGAGGATTTTCACTGAGGATGAGGTCTTTAACTTGGAAATCCCTATCTGCTAGAGGCAGATAGTCTAAGTCTCTGTGAGGGGCATTCAGGGGTGCAACCTTCAAAGCCACGGGAATTTCCATTTCTGGTTCTTGTGGATTCAGAAATGAATTCGGGTTTTGATGAAAAAACGAGCACAATCACAGGTTTGGGAATGCAATTGCAATTTTGGGAATTGAGGAATAAAATGAAGACCAATATTGAACCTTGTTTCAGTTTTTTTGTGTGTGGAATTAAAACAAAAACCAGGATTTTGCAGAGTTCAATGGGAATTTGGGTAAATACCTGTTTTCCAGGAAATGAACAGTAACTAAAATAGGTGTTGGCTATGGCGAATGAATTCTGGATTACTTGACTGCAATTTTCCTCAGCAAGGTGACGGTTGACAATCTTCGATAGTTGATTTTAGAATTTGTTGCATGGGACACTGGTCACTGCATGGGGTAGTGAAAATGACGCGGGTTCATTTGTTTTATTTGCAAAGTCAAAGGTTGGCGGGTTTTTTATTTTATTTTTTAAGTGGATGACGTCAGCAAGTATGGTGGCTTTATCATGGGAGGCAAGTGGTAAGTGGTACTCATCGCACAAATTTTTTGGACGGGTGGTTTTCAGCGGAGGGCGAGCGATTCCATACAATATATGACACATGGAGCGGCACTGTTTAGAAAACCACTTGGCCATCGCGTGTTATCATTCGGACGTGGAGGCGTAGCGATATGGACGACAACCGTAGATCGTGGATTGATTGATCGAACGGTCATCGGGAAAGGGAGATGACAGAGAGATAATAAAGCGGGCCCAATGTAATTAAGTGTGAATTAATCGCATCGGAGGGAATTCTATTAGTGAGGTGTGTTTTTAATTAACCGTGAGGGTTAATTAACCTACTTTTAAACGCAGCAGGGATAAGGGCTCATGATTTGATTAATTAATCACCATATTAAGGTTATATTTAAACCAAAGGGGCAGGATAATATATGAATTTGGGAATTTTATTAAAATAATACGGGAAAAGGGGGAATTTGTATAGGGATTTAAATAATAAAGTTAAAAATTAATATGAAAAATGAATGGACGCACTAAGTGTAAAACATTAGGTTAATGTTTTTAACTTATGCTTGCATGAATAGGGTTTTTTGTAAAATATTACATAATTTTCCTAAGTAAAATGGAATTTTACTTAGGAAAAGATTTTTTAGAGGTGAATGAATGTCATGATGAATGATTTTAAGTACTTAGGCTTTTCCAATTATTGGGCC
Organism: Pinus albicaulis; assembly: GCA_034641835.2. Classification (NCBI taxonomy): domain Eukaryota; kingdom Viridiplantae; phylum Streptophyta; class Pinopsida; order Pinales; family Pinaceae; genus Pinus; species Pinus albicaulis. The sequence continues at coordinate 777,586,533 of CM076583.1, read as the reverse complement.
GAGGGTTTGGTCCCTCCAAAAGTCAAGGAAATGCCTTGAGCCCCTCTAATCTTTAAATACCTTAGTACTTAGGGGAAATTAGTGAAATTTTTAGGGAAAAATGAGAAGGGAAGTTAATAATTTGACTTTGCTTTGCTTGAAATTATTCTAGTGTAGTGTCTGCCTTTGCACTTGTGATGAAAGTAAAGATTTAACACATCTAAAGTCATTATCCATCACATGTAATTCTGCAACAACATCTACCTAACCTACCTACTTTAACCTACCATTTTTTCTTCTTTATTAGGGTGCACTTAGACTGGCAAACCCTTATCACACTTTATTTTCTTTTACATATAGGAATCTATCTAATTCTAACCTTATTACATCCAAGAGCTCAAATTAAACTGTTGAGCTCCTTTTATTTACTCTACCTATCTACTTATCTGCCAAGATTAACAGTTTGGTCAGATTTTATTCTCTATCTCTAAAACATCAAATTTAAACATGAACAAGCCAAGTTTAAGGTGTTTGACTGTCCATCAATTGTGGCATAAGATACAAGTTGCACACAATTTGTTTATTACATAAGAGCAAAAAGTAGTGGCATTTAGACTTGCGCACTTTCCTTGGCCTTTCTTTTGGTGGGGTTCATTTTCTTTTACTTTTTTTTGGCCATTTTTATTCTTTTCACCCTTTGATTTTTCTTTTAGGGTATACCCTCTTTACATTTTTTAAATTTTTTTGATTTTTTGAGAATATGGAAAACCTTTGCAACAGGAAAAGGTATGAACATATTACATAGCCCATCAAGTCAATCATGATATATGACACCTATTGGTATAGGAATCTAACACGTAGATTACTAAGTATACAAGGATACATATAGAGTGAAATCTTGGTAGTTATGATTTTCAGACAACTAGCGAAGGTGAGGAAGGTTTCCACAACGAAGGAATTGAAAGATATTTGCACGAGGAGGTAGGTCAACAAAGTGGAGAGCAAAATATTAGTAGATATTTCAATATAACACTATTTGGCGGTTGAAAAACTTGTGACCGCTCGAGGAAAGCTGTCAAAAAATATCCAAACAGTTAACTGATGTGGAAGAACCATTGAATTGGAGGAGAATTAGGATGAGGATGATTGAGAAGCTGTCAGAGACCAATAAGAATACCCAAAATACTTAGTTAAGGGGTTGGCGAGGATAACGAAGATTCGTTGATGTTGTGTCTTTTGTTAAGCCACTATTAGTCGATTATAATAGTTAGTTTTAGTTGTTTTGTATGTCTGTAGAGGCTGTGAAACATATGTGTAGATGAGATGGTCTATTTTATGGTTGATAATGTTTTGTGCAGCAAAAATAATGTAATGTGCTATATTTATTTATTGTAAGGATAGTGAGATAGATTTAAAATACTTTCTGTTGTAGCACCATACATGTATTTCTCTGCTATGAAGTAATAAAAAACTGATGTATTCCCCCCCCCCATGTGTTTATAAATCTATGTGTTAACTTATTGTTTTTGTTTGCATAATTTCATTGCTACCACCTGTATGGTTTGATAATGATAATCCAACATCTTTTAATGACCCGCAAAGTGAAGAAATCGAGATGAGTTTAGTGGTATTGTCGTAATGATATTGCAAATGGTTGATAGTAAGTTAAATAAATAGTATAATAGTTTGTGAATTCTCATGTGGCGTATAAAATTAAGATGGATGTCACATGTCTATTTTCTAAAGTGTCATGACTTTTCACAATAAGTTAAGCCAACAATGTCACAAAAATCCAATAATCTCATCTGATTGCGGAAAACTAGTTCCAACAGTGCCCCATGGCACTTGAGGTGAGATTTCATCCACTCTGTGGTTGATGTCGAAAGGGTCAGTGCTGAGTGGGTTTGCTGGCCAAAATTGTGCACCAAACTTGGGTCTATCTAAACCCTGTGCCAACAATAGTTTCCTTGGTAAGCTTTTCTTTTGGTGCCTTGAAAGAATTTTGACAGTGATCATCCCAAAAAAAAAATCCTTAGTAAACAATTTGAGTAAAGGAGCAACTTTTGTTGTAATTTATGAATCATTTATAAAAATTGGCACGGCCTAAAAATCTTCTTACATTTTTTGGGGATATTGGAATTGGAAGCTTTCATATGACTTCAATCTTTCCTGGATCAAATCAAATTCCTGAACAAAATATGAGACTACCAAGAACAATCCTTTCAATTTTAGACATAGAACATATAACATCACTTAGTGCAAGGTTAGTCTCTTGGAATCTTATTAAAAATTCTCTAAATTCTCTAAATGATTTAGGAAAAGAATCATCATACACATAGAAATCATACACATAAACTTCCACATAATCATGGATTGGATAATTAAAATGGTCAATAATGCTCTTTGAAAGTTAGTGGGAGATTTACATAGCCCAATAGAAAAAAATTTGGTAGGTAAATGTTCCCCAAAGGCATGTAGAAGTTGTCTTGTTACGATATTTGGGTGCAATCTAGATCTGGTTGTAGCCACTAAATCAATAAAGAAAAGAGAAGTAGTTTTTACCAGCTAATGTGTCCAAAACCTGATCAATAAAGGGAAGAGGGAAGTAATCTTTTAAAGTGGATTTATTAATCTTGCTATAATTAATGCAAAATTTTCGCTTACCATTCTTCTTAGGAAGCATTACAAGGGGTGAAACCACCTGGCTATCTGAAATTGGAAAAATGAAATTGGCTTCAAGTAATTTTTGCAACTCCTCTTTAACAATCTCTTTAAGAGCTGGGTTCATGTGCCTTTAAGGCTATATAATGGGATGGGCATCCCCTTAATGTAAATTTGATGTGTATAAGTATCAAGATGAATGACTTTCATACCATGATAACTCTAAGAAAAGGCATCAATATGGTTTTTCAACATCTTGACTAATTGTTCCTGCTGAGGTTGGTAATGTTGAGAGATAATTTATAAAAAATTGGTTAACTAATTTCAATAAATAATATGAAATTATGGTACATCTATGTTTAATGTAAAAATATGTAGTGATAATGAAACATTTAGATTACAATTCTCTTGAAAATATGAACTAAAAAGACGATCAAGTGGATTAGGATTTTGCAAAGAATCTAAATTAACAAAAAAAAGTCAATGTGAGGTTTTAAAGTAAATTTTCTTTAAAAGCTCCTTATTCTCAATGCAATAGTTTTTAGGTTAAGGTTGTTATATTATTGGGCAAATGTGACATGGTTTTTAAAACTGTTTGGTGGGTATTTCTTACATGCATCAATCAAGTTAAGAGCAATGCAAAATGCCTAAGCTTACACTAACATTTTTTTAGTTTTTTAACAATGTTTATGGGACACAATGTAGAAAAAAATATGTTATCTACTAGATACCTATGATCAAATGCAACAAATAGATGTGCTACAGAAATGCATTGAAATATTTAAACATAAGGAAATTATAATATGAAACCAAACCATTTCACTTTGTCTTATCAATATGGGGCCATGCTACCCACTTGATGACATCATGCAATTTTTTGGTGGAAACTAATCGATGAGGTCATGCAATTTTTTTGTTCCACGGTTCCTTAATATAACCTCATATGAATGAGGGTCCATTACCACTGCATGGTTAAATTCCTTGTTTAGACTAGACACCTCTAGAAGGCACAAGAGATAATAAAAAATATGTAACTGAAACATGATGTTAATGCATTGGGTTCTTTGCTCTTTGCTTGTAGAGTTCATGTAAAGGCAGATTTAGGAGATTCAATTTCAAAAATTTATGCTTTATCTCACAATTGCAATGATGTTGAAAAATTGTCTAAAATTATGGATGGTAGGTAAAAATAACTTGGATTAAAGTTAACAAACATGTGCATGTGTTTCTTGTAGGAGACGCGTGCATTTCTTTCTTGTACGAGATATATCAATGTGAGATTTATCATAATTGTAAATATGAAGAAACTTTAAAGCATGAAAAACAGTTTATTATTATTTATTATTTAAACATATAAAAAACAATAATATCAAGCAAGCACATTGATATATAAAAATGAAAATAAATCTTATGTATAAGATTATAAGTAATATATCACATATTAATAATTAAATTTTGTTATTTTTGTGGAGTTCATGATGATACCAAATCACATCAAAACAAAAATAATTTTACCTTATAACATGAACTATGTTGAGTACACTAGCTATTACTGTCATAATTGAACTAATGAATCACTAATTCAAGGGTTGAGCCATCAACGTCTAACAAGTCTCAAAGCCACCTTATCCATGCCACCTAGGGTGTGTTGTTTGATTTTTGATTAGTATTCCATGCTCATATGTTTCAAGACACAAATTCTTGTGTTTTGTTAAATGATGATCTCATATCACATCAATTTTCCTCAATTCTTTCACATGCTTCAACCTTGGTATATTAGCTCCTATCCTATACACCTTAGATGAAACATGCACTTACACGTGGTACATTATTCTTTTGTACATATGGTGCTATGTTCTCTTGGTTTAGTTCGTTCACTTTAGTTTCTTTGCAATGGTCTCATGTATGGGTTTCTTACTTACACGTGTTGATATGGATTCACATATGGTTGTGAATATAACTAACACTAGGAGTGATCTAACAACACACTAAACTAAATTATTTTATTTTTCCCTAGATATAATAAGGGATATGATTTTCCTTTAGATAAGTGTAGTCATCTCTTGGGTCAAGTTGTACTACTCCAAATTTAATTGATGTAGAATATCTCGTATCCCAAACCATACTTACCTTTGCATTTTTCCCATTCACTTTCATTCCATTCATAAAAAAATATCACTCTCATATTTGACTTATCACATGTCATTCAAGAAGTTCCAAATTCGTTAATATCGTTAATGAGGGTTAATATCGTCCTTTGATGGTGAAACGTAGGCAAATTCTAAAACTAATTTAATATTATGAAGTTTCTAAAATAGACCACACGGTGTGCATTTATTACTAACTTGTGCAATGGGGATAGATTCACTACTATGAGTGAGTGCCTTGCATTGGGATCCATGGAAGTAGCATCTATGCCTTTGGGATCTCTATACCATGGCTCAAGATATATGTATACAAGAGTTTTTCACTGACTTGTGTCCATGTTTCTCATGCTAGTGTTTGTGGTGCATAGTTCAACCCACCCGAAATGTATTCCATCTAGACCACACCTCAGTCAAGGTTTACCATTAATCATCCTTTAGAAAACTTGTTCCAAATGTTAAGTCATGCATGCATGCCAAATGCCAAAACTTCACTCAAAACCCTGAAAAATTTGTACTTGTGCCTTTGTTTATTATTATAGTTCAATGTATAAACAACCATACACATGCAACACAAGATGAAACAACACAATATATGGTATGATGGCACCATGTGTGCCTAACACCCATATAACATAATACACATGATGTTAAAATCATAAAGAGTTTGCAAGTGGTGCCACAAATCATATAGTACAAGAGAAATACCATGGTGAAGTCCTACACAAATTACAAAACTTCCCTATCTTGCATGAACCTATTAAACAACTGTCTTGTAAGAAGTTTTCATCTCACCTACCTAATTACCTAATTGTCACTCGCTCAACTACTTGGTCATTTTTTGCAACCACACTTGTGCATTTACTATCATTCATCTTGCTCACTTCTTTGTCATCACATGCATCAAATTGCTGGGTGTCTTCATGTGCACCTTCATCTCCTTTGTACAACACTACCGTGTAGTCCATCTCCATTTTTCATGTCACTCTGTTGTAGCTGCTACAACAACCCAAAATTTTCAACTTCTTCTAAAATTTGGAGTCCCCTACTTTGAGTCTTAAAAGAGTAATTCTCAATGTTTTCTCTAAGTTTTCTTCCACTTGCTAGATTTTGAAAATCAATTGATCACAAGCTTATATGATTTGTCGCATCACACTTCGCTTTAGTGCATTGCGGGGTTATCCATTAGTGTTGCGCAAGGCCACTTCTCAAGTGTGTCGTGTCACATTTTTCCTTATCACATCACAACTCTAACCATTATTGTTGTGAAAACCTTTTTCCAAGTGCAAATATTCGCAAGCTAAATACCAATATCACATTTCCATTTGTGATAGTGCAACCCCTTAAGCCTCATCACACAGCCTTAACCCTTTTTGTAAGAATCTACACGAAGGTGCATTAAATGCACCATATCCCTTCACACATGTGGAAAATATATGTGGGAAACTCCCCCCCACCCCCCCCCACAACCCCATTTTATCTTAAATTTTCCTCTGACTCCTCGATATATTGGTGCAAGAAAGCACAACTTACCACAATTTGTTGTTAGAAGCTGTGTTGCTGCTAGGAGACTGACTGTCGCACTAGGGTTTCGGTAATTCATTGCACCTTTGTTTTTTTGTTTGCAACTTTTGGTATTTCATCTTCCCCATCATTTTTTATTATGATTTCTTGTCTTCCACCTACCCTTAGTCCTTTATATATATAATTCCTCTCCGGCTTAGTTTCGCTCTTTTATTTTCCCTCCTTCAACCGTTCCCATTATTTGTATTTGTTCCATACTTAGTCTTCTCATCGAATCCTACTCCCTGCCATAGTGAAGGAACGTAGGCATCCTTTCACTATGATGCTCTTCTCATATGAATTCACACTATCTTGAAGCTTTTCCCACCATTTTCGCAGTGGTAGATATTTTTCTAGTATTCAAACTTTTCTTCCCTGCATAACGACACACCAAAATTAATTTTCCCTATCGTTCCTTATTCTGACACCACTAACCTTCACCCACCGCTTCATCGCACCCTGACGCTGTTTTGTGCGATAGCACAATTCCTTGTCGCGACTTACCTTGTCTACCTGTAATAAGCTATACCTCGTCACACTATCTTAATCTTTATCACAACCTTTCTATGTAACCTACATGACATCATGTCACACTCTCTTGATACAGTTTGTGAAAGACACTAAATTAAGTTTATTTACCTAACATATTTGTCATCATGAATATCTTTGAGATGTCAGGTATTGTGGATCTAGAGTGTTTCAACATCTCCTCATCAACATGAGACATGGCTCCAACTACAAAGAAAATACTAGGCATGGAGATTGCAGAAAGAAATATAGAAGGTGCAATGGAAAGTCTTCTAATCCTAGTACCTAGTTATGTAGACACAACTTGCTATATATATAAAATAATGCCAATTAATTGGACAAGTATTTATAAAGCATTTTCTTGGAAGGAAGTACCCTCAGATGAAGAGGATAACAACGTATATTGCAATGTTAAAAATCATGGTTTCACAAAGTAGCAACACACCCTTTCACCCTACCATGTGCAAAAACTATTGCGTGGATATTCAAATGTATAAACATAAAGGATATGACTGTCAGATATAAGCATGGTGTGGAAATAACAACATACACATATCTACACATTGCTGAATATTACAAGATTCCAAGTTGTCAGGTGATCCTTTCTTAAAAATGGTTTGTTAATTTCTTATGACTCCTAGGGACATCCTTAAAAATTGGCGGTGGGAACCAAGTATGTTTATACATCGAGTAGATGAGATTTATAAAACCAAGTTATTAAGGAAGGTGTATCAAATGGTGGCAACAATGTGTTGTAGGTTGTATGAAATACAACATGCACAATCATTTGAAAAATATTGGGTACCGATGATGTACGCATGTGCCTGAGAAGGAAGTATATTTAATTGGTCATAAATTGTAGCATCCTCCAGCAGAGCCAATGTAAAGAGAGCCAAGGAGGTATATGAGGGGGAGAAACGTAAAGTTTACATGGCATCGTACGTGCTAGATGCCATATGTGCTAAGTGTAAGTTTCCATCATTGGGGTGGTGATGGAAATTTGCTCCAGATAAACCACCAATCCATATCTATTGCATGAATCTATGGGATACATGTTATAAGGGAATTTGTCATCATATTAATGATAACTTTATTGCTCCTATATTTCATATACTCTTTGATACATAAGCCCCTTGCATGTTAGACAAAGATAGAATGACACTGCAAGATATTGACGATTAGTTTACTCCTGAATACTCAACATATGTAGGGGTATTTGGAGCTTACAAGCCTCCCCATCATCCGCCTTTATTTGTTATAGATAATATAGTCTTGTAGGAGGTAGCTTACCAAAATACAACATGGCTTACTAACACACTGGATAAAGCAAAGAAAGCTCCATGGCCCACATTTCCTCTATGTATAGGAGCTTACTATATTCAAAGTTTTAGAGAGGCAAAGGCTAAGGCCAAGGAGTTAGAACCCTTTAGGTTTTGCATACTTGGTTTTCATAGATATGATTCAGGGGGTGTTTCATCAAGGAAATGTAAACTAACGAAGTACATATGGAAATACACCTTGACTATTTATGACAAATAAGATAAGGTGAAGAAATTTTATAACACCACCAAGGCGGTCAAAGTAAGAAAAGGGGTTGGTACTTATAAACCTACAAGTGACCTCTAATATCCATAAGAAGAGACTAAACAAAGCATGGACAATCCAAAAAATAAAGCTGATTTGAAAAGAAAATAGGAGAAGGAAGTTGTAAAGAAGGAAAGGTTGAAAATGAAAAATGCTAAATAAGAATCAAATAAGAAAAAAGAGGAGGAGAGAAAGAGAAAAAAATAAGAGGAAGCAGTGAGGAAAAGAGAAAAGGAGAAAAATAAAAAGCAGAAGGAAGAATCTGTTGTAGCGGCTACAACAACCCTCCAAAATTTTTCCTATGTTTTGATTTTGGAGCCTTCCTTCCTATCCATAGGAGCTTATCTTGTACTGTCCTCAAGTATTCATTATTGATCAAGGCTTATTCTTTTCATCGAAGCTTGTGTTTGCTTATATTCATACTTAGTCGATATTTTAAGTCACAAGCTAACCTCTTGACTTGGCCTTGCAGTAGTTTTGGGCTTGCCTTCAGAAATGATGAAATCCATGAGGGAAAGCCAACCTTGATGATTGGAAATGCATAATCCAAACTGACAGTTCTACTTTGAGCTCAGAAACTGCAGAGTCATGGGAGGCCGCCCAACACTGAGCCCATAAATTGCACAATCCATCCCTTGAGCTCAGAATTTGTGCAATGCACTGAGCAAAAAAGTTACATAGTTCTCTAGAATTGCGCAATATTTCCCAACAGTGTGCATGGCAAGTTTCCTGAAAAAGAAAAAACCAAAAAAGCTAAAAGCGGAAAATCATCCCTCTAAAATAGGGATTCATTATTAGTTTCTGAAGGTGGCACAATTGCTATTTTTAGGTATGCGCGTCATAAACCCTAATACAATCAAATATATTTAATTGATGCTTCTAGAGCTCATTTATACATTCGATCTTGGAGCTCTAGCATTCTTGAGGAGATCAAGGAACCTTCAGTGGAGTTATCGTCGCTTTTTTGGGTGAGTTTTGCTTTTGTCTTCTTTTACCGCTTTTTTTGTCGCTTTTTGTCTTTTCACTTCTGTGAGTGTTTTTTTTCTTGTTTCTCTTCATGGTTGATGGTGTTTTAACTTATATTAGCTTGTAGAGGTGTTGTGTCAATTTTTTGCTTGCCTTTCACAAGTGTCACATCGCTTTTGTTGTTTTTTCACTGATGGTCGCCGTTTTGACGAATTTCCTCACATATTTGAATTTCCTTCTGTTTGTTGACTTTCTACACTTGATTCATATTGATCCATCCATAATTACTCAAACCTGAACTCAAAATAACATCATCACTTAGATTTTCTTATTTTCCACACTTTCACTGGGCATATCTGCATTTTCTCTTGACCAATATTCACCTTGCTTATCTGGGCATTACACAGGTTTGAGGATCAAGCCAAGAGCTTGGCCTCTGAGACTACACAATGTAGAGTACAAGTTGGCCCAACTGCACATTGTGAAGTTCCAGGGCTCAGTCTGCCACCTTGGCCACTAAGACTATGCAATGCATAGTCTCTCCTAGTCACCACCCAGAAATAACTACGCATTGTGCAATATCGAGCCTCAGGTTGTGCCCTTGGATGCTGGGACTATGCAATGCACAATTCTCAAAACTAGTCTCCCTTACTTTCTCATGAAAATTGTGCAATATTTATCACTAGTTCATCGGATTTCTACTTGATCTTCCTTTGAAGGTAGGTTTGAAAAAACTAATGTTTGCTTGCCATGAGTGCCTTTTCTGTCCCACATGTACCACATTTGTTGAGCACTTTTCTCTAGCTATGATTATTACCATGACACCCAAGAGTGATTCTTCAAAAGATACCACTGAAATAAATACCAGGGAAACAATTGAGAAAACTCCTATTAAATTGCTAGTGTATGCGGACACTCAAATATTTGTGGAAAAGGAGTTACATCTAAAATGGTAGAAAGTTATGAAGCTTTTTCAAAAAATATCTTCAAGGAATATATAGAGGACTGAAAGGTATATATTAGTGTTCAACATTCGAGACTATACAGGGTTGCATGTAGATATCCAGCCTTCCCATGTGTAGATGTCATCAAATCGATTGTTTCACACATTGATGTGAAGAGCATGATACTGAACAGTTCCAACAAGCATAAGCTTGCTACTTTTTTGGCAGAATATTATCAGCTTATGTATCATTTTCCCATGCTAGTAACACTCATGGACTCATACTTATATGCCACCAAAAACTATGTGAGCACAAGAGATATTGTTAAAATCAGGGTGAAAGAGCTATCGAAGTTTTGACAAACACCCACTCATACATACAAGACAAAGTATCCCAGGAAGGCCTACCAACTCTTGGTTATCTTAGCTTGCAGAATCTATGGTCAAGAGAGCATGGAGATATTTTATGAAGGGTGGGAATTTTTATTGAACCAGGTTGTGAATGAGGGCAAGTCATTCAACTGGTCATACTTGTTGGCTTGACAGTTGAGAGCCCATGTATCACTGCCCAGAATCCTCCCAAGGGTGGGAAAACAAGCTTCTATATTTCTGCATACTTACTGGATGTAATCTGTGCACAAAATGAATTTCTTAGCATGGACTGGACTTGGACACCAGGGGACCCTGCCGTGTACATCTACTACAGGTTTCTCTAAGATTTCAGCCATCGAGGAGTCATGGAGAAGCTAAATGACCACTTCATCATTCTGCTATACAAGTTTATCTTTTAGGAAGAACCACCTTGCATGTTACGTGGAGAAATATTGGCAATATCAGAGATAATAGATTGGTTTGCCTCACTAGATGGTACCTTCCTTAGAATGTTCGACGCTTAGAAGTTACCGCATATTTTCCAAGTTATGCCATTGAAAATATGGTCATGTAATAAGTTTCATATCATCTCACCAGAGGGTTGTCATAAGCCTTGCACAGGAAGAAGAAAACACCATGGGCCACTCTTCCTATGTAAGTTGGATTGTACAAGATCAAGAATATCAAAATCGTGGACAAAGAAGGAACGACGATTGAGAATTTTTCATTCAGTATCTGAGACATTAATCCGTACGATCCCCGTGGTGTTTGCAAAGACCACTGTGAAAGAATACATTATCAGTGACTCAACAGGAAACTTCATTGGTTAGAGTAGGATCCATGAAAGTATTGATACAATGCCTCCATACACCGTGATCTAGTGAGTATAGAAGGGACTTCACAGGTCACTTCGTAGAAGGTAACAAATCCAGAAGTAGTGCCAACAGAAGGGAGAAACCCCATGCAGGATAAGGGAAAGAGAAAGGTTTCTCACAGTCCAATGGGAGAAAAAAGCTGCAAGATGAAAGAAGATCCACTTATTATGGAAGTAGATTTAGAAATTGAGTCAAAGATGAGTCAAAGGATGTAGAGAGAAGAGCATAGGAAGAGAGAAGAGTAGCGGAGGAGAATGAATGAAGAAGAGCAGAAGCAAGAACAAGAAGAGAAGTAGAAGCATGAAGAAGAAGAAAGGCAATGCGTCATAGCAAAAGAAACAACACAAAATCAAGTTAAAGAGCAAGAACAAAACTGACCAACAACATAGGAGGAGAGCAGACATATGAAGGATCAAGAGATTTCTTAGAAAATTGAGGAATTGATTGAGATTTTGTGTTGGAATCATGATTGCCGTTAGACCAAAACCTGCAGGCATTAGTCTCCGCTACAATTGCCAGAGTTAGGATCCATGAGAGGTAGTTAGTCCATGTCGTGAAACACACGGGGAGCGTTGAACCCAATGTCCAACAATCTCCCCCCCAATGCGAGCCGAGTGAGTTTCGAACTTGAGACCTTTCGCTCTGATACCACTTGTTGGAATCACGATTGCCGTTAGACCAAAACCCGCAGGCATTAGTCTCCACTACAATCGCAAGAGTTAGGATCCACGAGAGGCGGTTAGTCCATGTCGCGAAACACACGGGGAGCGTTGAACCCAGTGTCCAACATTTTGGACATGGAGGAGGAACCAGAGCCACAAAATCAGGATGTTGACCTGATGCGGAGTGCATAACAGGTCACAATTTAGTCTACACCACCTCCAGTAGTAGAGTTAGCTATGGGCGAGGAAGAGGAAGTTGTTCCTCTTGATGATGATCCAGTCATGGAAACTTACAAAATTTCGTACGATGATATTTAGAGGAATATTGTCTAAGTGTGTAAGAAGCACTTTATGGATGATCTTGCATCACCTGGATTCATTAGAGAGAGGGTGATAGTGGTGGACACCACAAAGAATCCTAATTCCATTGACGAAGCCAACTTGGCCTTCGCCGGTGTAGCAAGATTAAAAAATCAATATTTAATGGTTGAGAATAAGTAATTGGCACAAGATTTATAGGTTGTGAGGAAAGAGGCAGAAAATCTCTACGCAATAGCTCAAAACACATCTTTCCCACAAGTCTACTTGAAGGAAATGAGAGCAACGATACTTGGTGAAGTATCAACACTTGGAGAGACCATGTAGAATGTCTATGAGGAGCTTGCAACCGTACATAATGATATGAACTTGTGCAGGAACACAATAGAATATATATATAAATATAAACACAAATATGCAACAGAAATAAAACTTCATTTCATTAATATCAAAGAATTGAAATATGCTTAAATACAAAATCGAAATAAACTAGCTCGGGCGATGGTAGCTTATCTCTGAGCAGAGATGTGGCAGCTACATGGCTCTGAAATATGTTAAAATGAGGCTCAAGAGCCTATTTATTATTGAGAAACAATGCAAAACCCTAAACATCCAAAAACATAACCCTAGGAGATGAATCACCAAATCTGTGGGCCCCGATGGGGTAAATTGGGACATCAACTTCCCGGGATCATAACTTTGGGATACGATATCCGTTTGACGTGCACTGTTAGGTCACTATATTAATAGTGTAGTCCCTTATTGTTGTTAGTGTAGCCCACTTATTGTTATTTTTGTCCCCCTGTAACCCCCATATTGTTATTATTGTGCCCTTACATTATTATTCTTGGGTCGGCTAGGATTAGATTGTGACCCCATGGAATCCTATATATAGAAGGAGGTTTTGTCATTTGTATCATCCAAGAATTTTTCATTTATGTAATGTAAAATAGGTTTCCCCCTCGAAGTGGCTGATTTCTAAGGCGTTGAGCTCTCTTTTATTCTATTTTTGGCACTAGTTTCATAACATTTGGTATCAGAGCTTTGGATTCTAGGGTTTCGCTGCTCCAAACAGGTCATCGTGGAATTTTCGCTGTAAAATTTTTTCTACGAAGGTTTAGAAGCTGAAATTGTTACCACGTGAAGCTGAAATCCTGAGGAACTTTGTGTAAAAATTTTAGATCTTGGTTCAGAATAATTTAGGAGATATGATTTGTGGAAATTAGGGTTTTTTTAGGCTCCTGAATTTCATCTAAAATAGGTGACCTTGGGAAAATTGTCATAACTCTCTCTCTGAGCATCAGATTGGAATTATGTAAAAAGTGGAAAAAATCAAATGGACTATAGTTTCTTTTTTATCAATTTCAGTGCTGAAGGAGGAAAAAGTGACACATGGCACACCGTACAAGTTAGCTCTACTAAACTAATCCATAATTAGGTCATTGTGGGAGATTGGGCATAAATTTGTCTTGAAGCATCCAAATCAGGTCAGGCTTATGGCATTCGAAAGAAGATTCAGAGGGATACTACAAGATAGAATTTTAGATATTGAAGATCCGAAATCACAGAGAAATTCAGTTTGAATATCAAGCTCCTCAAAAGTAAGAAAAAGGTGTGTATTTTATTTTTCAAATTGCATAACTCTTGTTTCAAAAATCAGTTTGAAGTGATTCCAAGGGAATATTGAAGCATAGATATCAGTATTGGGTTCTATAATGCCTCCAAAAAAGAATTCAACTCTCATTAAGCCCCCATAATACTCTACTATGACTCATGAAGAGGAAGAAGTTCAACATGATATATCAAAATTACATGAGCAAGTGCACCAAATTTCGCTCTCGCAAAGAGCAACACAAAATGAAATGGAAGTTTTGAAGAAATTCATGGAAGCTAAGATGGATGGTTTGAAGAAATGTATGGAAGCTAAGATGGATGTTTTGAACAATGGCATGGAAGACATGGAAGAAAAAATGGAAGAAATGAAGAATGATATAAAAGCAGACATGGAAGGCTCGACAAAGTTGATACAAGAAATGATTCCTAATGGCGAAAAGATAGTAGAGGAAGCTCACGACGAGAAAAAAATAAATGTTAATCGTGATTTCATAAACTCGAATGTTGGATGGAAGACCCACCATATTCCAAAGATCGATAAGAGGAAGTTTGATGGCAGGGATCCCATAACATGGATACTACATATGGAGCAATATTTTGATCTCAATAATGTGCAAAACACACAAAAGGTACGCATTGCAACTTTATATTTAGAAAAAAATACATTTGTATGGTATCGATGGCTTTGCTTCCATAAAATTTTTTTCACTTGGTAAATTTTTACAGACGAAATGATAGCACATTATGAGGATACAAAGAGAAACACCTTCTTTAGCCAATTGATAAATCTCAAACAAAAGGGTTAGGTGGTGGAGCACATTGAGGACTTCCAAAAATTGAATATAAGGGTAAATGATATTCTAGAGGAACACAAGATTGATGCCTTGATAGGGACTTTAAAGGATAACATCCAATATGAGGTTTTCCTTTGGGAACCTAATTCATTAGAGAAGGGATTCAGGTTGGAAAGAAAAATTGAATGTAAAATTATGGTGACAAGGAAGCCTACCACTCACATCTATAAATATGGAAGTGTTGCTACTCCTAGACTTCCACAACCTACAAGGTTGAAACCACAAAAGTTGGAAGAAAAAAGAGAAAAAGAGCTTTGCTACAGTTGTGATTGCAAATAAACTAAAGGTCATAAGTGTGGTGAGAAGAAATTATTTTACATAGATTGTGAAGAGGAGGAAGAAAATGAATAAAAAACTTCAAAAGAAAAGGATATACACCAGGAACCAGACATAGAGAAAGAGGAAATGAGTCTTAACATATCGTGTAATGCATTGGTAGGAATTATCACTCCTCAAACTCTCAAGATAGAAGGACATATCAAGAAGAAAAAGGTATTAGTGTTGATTGATTCGGGTAGTATCCATAATTTTATTCATTGTAAGGTAGCCAAGGAATTGAATTGCTTCCTATACCAAACACCAGAATGTCAAGTGATGGTTGCAAATGGAGGAACTATAAATTGGTCTGGAAAATGCCATACTATCAAGCTAGCCACGGGGAATATGTATTGAATAGTCCAATGCTTTCCATTCCAATGGGAGGTTCTGATGTTGTACTAGGAGTACAATGGTTACAATCTTTGGGGATGGTAGCTTTTAATTTTCAATAAATTTTCTTGATTTTTTTTTTTTTTTTCGGAAGGAAAGGAAGTCGAATTACGGGGTATCACAGGGAAGCCAGGAAAGATAATAATATCTAATGTCATGACAAAGCTTTTGAAGAAAGAACAATGAGGCGTAATTGCATAATTATGCTCACTAGAAGTTCCAAAATCAAAATAATATATTTCTCCTGATCTCCAAAAAGTCTTGGACAATCATTCCAAGGTTTTTGAAACTCCCAAAGGACTCCCACCTATTCGTGATCATGATCATCCTATTCATTTGATTCCAGGAAGTGTTCCTCCAAACATCAGGCCTTACAGATATCCTTATGTCCAAAAGAGTGAAATTGAATGTATGGTTTCAAAAATGTTAGAGTCTGGTATAATTCAACCTAGTCAAAGTTCTTTCTCTACTCCAGTAGTATTGGTTCACAAGAAGGATGGATCATGGCACATGTGTCTGGGTTATAGGGAGCTCAATAAGCTAACTATTAAAGATAAATTTCCCATTCTTGTGATTGATGAAATATTGGATGAATTACATGGACCAATTTATTTTACCAAGTTGGATCTTCGTTTAGGATATCATTAAATTAGAATGAAGACTGAAGATATTCCAAAAACAACATTTCAAACTCATGAGGATCATTATGAATTTTTGGTCATGCCTTTTGTCCTTACCAATGTACCTTCTACATTTCAAGGGTTGATGAATTCTATTTTCAAACCCTTCCTTAGAAAAATTGTGTTAGTATTTTTTGATGATATACTAATCTACAGTAGGTCTTTGAAGGATCATGTTCAACATGTTGACAAGGTGCTTAAACTATTGGTGGAGAAACAATTATATGCAAAAACCTCCAAATATTTCTTTGGAGTACAAGAGGTGGAATATATGGGTCATATTGTATCTCATGAGAGTGTTAAGGTAGACTCTAACAAAAATAAAGCCATTAAGGAATGGAAAGTCCCCTCAACCATAAAGTAGTTGCAAGGATTTCTCGGGTTAACAGGGTATTATTGCAAGTTTATTAAGAATTATGGGAGAATAACAACACCTCTAACAACATTATTGAAGAAAGATGCATTTTCATGGACCCCTGAAGCAACTAAGGCCTTTGAACATCTTAAAGAGGCAATGTGCCTAGCACCGGTCTTAGCTATGCCAGACTTCACAAAAACCTTTATTGTGTAATGTGATGCCTCTGGAAATGGAATTGGTGCTATTTTAATGCAAGAAGGAAGATCCATTTCTTTTGAAAGTCGTCCAATCAAAGGAAAATATTTATAGAAATCTATTTATGAGAAGGAAATGTTGGAAATACTACATGCACTAAAGAAATGGTGACATTACCTAATGGGAAGACACTTCAAGGTAAAAACTAATCATGATAGTCTTAATTTTTTTTTGGAAAAAATAATATCTTCAGAAGAGAGGAAAAAATGGGTCACAAAGATGTTGGGTTATGACTTTGAAATCATCTAGAAAAAAGGGAAGCTAAATGTTGTTGCAGATGCACTCTCAAGAAAGGATGAAGAGGTGGAAGCATTTATTTATGCCATTTCTATTATCCAACCAGATTGGATAACCAAAGCAAGGGATTAATGGAAGAAGGATGAAGAAGTGTGGACACTCATTCAAAATTTGTAGCAAGATCCTAGTACATTTGATACATTTTAGTTGGAAAAATGATTCATTATGGTACAAAGATCACTTATATATTTGTAAGAATTCCCAACTAAAACAAAAGATTCTTTTTGAATTGCACAATTCTCCTTTAGGAGGACACTTAGGATTTTTAAAAACTTACCACAGGGTGAGGAAAGAAGTTTTTTGGGATAGCCTTAAATATGATATTCAAAATTTTGTGGAAGAATGTTTGGTTGATACAATTAAGACCCTGGGTCTTCTACAACCTTTATCCATTCCAAGTCAATGTTGGGAGGAGATTTCAATGGATTTTATTAAAATTTTACCTAAGTCTGAAAGAAAGAGTATCATCATGGTGGTAGTTGATAGACTTACCAAGTATGCACACTTTACGGTGCATTATATCATCCATTTAAAGCAAGTACAGTTGCTACTACACTTATGGAAACAATTCAAAAGCTACATGGAAACCCAAAGATTATGGTAAGCGACAGAGATCCCATTTTTACTGGAAATTTTTGGATGAAATTATTTTCTTGTTTGGGTACTCAACTAGCTCATAGCTCATCTTATCATCCTCAATTCGACGGTCAAATTGAGATAGTGAACACATTCTTGGAAGGATATCTTCATTGTTTTGTATCTGATAAACAAACATAATGGTTCAAGTGGTTACCTCTGTTTGAATGGTGGTATAACACTTCCTTCCATACTGCAGCAAAAATGACCCCATTTATGGCACTTTATGGATATCATCCACTGTCCATCACTTCATATTTAATAGAAAATTCTAAGTTTCAAGCAGTGGAATATCGCATCGAGAATCAACAACAAGTTCTCCAACTCTTAAAGGATAACCTAAATTTGGCACAAAATCGAATGAAACAACATGCAGATCAACATCGCAGCGAGAGAAGTTTTGATGTAGGAGATTGGGTATTTTTACGACTACAACCACACAAAAAAATGACCCTCAAGCAAGCTAAGAAGGATAATAAATTATCTCCAAAGTACTATGGTCCTTACAAGGTGTTGCAAAAGATTGGTACTATGGAATACAAATTCGAGCTTCCTGCTTCTTTGCGAGTGCATCTAGTTTTCCATGTTTCATGAATAAAGAAGGTTATAGGTGACAAAATTCCAATTCAAAAAATATTTCCAGAACTTGATGAGGAAGGAAAAATCATATTGGAACCTGAAGCAGTCATGGAAATAAGAACTCGACAACTACGAAATCGATCAATTTCAGAGTATCTCATTAGGTGGAAGAACTTACCCATTGAAGATTCTACATGGGAGGATGAGAATTTTATACAGAATCATCCAGAGCTACTTGAGCATTGAGGAAAACACTTTTTTGAAGGAGAGGGGCATGTTAGGTCCCTATATTACTAGTGTAGTCCCTTATTGTTGTTAGGGTAGCCCCCTTATTGTTATTGTTGTACCATTGTAACCCCGATATTGTTATTATTGTGCCCTTACATTATTATTGTTAGGTCGGATAGGATTTTATTATGACCCCATGGACTCCTATATATACAAAGAGGTTTTTTCATTTATATCATCCAATAATTGTTCATTTATGTAATGTAAAGGAGGTTTCCCCCTCGAAGTGGTTGATTTCTAAGGCGTTGATCTCTCTTTTATTCTATTTTTGGAGCTGATTTCGTAACATGCACAAAACCTCGTTAGAAATATATAACCAAGGACTACAAATTTCAACTTGTTTTCTTGTTTTACAAAAAAACTTCCTTTAGGGCCTCAAAACGACTCTAGAAGTTCAGGACCTGAAAAACTGCCAAAAATAGTAAATTGTGCTATAATTAAGGAAACTGAAAAACTAAAAGAAAAAATGGTGGGGGTTGAAGTGGAATAGGCGGGTGGCAAAAAATATCAACCTAGATCAGTCATCCCCCCTTAGGAAGCAATGGTTCCCATTGCGTTGAGTGCCTCCATGAGATGGGGAAACTTCTACTGAACTTGGTCCCTGGTTAGCCACTTGCCTTGGTGCAGAAGTTGGCTAGCTTTGACAACCCAATATAGTTGGATCTACATGTCCTTGATATACGTGTCCATGATCCGATCAGTTTTGGCCTGTTCTATGCAGCTTGGGTTCAACTCTGTTGGAGTGAGTTGTTCCATAATGTCGAATGTGTCCAACAATGGTGGAAATTATGGCTCAAGGCGGTCCACATTGAGTAGTGGGTGTAGGCCAAGGAATGGAGGAATTATGAGCTCAAATTCATTGTCTCCTACATCCTTGATATGGTGTACGACCCATATCGGAGTAGGCGAAGCTTGCAGTGTGTTCCAACGATGCGCTCCTTTTGCAAATATAGCCAAATTTTTTCACCCACATGGAACTTGTGTGGCACCCAATGTTGATGATGTCACTGATTGTACTTAAGATTGTCTCCATCTAATATGTCATGGACCTGCTGGCATATGTTTTAAATGCACTCAATGAAGTTTTTGGCCTTGACAAATTCAGACTAGACATGAGCCGAATCTGCCTGAGTAGCTATAAATGGTATGGCCACGTCAATGGGACATAGTGGCTAGAATCCCAACCCCACCTGAAAGGGGCTTTGGCTAGTTGAGCTATGAAGAGCTCTGATGTATCTGTGCTAGACATATAGGACGATTTTATCCCATGTGCGTGTATGCTTTGATTTTTACATGCATAGAATGTGCACGATCATCCCCAAAATGTAATGGTTCCATTATCGGTAGACCTGCACAATGGAATGCATCTATTTTTCATATGTGGGATAATTTTGGACAATGTCTGAAAGTGTCTCACTATGAGATGCCAATGGATGCCCCTGTTGAGTAAGAACTAAACCAATAGCATAGTTGAAGGCATCTGTCTCAATCTCACTGATGGTTGCTGCATGTCTAGTAATGTGAGCACTAGTGCATAAAAAAGGCGATGACGATGCTTCAACTTGATGAACACATTCTATTGGGATTCAGACCAAAAGAAATTTTCTTTTGCTCCTCCCTTGATGACTTGAATCAATGGCCAAGTTATTTGAGAGAACCCCAACATGAACTTGCAATAGAAGTTGGAAAGACCCAGAAAGCTGCAGAGGTCTGTTAGTGTGGTTGGTGTTGGCCAATACCATATGAATTTTATCTTGGATGTGTCCACATGCACACCCTTCTCATCAATGATGTACCCTAAATGTTGAACCCAAGTCATACCAAAAGTTCATTTCTCCAAACCACAACTTGTGTTGTTGCAGTGTATTTGGCCACTAGTTTGGGGGTGGAAATCCGTGGACTTAGTCAGCATGGTATCCAACATCGTCCAGAGAATTGGCCAAAATGTACTTAGGAACCTGCTATCTTGTCTGAGATAATGGACTGTGGGATGCGAAAGTGTACCCACACGCTTTCAAAGAAGAGTTTCGCAGTGGATTCTGCGGTGATGCTCTTCTTACATGCCACTAGAATGGCCATCTTAGATAATCAATCGATGACCATGAAAACACAATCATTTCCATGCTTAGTAGAAGGAAGGCCCCACATGTAATCCATGGAGATGGATTCCAAAGGTCGACTAGGAGTAGGTAGAGGAGTATATAGGCCTGCTTCTTGTTGTTCGGATTGGAAATGGCATAGGAAGTGCAGGATATGATGTACTTCCCAACATCCCATCGAAGGTTCGACTAATAAAAATACTTCTACAAGACTGCCACTGTTTTCTCTACCCCAAAATGTCCAACGACCCAACTGTAGTGCACTTCCAAAATCATCTTGGCACTCTCATTTAAAGGAATACAAAGGTGTACTAGGTGGTATAATAGTGCATCCTGAAGGTGAAAATTTGGAACTTTCTTGCCTTCTAGGGGCGTCTGGTATGTGTTTCAAAATTCAGGATCACTCTTGTAGATATGCGGCCATTCTGAAGTCTCGTGCCCATAAGAGTCGAGCATAATGGTCAGCGCCATGACCGACGGTCAACTAAGGTAGTCTGCAACATTTTTGGTGCTACCCTTCTTGTAATTAATGTTAAAATGGAATTGTTGTAGGTATGTGGACCATTTATGATGGTGATCATTCTGCAAATTCCCTTGTGTCTGGATAAACTACAGGGGTCAGTGGTCTGTGTGGATGACCGTTTCCTTCCCCATAATGTAATGGTTCCATTGCCTGCAGACCTGCACAATGGAATACATCTATTTTTCATAGGTGGGATACTTTCAGATGGTGTCTAAAAGTGTCTCATTGTGATATGCCAATGGGTGCCCCTGTTGAGTAAGAACTACACCAATAGCATAGTCGAAGGCATCTGTCTCAATCTCACTGATGGTTGCTATAGGTCTAGTAATGTGAGCACTAGTGCATAACAGAGGCGATGGCAATGCTTAAACTTGACGAACACATTCTGTTGGGATTCAGACAAAAATAAATTTGCTTTCGCTCCTCCCTTGATGACTTGAATCAATGGCCAAGTGATATGAGAGAACCCCAACACGAACCTATAGTAGAAGTTGGAAATACCTAGAAAGCTGTGGAGCTCTGTTAGAGTGGTTGGTGTTGGCCAATCCCAGATGAATTTTATCTTGGCTGTGTCCACATGCACACCCTGATCATCAATGATGTACCCCAAATATTGAACCCAGGTCATACCAAAAGTGCATTTCTCCAAATTGGCACACAAATTATGTTGCCGTAGTGTATGGAGGACCTGTTGAATGTGGTGGAGGTGCTCTTCCCAACTCTGGCTGAAGATCAGGATGTCATCCAAATATACCACCATGAATGAGTTGGTGAAGGGTCTCAAGATGTCATCCATCAACCTCATGAAGGTTGCGAGGGAATTCTTCAACCTGAAAGGCATGACCAACCATTAAAAAAGGCCCTCCTTGGATTTGAAGCCAGTATTCCACACATCAAAGGGTTCGATTGGTACCTAGTGATTACCAGACTTCAAGTCAATATTTTTGAAATGTTTTCCCCCCTTGAGTTGGTCCAGGAGGTCATTAATCTATGGGATCGAATACCTATTCTGGACAGTGATCTTGTTCAATGCCCGATAGTTAATATAGAGTCTCCAGGTCCTATCCTTCTTCTGTACCAACACAATTGAGCTCCCATAGGGTGATGAAATTGGCCTGATGTGCCCTTTCTACAACAACTCTTGAATCTTCCTCTTGATTTCTTCATTCTACAGAAAATAGCATTGATAGATTGATCCATTTGGTAGTGGTGCACCCGAGGTTAGATCGATGGGGTGCTTGACATGGCAGTGTAGAGGTACCCTTGCAGGTGAGGTGAATATGTCCCTGTACTCCTCCACGACCTTGTCCATCTATTTTTGTCACAAGAAGGAGCCCTGTTTTGAGGCCATGGCCACAATATTATTCTTTCCCCGAGGGGGAATCATAAAGGAAAAAAATTTACCAGTCTGGGAAATGATCTTATTGCATTGCTTCGTAGAGATCAAAGAGATGGCGGTAGGTGGTTCTACCTCCAGTATATTAGACATATTATTTCCCAATGTAATAATAATAGTGCGAGGTCTAGAATTATAAAACATTTTTCGCTTCCACAAGTATGGTTGGCCTAATAACACATCACAAACTTCAAGAGGAAAAACATCACACAATACCTCATTTGTGAAGGGCTTGATGCTGTAGGGTAGGCGATACTGCTGGCTGACACATGGATCTTTTCCTTGGTGAAGCCACCTGATTATGTATGACTACGGGTGTGTTATGGTCGGTAGGCCTAACTGCTTCACGACCTTTGCTGAAATGAGGTTCTTTTGGTTCCTGCTGTTAAAAATGAACTACCACGGAGAACCCTTCACCCACATCTGTGAGTGGAAGAGGCTCTCCCCCTTCTCTATATATTCGAGCTAATCCTTCTAGATCTTGGTGGTGGAAAAGGTGGCACTGGGATCCACATCAATAATCTGATTCCCTTTGTCATTTCCCCTGTCGAGTTTTGACCCAGAGTCGAAACATGCATCTGATTCAGAATCCTTCAGCTCAGCCACCATTGACTGCTTGGCTCAACACTCACTCATGTTGTGAGTGCGGATCTTATGGAACTCACACTAATTTCCCATGTCCTTCTTTGTATTCATGGTGTTTTTCTTTTCTTGAAGCTTTGAAGGGTTGTCCTGGGTCACCCCACCTTGGCCTTGCCCTTTTTTTTTTTTTCAGTTTGGGGGTGCCTTTCCCGTGCTTCGGATTTGTAGAACCAAAATATCTCTTCTTCTGTTTAAACTTCTGCTCGATTTTGAGAGCATATCGATAGACGAGATTGCACGAGGAGATGTCGATGAAATCCATTTCTTCTTGGATGTACATATGGAAACAACTGTGGTACTTGAGTACTGAATTTTTCTCAAAATCCTTGTTACCTAGCTTCATGCAAAGGGCATGAAAACCATTTGTGAACTCTAGCACATCTTGGTCCCTTCCCTGGCCCAACGTGGTCCTCTTTATGTATTTATCTTGATAGATCTTGATAGGGTAATATTGTTCCTTGATGGCGTCTCAGAAAGAATTCCAAGTGGGTGCATCTGAAAACAATGAGGATTCCCTCTCGTACTTTTTCTCACAGTAATTTTCCCACTAGTATTTGACATGGGGGGAGGTTTTTAGGAATGAAAAAGTAATATTTTCCCTATTGGAAAAGTCATAAACCAAAAAATATCCTTCCAATAGATTTAACCATCTATCTACAACATATGCATCTATATGGCCTTCAAATATGGGAATTTCAAAGTCAACTTGTAACTTAAAAGGAGTGGTGCCTACATAGCGGCTTCTAGATGAAGATGCGTCACTTGTGGGTAGCCGTCGAAGGATTTGGGAAAAATTATCCATGATTGCATTCCTATGTTTCTCGAGGGCCTCCTTGAGCAATATTTTGAAAGGATTTCCTACTCCATCGTCTTTCTTTTCTTCCTCCATGGGAGGACATCAGGGTTTTCGATGTTGATCTTGAAAACATTTAACCAGTTAGACCCCTAAATCCTCGTACCTTGACGTCAATGGGGACATGAAAATAAAAACATAGAAAGAGAATAACGCTCTGATACCACTAATCCAAACTTATGTAGGAACACAATAAAATATAGATTAAACATATATATATTTTTTGTAAGTCAGCACCCACGAGGGGATTGGAACCGGTGACCTATCACATGGAGTGCCTTAACAGAGCACCCTTCACCGTCGAACCAAAGCCCCATGGGAAAATATAGATCTAAACAGAAACACAGAGATGCAATAGAAATAAAACTTAATTTCATTAATATCAAAGAACTGAAATATGATTACATATAGAATGGAAATAAACTAACTCGGGCGATGGTAGTTTATTTCTAAGAAGACATGTGGCGGCTACATGCCTCTGAACTGTGTTACAATGAGGTTCAAGGGCCTATTTATTATTGATAAACAATGGAAAACCCTAAAATCCAAAAACCTAACCTTAAGAGATGAATCACCAAATATGTGGGCCTCGTTGGGGTAAATTGGTACATAAACTTCCCGGGGTCATAACTTTGGCATACGATCTCCATTTGACATGAAAAATAACTCGTTAGAAATATATATCCGAGGACTAAAAATTTCAACTGCAAACATGATTTAATTACTCATTTTCTCCCATTTCCCAAAAAACCTCATTTAGGGCCTCAAAATGGCTTCAGAAGTTCAAGACCCGAAAAGCTGCAAAAAATAGTAAATTGTGCTACAATTAAGGAAACTAAAAAAATGAAAGAAACAATGGTGGGTATCCAAGTGGAATATGCGGGTGGCCACAAATATCCACCTGGATCACATAAGGCAGATTTCCATGTGCATGGCTTGCAGCAGCAGAGCAAAGCCTTTGTCAAAACTCTCTAGAATGTACAAGCTACCATCGTTGTCTTACATGAATGGTCAATGCGATACAAAAGGCAACGCTTGACTTGGGAAAGAAAATGAAGCCACATGAAGATCTGGAGAAAGCAAGAGTTTGAATGTTGATTTAGAACAACAAGCAACTCGCTTCATTCATTGGTAGCATTCAGGCCTCATATGTGCTGTTATATAATGGTTTGGATTTCTTAGTGAGAACACACATGATCTCATTAGTTGGCTCACTCACCGAAGCCAAATGCAAGAACCAAGTCAGGCAGGAGATCAAATAATACTTGGAGTAGATTAGACATATTTCCACCAAGGAATATTTGGAGTTGAACAGACAGAACATGCAAAACTACATTGGTGGCCCTGTCCAAGTGAGAACAATGTTGCTCCTGCTACAAAAGGAAGTTCACACTGGTTCCAAATCATTATACATGTATGCCATGGATGCTAGAGTCCGCTTCCATCCAAACACCATCACACAGTTTGGGGATGTCATCGCACAATACAAAGCTTGGCACTGATATGTGACCGAGAAGCAACAAGTGGAAGTTGCTGAGCTAGAGTTTCCCCAAACTCAAGCATCATAATGTTTTTTCTTATTAGTTTGTCAAGTTGTCTCTACCCTATTTTGTCTTATATGGGTATGAGTGTAAAATGTAATATTATTTGTAATTAATTTTTAAAGTGGAATTCCAAGTGTCCATTGTGGAATGTGAAGTGTCATGATGTAATGTAATGAGTCATTTTTATAAAGAAGTTGAAGAGGCATGAGGGGAGTCCAAGAGTCACAAAGGGGAATTTGAAGAGTCATGCCCTTTTGTTATAAATATATCCTCATAACTCATGTAAAGATATTTTTGGGAGCCAAGATTTTGGTTAGGCTTAGTCTTAGAAAGGAACTTGGGAGTTTTGTGAGAGCCTTGGCTTCTCTGTAGCGTAGAGGGAGTATACTTCTTTGGAGGAGCAGGTGTTTTTGACTTCACGTTCAACTATTGGGGCTAGTGGTTCGTCAATAGTGTATGTACGATTGGAACTTTTAATTTTAATAAAAGCTCAGAGTCGACACACTTTCATGCATATGTTGTGAATATAGTAGGACTATTCTTGTTGTATTTGCAATGTATGTTATCTACTTACACTTATGCTTATGAACTATTTCGTTTGCATTGGTACAAATCTTGTTGAATGTGTGTTGTTGTATCATTTCATCACTGTTTACTTGTGAAATATTTCACATATGATCATGTGATGTCATTTAAGCACATGTGTTCCTTTCAAGATGTATACTATTACAGGCTTCTAAGGGGCTCACTTATTTTCCCTTTGTTATTTGGAAACTTCATGCATCACACTTGACTTTCTGTAGAGTCACACGCTTGCTCTAAAAAAAGTCACCATACATCACTCTATGTGTGTTCGTAGCTAAGGCATATCATTAACACCCACTACATCGACAACCTGCCCATAGATCCGGATGGGAATCCTACACCAAATGGTGTGAGGTATAATTGGGACTTCATATCAGAGAGATCCCCTAAATGTTGGCGGGTCCAAAACCGTCAATATTTGTGGTGCTAGAAGGAGGTGCAGATGACAAGTTGAGCTCAACAAGTCTGTTTGAATTTCTACACTCATTTATGGATTCGTCCAAAATCATAGCCCCAACATGGTTTTGTAGATCCACAAATCTGAAAGTGTAGGCGCGAATTATTGATGACTTGTCAAACATGGAATTCAATAGCAAGGGTGAAACAACCATCTTCGAGCACACCACTCGTTTTCTTGATTTCTGCGTGAAACACAACATCCACTATGAGGATGCTACTTGTAGGTTTTTCATTCTCACGTTCAAATGGTGCATAAAGGAATGGTGTAACACATTTCTTGATGCCTCCATACACTTTTTCGAACATCTTTCCATAGAATTGTTCCACACTTTTGATGTGTATGATCATAAATTTGTGTTGAAGAAAATTATGCGATTCTGAAAAGCACGTCATGAATATCTAGAGGATTTTCATGATTGTTTCATTCATATTTTCTTTGAATTTCTTGAAGATGAAGTTGATTGGCCTTTTTTGTTAGAGAGATTCAAATTTATTGTTCACATTTCGAATAATCCGCACTGTTACACTGAAATTTGTCACCATGACATTTTAGCACTCCCTTAGAAGTCTACAATATCAAAGTTCCTAAAGTCAAGCCTTGAAATTAAGAGAAAAGCTCATAAAAGTCTTAAAACTCTTGTACTGCATTTTCTCTTAGTATTTCCTGAGGTGCCGCACTTTATTGCTCTAAATCATGCGGAGCTAAACACACTTTATGTTTATTAAAGGTGCGGACCCCTGTAAAAGATAAGAAAAGGCGCAACTAAAATCTAGAAGCTCAGTTTGAGTCATTTTTGGAAGCTTCTAGAAACATTCCTGCGGTGGAAAGTTCGCTCTTTTCAAGTTCATGCATCCCATCCATTAAGGAGCTAACCCCTTGATGTAAGGAACTAATCCCTTTGAAGGAGGATTCTATCCCTTCTTGTATGGAGCTGTAACCTCCTCTCTTTCACTATAAAAAGAGGCATAGGGCAGCCTCAAAGGGTTACAATTGATGGGTTGAAGTTTTTAGTATTGTTGGAGGTGAAATGCTGTTGAAACTCAGACCCTTTTAGCTGAGATTTTATGTGGGAAAGATTACATACCTGTATGTATCTCGGTTGGAAGAGTTTAAGGCTTGTCAGAGAAAAGGAAATGCCTGTTTCGGACCCCAGGAAGGCCTGTATGCCATCAAGGTGGACATGGTTGTAAGGCTCTTCTTATTTAAGTTAATACAAATAAGTCTATTTTTCTCAATACACTGTCAATTGATTGGTTTATTTTATGGATTCCTTGATCATCATAATAGATATGATTTATGAATATATGCTATGCAGGTGCTATTTGATGTTTGCTTGTTTGTGATTATAGATCTTGGAAGGCAACTCTTTCGGGCGACTGAAGGATTACTACTACAAACAAGCGTTGAATCAAAGGTAGGATCATTAAGCCTTTATAGAATTTAATTATGAATCGCAATATATCTAGAGAAAGATAGATTTAATTGTCCGTTTGTTGCTAGCTGTCCGTAGGACACTTGGGAGGTCTGTCTTGTCCACAAGAACGGCTTATCCGTCTAACAAAATGGCGACTCCACTGGGGAATGAATTTTGAACTTTGATTTATTTTATTTTTGACTTGTGAATTTATTTTTTCTGATTTTGATTGATTTATACTGGCTTGGGTAGTTTATCCCTCTAGAATACTTGAGAAATGCTTGAGAATTTTTTGTTTTTTCTCTAAGTTTTCTTGTGTCCACTCTTTTCTTTTATAGACAGTGCGGGCAGTTCCGCACTTTTCTTGTACCCACAGTGCGGGACCGCACTGGTTTGCACTGAATCCTGTGGACCCTGTGAAAATTTTTGAAAAATCTTAAAATATTCTTTTTGGATTAGTTTGTTAGATTTTCAGTGAATACCCAGAATTGCATCTTCTATCAGAAAGCCTTGGTTAAGAGTTTATTTCAACATTTTTAGTTTTGAATGATTTTCTGAAAGATATGGATGGTATAATGATTTTTTCTTTGTATTATATCCCGTTCAAAGATTAGAAACCCTGGTATACCTTTAGATCACTGGTATTTCCTTGCTTTCTTGTTGAGTCTGACATCATAATAGAAATTGTTTTATGAGATTTAGATCCCATTTTTTCTCATTTGTAAATCTTTAAAAAAATTTTGTTTATAAGTTTGGAATTTCACTTAAAAAACCAAAATTGGATGTTTTTTGAGTTCTTGCTGATCCAAACAAAGAATTTATTAGTTAGATAACAAGCTAAGTAAGACATCCTCAAAATATTTGAAGTTTTAATTCAGATTTAGTTTTAGAATTTTTAGATCTCAAAAATAGTGTTTTAGCTTTGAGTGTTATTTCTAGGAATTGTAGTGTTCTTTTGAAGAAAAACTTGGTTTGGAGTTTCGATCTTGAATAAAAGGGATTTCATGTTGAGAAATAGATCATTTTGAGTTCTCATTGAAATTATATTTCTTTTCATTTATTCTTGTTTGAAGGAAAGATTTGTTTTTAAGAGATTGCATTTCTCAACTCTTCCTTTAGATAGAATTCATTGAAAGAAAACAGATTGTTTCTCATAATAGATGCATTTTTTCTTAGTGTGTTTTGAGTCGGGTCACTACATATCATCAGTTTCACTTTCGCACCTATTGTCCTAAGAAACAAATTTTTAAAATCAACGCTTAAATTAAAATCAATCTAGTAATTTTTTATATTTATAGGGCTCTTTTCACCAATATAGCTTAGGCTAGTGTCTTGGAGTAGGGAGTAATTAACTCTCCAAGACAATTAAAAAAAACAAGTAGTTGATCTTGCGGTAAGAAAAAAATCCAATAGTCGCTTGTATGCTCTGGGAAGCTCCTCTTAAAGGAGTCAAGCACGAGGTCATATCTGAACCAGTGGTATAATCAATTCTATCTCATTGGGAACGATAGAAGATATGTGTGTATTAACAACGGTAAACCTCAGATAGACCATTGTCGAGGAGCCTGGGGTCACTTGTCGGTATACCTTGGATTATGTCAAGGAGCCTTCAAGGGGATTGAGATTTTTTACTCTGCCCTTGCGCATATGTCGGACCGTAGACTGTTCCCCAAGGTATATTAGTTCCTGTTGGTAACCATAGTGACCATAATCTTTACGGTTTTTATCTAAAGTGACGGTGGAGGAAAGATCCCACTGTACCTGGAGCAGACGTTGACTAGACTCACTTGGAATCTCCGGAGGGTTATCTTCACTCGAGATGGTTTAAGTGGAGAAACTTGCACCGGTCTGTTTCATTAAGCAGGTTGTCAAGGTAACTGTTCCAACTACCCTTTGTACATTAAATACTACGATGTTAGATTTCATCACCAACTAGTGTTTTTAGTGTGGGAAGCTACTGTTTTTGTGTGGTTTGATCTCCTAGATTTTTAGGCGTGTGATTCATTTGTTTGTTTCCTTAGCGACTATAGGAGTTTTCATTGAAATTTTATTTGATTGCTTGTGATTAATAATTTTTAATCGTGGTTGAATTACCAAGACAATTGTGTAGACTCCAGGGGAAGCCCCTTGAGTATACACCAAGCCAACTTGAAGGGCTGCGAGCTCTAGTATCGCCTAGTGACAGTAGAATTAAATCAACAGAATCAGGAGAGTCATCTATAGTTATTCACCCTGATTATCAATTACAAACAATAGAGCATATTCAAGAGCCAATTTCAGTTTCCAAAGTTACTGGTAGTATTTCTCCTTCCAGTGAATTAGCTGAAGAACCTGAAATTTCTGTGCCTAACACTGAACCTGCTGTATTGGAACCATCTTTAGGATTTGTTACTCCAACTTCTAGTGATCCTGGTTCACCTAGGGTAAGACATATCATTACTGAAAATCTTCTTTCTGACCTCATATCTATTGAAGAACTTGTTGGTCCAGACCAAGACGTAACTCTTCCTGAAACCCAACAGACTTTGAATCTTAGGGAGCATGAATCAATATTCTACAGTCCTTTTAGAAGTGACACTTGGTATTTATCATTGAATTTTTTTTTAGAAAACCCGGGTCTTAGTTTTTCACCACCCCGAATTCCTTTTCATCCTACACCAAGAGGTTATTATCCTTCATCAATTATGTCAGGTGAGTCATCTATGTTTTCCCAATCACTGAAAACATTTTTATACGGTGGTCCTTCTATTCCTTTGGGGTAGCAGTCACTCTCTGGTACTTTCTCAGGAGCAACTCCTTGACCAACTGAACAAGTATTATCAACTAGTACAAATGGAGCTAAAACTGAAATGTTGAATGCAGAGAAAGTTTTTATGATGTCTGGTAATATTCCAAATCCTCAAACTCAAGGTAGTCAGTTACTGCCTGGAGGGAAACCTCAAGGTAGTCAGTTACCACCTGGGGGGCAACCTCAAGGTAGTTAGTTATCGCCTGGTGGGCAACCTCAAGGTAATTTTTTACTAAGAAAAACTATAGGAAAATATTATTTACATGGGGAACAACCTCAAGGACAGTACATACCTCAAGGTTATCAACCTCAAGGACAGTACATACCCTAAGGTCAACCCCAGACTCAGTGTATTCCTCAGGGTCCTTATCAACCCCAGATTCAGTACATACCTCAAGGTTATCAAACTCAAGGTCAGTACCCAAATCAAGGTTTCCAACCACCTTCTGGTCAATCATTTTTACAAGGAGCTGGAAATTTACCACTTAATTATCAACCCTATGTTTAACCAGGCTATGGTCCTTCATATGCACAACCTTCTATGGGTCAATACCCCGGAATGAACATGGTGTGGAATCCATCCCAAATTCAACAGACTATACCTAACGTGCAGTGACCTAATCAACCTAGACAACATTTTGTTTCTGGTCCAACCCAGCAACCTATCCAGCCTACTGTTCAAGTCCCTGCATCTAGTTCTGTTCAGCAGCCTGGGCCTAGTACACCTCAGACTCTACCTCAAACTGCTGCAGCTACTGCAACTTTTTTTCAACCTACAACACCTGTTTCTGGAGTATCTGTAGCTCCGATTTCTTCTATCCCTCAAATTCCTCAAGCCTCTGTGCCACAGTCAGGACCTACAATTTAGACTACGGTCCAGATGCCTACAGGACAAACTGGTACCAGTACGATTGTCTCTAGTCAACCCCATTTTACTTATCAACCGTACTAGGGATAGTATCAATTTGGTCAGAGTACACAAAATCCAGCATATCAGTATCAACCATACCCTGGGCATACTTATCAAATACCTCAACAACCCCAGTATGGTCTGGTTAATCCTGGTTACCTAGGAGGTTTCACGATTCAAAATGCACATCCAATTCCAGGATATCCTAGATATCCTCCTCCTGGAACTGGTTTGATCACACAAGGTTATCAAGACCCTAGCCATCGGTTACCATTCATAGCAACTTTAGATTTACCAGATCTATCACGCCTTACGAATGATCCCATTTTTTATCTTCCATATTGGTCACCGATGCCTAACAAGTTGCCCAGTGATATTCCGAAATTTGAAGGTAAGTCAGGAGAGGACCCATCTAATCACGTTATGACTTATCACCTCTGGTGCACATCCAATTCACTAGTCGATGATTCGATTCGATTACATCTTTTTCAGATAAATCTCATTGGTCTAGCTGCAAAATGGTATATTGAGTTACCACGCGACTCTTTTAATAATTTTAACGTGCTAGCTACTGCTTTCTTAACCCATTTTCAGTTGCCTGTCAGATACGACAATGGCATAGAATTGCCGACTTCATTAAAATAGTCTACGTCTACATACATATCTGATCATATTCATGAGTGGAGACGTAGAAGGCGTTTAGTGAAAGTCTTTATTCCTGATCAAATTTTGGCTGAATGGTTTATTAAATCATTATTTCCCAAAATTACTGAAGATGTGGCCAAAGGTGGCGTTGTTACGGAAGAGCAAGTCATTTCTCAAGCTCAGTACCTTGGCCTTGTATATACTCATTTAGGTACTCTGTATGATAAAATCCCCGATTTACCAAGACCTGGTCAGTTAACTGCAACTCCTTCTAGCTCTCATGCCGCTGATGGTGTAATTGGTTCTGTCAGCACTGGTAAAAGTAAGAAGAAGTCTTCCAAGACCACTTCTCCTATTATCACTTTACTCGATTCACCCAAAGGAGATTCTTCCCAAGAAGCTTCCGCCGATATTCACATTGTAGAATCATCTATGACCAAATCTAAAACTGGTGGTAAGAAGAAAGGTAAGAATAAAAATAAGAAACCTTCAAAAGAGAAAAACGATGCAACTAAACCAAATGACAAAAAACACAAACCTCGATATCCTTGTCTCATCTGTGACTAGGATAATTTTACAAAAGAGTGCCTGCATAGAGCCGAGGTATCAAAATTCGTTAAGGGTTCGCCTATACCTACTGTCTTGAAGGATCCCTTTCCCACTCAAGATAGTAACATGGTTGGATCTTCCTCCAATACGGTTAAGGATATCTTGATGGTTGCAACACAATCGCAAGATTATGGTAGTAAAAATACCGGTAAAGAAGTAGAAACATCCAATTCTGCATCGACTACATCTCCCTCAGTTTCTGATCCATTACAGATCGAGAAAAAAAATCCTGACTTAGTGATTATATCACCTGCAAAATGTGTACTTCGTAAATCAGCTTTCAATGCACATGCGAGAGCTGCTCAGAATTACAATATTGTTGAAGATTTTGCAATTTCCCCTTCAGCAATGTCGGCTTTGGAAGTATTGCAATCATGCCCAGTCCAAAGAAAATTTCTTTTGTCAACCTTAGGAGCCGTAGATCTCCAGGATTCGAACCTCATGATCTTCGATTTAGAGAATTTTACACCCCGCCTACCCCATCAAATGGCTTTTCAAATTTCGGTAATAGTAAAAGATAAACATATATTTCGTATTGTTATTGATGAAGGGGCTTCTACGTGTATCATGTCGTTAAAATGTTGGAAATCACTTGGTTCTCCGACAATTAACCAATCACCAAATATTCTCAAAGCTTTTGACGGAAGAGGTTTTGAATCATATGGTATCTTACAAGATCTACCAATAGAGGTCGAAGGAAAAATGGTTAATCTAGATGTGGAGGTGGTTGATGCCCTTCTGGATTACAGCCTTCTCCTGGGTCGTAGTTGGTATTACGCCATGACTGCTGTTGTATCATCGATCTTTCGTCTCATCATGTTTCCTCATAAAGGAAAGATTGTTAAAATAGATCAGCTCTCATATTATTCATCCGACCCAACCTCTACTGATAGCATCCAATATATCGGAAAATCGACTATCCCTTATAAGGATGTCGGAGTAGGTTTACTTAAAGATTCAGATTTACTGGGAACTTTTTCCCTACCTACTCCCAATGTACAACTTCCTATTGCTAATATCAATATGATTTCGTCAAGTACTATGTCCTTTGATGATCCTTGGATAGTACCTTCAGAATCAGAATTGGATTCATTCGATGGCCCGATGCCTTTGAGTCCTTTTGAGTTAGCATACCAAAATGTACAATCATTTTCTGATACTCCTTCAACTGAGTCTGATCCAATGAATGTGATCAGTCAGGAGTCATTTTCACTATCGAGCTTAGCTTCGACACCAATTCCGGTTCCTGCTCAAGTATTCAATACTGATGAACATATTCGTGAATTCTTGTCGGTAGATGAGTTACCATGGGAAGATATTCATCATAGGTCTTCATTTTTACCTAATCTCGATCATTTTGAGAATGATTTTTCCTCCATTTTTACCACTAATTACGTCAAAGAACCTCAGAATCCTTTCTCACATATCGATTCTGAATTGAATTTAGAAAATATTTCTGCAACGGTTCCTCTTGACATTTCAGTAAAACTTGGAATTGTTGAAAACATTCATATAGGTGCTTCTTGTATGCCAGATGAAATCCAAGCATATAAAGCCCTATTTCAGGAATTCCACAACATTTTTTCCTGGTCATATGAAGAAATGCCAGGAATCAATCCGTCAATTGTTGTTCATGAAATTAAGACATACCCGGATGCTAAACCCATTATACAGAGATTATGTAAGATACATCGAAGAAAAGCTGCCGCTATCAAATCAGAAGTTGAAAAATTACTTCATGCAGGTTTTATTTATCCGATCCCATTAACGGAATGGGTATCTAATATTGTTCCGGTCAATAAAAAACAAGGAACAATATGAGTATGTATTGACTATAGGGATATAAATCGAGCTTGTCCAAAATACAATTATCCAACCCCTTACATCAATCAAATTATCGACGATTGTGCTGGAAGTGAAATTTTCTCATTCATGGATGGATTTTCCAGCTACAATCAAATTAACATACTCCCTACAGATCAACCTAAAACAAATTTAATTTGTCCATGGGGGATTTTTGCTTATCGCAAACTACCTTTTGGCCTTAAGAATGCTGGCGCTACTTTTCAAAGGGCCATGTCTTATGCATTTCACGACATTAAGAACATTGTGTAGCCCTACCTTGATGATTTGCCTACTCATTCTTCATGCAGAGCAAATCATATTACTCATTTACGAGCCATATTTATACGATGTAGGCATTATAAGATTCACCTGAATCCTCACAAATGTGTTTTCTGCGTACAATCCGGACGATTGCTGGGATTTATTGTCTCAAAGGCAGGCATTCATGTTGATCCATCGAAGGTTGAGGCAATCATCAATTTACCTCCTCCTTCTACTCTTCGCCAACTCCAAAGTTTGCAAGGGAAAGCAAACCTTTTACATCGATTCATTCCTAACTACGCTAAGTTAACAAAGGGTTTCACTAGGTTTTTGAAACAAAACATTCCTTTCTTTTGGAACAAGGTCGCTGATAGATCTTTTGATGCTCTGAAAAACACGTTGACCCATGCACTGTTACTGCATCCTCCCAACTATAACCAAGATTAATTTTTGTACCTCGCCGCTCCGATTCCACAATAGGAATGGTTTTAGTTCAGGAAGATGAATTCCATAGTGAACATGTAATTTACTATCTTAGTCGAAATTTGCATCCGACTGAGATCAAATATTCACATGTGGAGAAATTGGCCTTGGCAGCTGTTCAAGCTGTCCAATGTTTTCGTCACTACATACTTTTACGCAAAACGACAGTAATCTCTGATTGTAACCCTATGATGTACATTTTGACCAAATAATTGCTAGGGGGAAAATACTCCAAATGGATTGTTATCCTGCAGGAGTTTGATTTGGAGTTTGAAAAGTCCAAATCCAAGAAATCATTGATATTTGCTGAACTTATGTGTGATTTCCCACGTACTAATACAGAAACTGTGGTGGAACAACCAATCGCAGATGAATCCTTGTTTCTTATTAGTACCATTGATCCTTGGTATGGAGATATTATTGTTTATCTTCAGACCCAATATTTTCGGCCTCAACTTTCATAGTTGCAATGACAAAAAATACGTTTCCAGTCTCAACAATATCATATTGTTGGCGGCACACTATACCGTCGTGGTGCAGACTCAGTTTTTCGACGTTGTCTAACCCATGAAGAAGTAAAAAAAGTTTTAAATGACTGTCACTCTGGAGCATGTGGCGGTCATATGTCTGGGTATGCCACAACCCAAAAGATATTGCGTGCAGGTTATTTCTGGCTGTCCTTGTTTAAAGATTGTATTGATGCGGTCCGAAAATGTCATAATTGTCAAATATTCGATCGAAAAATGCGTGCACCGCCTTCTCCTTTTCACGCTATAATTGCTGTCAGTCCTTTTGCAAAATGGGGCATTTACTTCATTACATGTAACCCTCACTCGGCCGGGGGGCATGGGTATATTATTCTAGCAGTAGATTATTTTACCAAATGGGCTGAGGCGATGCGTACATTTGTGGCAGATGGAAAAACTACAGCTACTTTCGTATTCAATCATGTGATTTCTCGTTTTGGTGTACCCCAAGCAATAATTACTGATCACAGGAGCCATTTTCGGAATATCATGATGACCGAGTTAACAGACCAACTTGGCCTGCGCCATGACAGTTCTACACCATATTATCCGCAGGCCAATGGTTTAGTTGAAGCGATTAATAAAGTTTTAGTCACCATGATCAAACGAATCATTGGAATTCATAAGTCGAATTGGCATACCATGCTCTTTTCAGCACTTTGGGCATATCGAACCTCAGCAAAAACATCAACAGGCTTTACCCCTTTTCAACTAGTTTACGGTTTAGAAGTGGTATTACCCATTGAATGCGAGATACCGTCACTCCAACTAGACATAGAGTTACTACCAGCCACTTCTGAAGAGGAGAAACATTTTTTATACTTGGCTCAATTAGATGAGAATCGGCGCACTTCTGCGTTAGCTACCGAGTGTCATGCGAAAAGAATAAAAGCTCAGTATGATAGAAGTGTTACCCCTTGTAATTTTTCAGAAGGAGACCTAGTTTTGATTTATGATCAAGCCAACAATAAAATAGGGGCTGGGAAATTTGAACCCATGTGGCATGGTCCTTATATTGTCAAGCGACAGCTTACAAAAGGGGCCTATGAATTGATTGATTTTGACGGGGTCTCTTTAGGTAAACCCATAAATGGAATTTATCTGAAGAGATATTATGCTTGACTTTTGTGTGGAGATCTTCTTTGTATATTAGTTACTTTCTAGCTGGTGTGGTATAGAATAGAAACGTGTGCCTAGCTTAAGTGTTCTCTTACTAATATTCCTGCTTATCTGGATACTTTTTATATCGCAGATGTCGACGTCCTTTCAAACATATATTGGTTTTGCTGATGGCGCTTGTCGTAGTACACAGAACATCTCTTCCGCAACTTGGGTTATTTACTCACCCACTGGCGAGTTAGTATCGATGCATGGGGTAAGCCTCGGTCAAACAACAAACAATATTGCTGAATATAGTTCAGTTATTGAATTATTATCAGAATCCATTTCGTTTGGAATTTGGAGTTTGATCGTTAGGTTAGATTCTGAACTCATTGTATTAAAGTTAAACCGAGTATATGCCATTAGAAACCCAGTATTATTAAGATTATTTTTAAGGGTTATTCTTTTGAAACAAGAATTTGATTATATTGAGTATCAACACATTCCAAGAAATTTAAATACATTAGCAGATGCAATTGCTTCTAGTGTTATAAATAGACATTTGCAATAACAAAGTAATAAATCAACATTCGATAGCATGATTGAACAGGTAACTGGAAATAATAATATATCATAGTATAGATGTAGTATTCAAAAAAAAATACATCATCTTCGATCATAGGCTCAAAACGCCTTATGATCATAAAAAAGTGACACAAAAAATGAGTCTACAAGTCATTCATCCACTATCCGTGGTGATGATCATGATAATACACTACTGCTCGTGCCACCCTAGTCAAAAACCTCTTGAATGGTCCAGGAACACCAATGACATATCTCTATAGATGGAGTGGGATATCATCTATGGTGGTCTCAGGAATATCCATAGTGAGCTGCTCCAAATGGTGTTCTAAATCAGTCAAGATATTTGTAGTCTGATCCTGTGGGGGTGGTGGTGGTGTTGCTGCATCCCTTTGCCTCCAGTCAAAGGGGCGGAGAATGGCTGGTCGACTCAGACCCACATCTGCATTTGAAATTTTTTTTATCAGTTTTGGACGATTTAAAAACAAAATAAAAATTAGAAATTAGAACATGTCAAAAGAGATTTTTTACCTGACTCATCCCATTGAGTTCCTGGAGGAAGAGGCATATCCCGATCGCTGCGAAAATCCATGCCCGCATAAGGAAAATCCTCTATCACAAAAAATTGGTGTTCTAGCCAATGAAAATAAGTCGAGGGAAATCAAACAATCTCCCCACCCTCGCTGTGGCGGGCCATCAAAGCAACCCAACGAACCATCCTAGGTTCTCGAGGTCGACCAGCATCAACAGGAATATGTTGCGGGGCTAACATAGGGATCCTCTCTAGAGAAAAGGTGATGACAATGGACCCATATCCGAAGTTGTTTAACTTCCCATTCTTTGCTCTAGTAAGTTGGCCTTTCACATTTTCCAACACTGCCTCACACCAGTTGAATATGGTGCCTCGGAAACAATCTACTGTGATGCGCATCTAAGATCCAGTAGCTACATGCAAAGCTACACTTCTGCACAACTTGACAACAGTAAAAGCAATCACTTTTAACTCGGGATGGATGATAGTTTTAATGTCAATCCATTTGTCTCGGGGATTGGCTTCATCATTACAAAACTCTAATTGCAGGCTGGCAACAGACTGGCCACCTGGCCTAGCCCCAAATAGAGATAGTGGTTCACCTCTCCTAGACAAACTAGTCAAAAAATATATGTCTTCCAGCTCAATCTCGAGCCGGTGACCTCTGATCACAAAACACTGGTCCTGAACATCCCATTTACTTACCAGCTAGGTAAGAAGATCTACTTGAGCTCTCATGCTACTGATAGCCCAAAATTTGAAAAGCCCGCATGCTCTTAAAACTTGCAAAGTAGGTTGATGAATCATTGCTACTTTATCTACCTCCTCATGTTCCCGTTCTCGCCAAATGAGAATTGTAGATATCCTACAATAAGTAAAATGAAGGATTAGAATCAT
Organism: Pinus albicaulis; assembly: GCA_034641835.2. Lineage (NCBI taxonomy): Eukaryota > Viridiplantae > Streptophyta > Pinopsida > Pinales > Pinaceae > Pinus > Pinus albicaulis. Next base: position 777,546,973 of record CM076583.1, on the reverse strand, counting down.
TTTGAAAAAAAACATTTGGGTAATTTAGGAAGAAAATATGTTTTTAAATTCGTTACGGCGCCCCCACACTTTACGCACAGAGACAATGCATAGCTCCACACGGGCTCCGTGTTAAAAGTGTAGGGCCCTGACATTTTCCTTTGTAGGAAAATGTCTGGGTCCGTAGGTACCTAATGTCTTACCTGCGGACCCCCGAGGGTGGATTTTTCAAACTATTTTCCTCCCAAAAAATGAAATTTTGACCCTAATTTAAAAAATTGAATAGATGAAAAGCAAGAGCAAGAGGTTGTGGATTACCTGAAGCAGATGGTTTTCGATTCCAACGGTCGATTTTCCCATAATCTTCTCCAAAGTGTTTTTTGCCAAAAGCTCTAAAATCTTCACTCCAAACTCAAACAGTGAAAATGAACTTGAAAAACTCCTTTTTATAAGTTTTTTCGAGTAAATGAATTTTAAATTTGTTTATCTTTCACTTTAAAAAGTCGGTTTTTCAAAATATTTTTTATTATTGAAACATGTATGTTTAATTTTTCAAGTTTTTGTGCAGAATAACGGATTTTTTAGGCAAAATGGTCATTTTTGATGAAGAGTAAACTTTTATCACTTTTTCTGGCTCTTTGAAATTTACGAAAAAGCGAAACCATGGAGTTCTCTTTTAAGCCCTTTTCAGACTCTCTAAAAATGAAAAGATTGCCGAGTATTTGACTATTCGAACTCATTAAAGTAAATGAACGGTCGTCCCTTCAGTATAAGTTTACCCCTTTTCTGGACTGAAATGGAATATTTACGAAAAAGGTATACGTTGACTAATCATGGTCAATAAAGTTCTCTCTTGCATTATTTTATCCTTTTTCGGACCTGAGAGACTAAATTTACGAAAAAGTACACCCATGGAGTTTTCTTAAGTTTTTTCTATTGACTTCGTAAAAGTGAAAAACACCAAGTTTCTCCTATACTGGACTTGTTAAAATTTAACAGTAAAGGACCTGTCGATTACAAACAGGAACAGACCACTGCTTCTTAGGGTTCGATTTTAAAATAAGTTGGACTTATCCGAAGGATGAGCTTATAAACAAGAAAATGTTATCCTCCTCAAGCTTGTCAAAAAATAAAGAGGTATTTGCTAGAAATGGTGGGGGAAAAGAGAGAAAATAGATTCATTTGTTACACTTTGATTTGTAAAAGCAGTATACCACTCTTGAACACGACACTTTTTGTCACACTTCTACTTGGGTTGGGAAATCCTTTGCCTATCAGTTAATCAAACCATACTGAAGGTCTTCAGCCGGTTTCTGGGTATTAGCTTAGGGAAACTGTCACCAAACCATCTGCAATGTAGTTATGTGTTCAAGAGGACAGTCAAACAAACCATTCATCTGCAAACATTTGTCTCCATTTACGTTGACCATCCATGAGTCAGTCCTTGCAAAAATTTCTTCAAAACTTGATCTATGGTTTCATTTCGTGAGCTTGCTTACGACGAATCACTTTCTATCGACGACAGCTCATCATCTAGGAAGTTGATCTAGAATTAGTCAGTACCTTGAAATCTACATGCCTTAATGGCAGGTTTCTCGCCTTCAGCGACATGTTGCATCATTGACCTTCGATCGAATGATTCCGTGAAAATGTTCGACTTCAGATCACTTATTCACATTCCATGGATTGTACTGAGTACTTTGAGAGCCATTGTCATTATTGATGGTTTCTCTCACACTTGTTAACAGTTCACATCATTGACTGGTAATCAAGTGGTTTCTACCATGTTTGACTTCAACACAATTAATCGCATGGATAGAATCATACTAGTTCGAGAAGCAGAAATCAATACCCTAGATCTAGTTTCCACCATCCAGGCTACGAGGAGTTTTATTATTCATTATACAGTAGAATATTAATTATAGATGGCTGCGTCCATGCTGTGTTTACACTATTGATGTAATATTAAAATCATTTATGTATCAGAACAAGTTTATTTAGTTTTGATCTAAGTATGGGAATGCCTACCTCAGCGATGATATATATACACATATGTGTTGCGTTGAATGTTTTTACAGGGTTCCAACTGGGATGTCCACGAGCTAATCCTTGAAATGATAAAACACATCACTCTTCGAATACTCTCAGACTTCGCACTTTAAGGGGAAATTTGATACACTGAAATTTTTCACCATGACATTTTAGTACTCCCTTAGAAGTCTACAATATCAAATTTCCTAAAGTCAAGCCTTGAAATTAAGAGAAAAGCTCATAAAAGTCTTAAAACTCTTGTACTGCATTTTCTCTTAGTATTGCCTGCGGTGCTGCACTTTATTGCTCTAAATCATGCGGAGCTAAACACACTTTATGTTTATTAAAGGTGCAGACCCCTGTAAAAGATAAGAAAAGGCGCAAGTAAAATCTAGAAGCTCAGTTTGATTCATTCTTGGAAGCTTCTAGAAACATTCCTACGGTGGAAAGTTCGCTCTTTTCAAGTTCATGCATCCCATCCATTAAGGAGCTAACCCCTTGATGTAAGGAACTAATCCCTTTGAAGGATGATTCTATCCCTTCTTGTATGGAGCTGTAACCTCCTCTCTTTCACTATAAAAAGAGGCATAGGGCAGCCTCAAAGGGTTACAATTGATGGGTTGAAGTTTTTAGTATTGTTGGAGGTGAAATGCTGTTGAAACTCAGACCCTTTTAGATGAGATTTTATGTGGGAAAGATTACATACCTGTATGTTTCTCGGTTGGAAGAGTTTAAGGATTGTCAGAGTAAAGGAAACGCCTGTTCCAGACCCCAAGAAGGCCTGTATGACATCAAGGCAGACACAGTTGTAAGGCTCTTCTTATTTAAGTTAATACAAATAAGTTTGTTTTTCTCAATAAGCTATCAATTGATTGGTTTATTTTATGGATTCCTTGATCATCATAATAGATATGATTTATGAATATATCCTATGCAGGTGTTATTTGATGTTTGCTTGTTTGTGATTGCAGATCTTCGAAGGCAACTCTTTCGGGCGACTGAAGGATTACTACTACAAACAAGCGTTGGATCAAAGGTAGGAACATTAAGCCTTTATAGCATTTAATTATGAATCACGATATATCTAGAGAAAGATAGATTTAATTGTCCGTTTGTTGCTAGTTGTCTGTAGGACACTTGGGAGGTCTGTCTTGTCTGCAAGAATGACTTATCCATCCAACACGCACAAATATGAACCTTTCTAAATTCTCCCAAAATACCTCGGCATTAGAGATTCTAAATCTGTGATGGATGAATTTGTTGTTCCAAGTGACCCTTCGTCCCCTTTTCATAAAACAACTCCAATTCCACAGGTTGAGGCGGGAGAGCTTGAGAATTCATCTGCTGATCTACCACCTTTTTCTCCCACCCCACATATTCAAAATTTTAGCACAAGTTTGAACTACAAGTCTGATCGTTGTGATGAAGTGTTATCTCCTTATTGTCCATCCTTTGGTCCATTTGATCCTCCAGATTGTGAGTTGTTGTGCTCACCTATTTCGAATATTTCTTTTGATATTCATGAGGATCAAGTTTTGGATGGAGTTGGTGTCGAGCAACCAACTTGCGATATCATTTACGATGATTATGTGTGGGAGTCCATATCTAAACAAGAATATATGATGAAGGATGATTCTTCTCCTTTTGCACCTCTCCCTCATTACCTTGACATTTTCCACAATTTTGTCATTCCTATTCAATCTTGCAAAGAATTAGTTTATGATGATACTACTGTTAGCACTCCATAGGATCTCCGAAAGTTGAGAAAGAGACCAACAAAGGTACACACAGACTGCTTTGGCCTAGTAGCTAGCCCTACTAGGTAGGAGAGGGCTCTCTTCATGAGATCACAACCAAATAGATTGGATAATGAGGGTTTTAGGCTAGGTATAGTAGGCTCTAGGGTTTTATTGATTGATTTTAGGTGCTAGATGGTGAATTAGGCCTAGGAAGAATAAGGCCAGGGCACTGAGAATCAGAATTATAGAGATGTGATGGGGAAAGGTAGGTAAACACTTTATCACTTTCAGGTATCTTGATGAGTTTGATTAGACTGGTAGGGTATCAAAAAGAGCATGGAAATCATGAATTCTTTTCTACCAGAAGAAAGTGAAACACAACTATGATAATTCCTCCAAAATAGAGCATCTAAACAATGAATTCTGATTATCTAACTTAGGAATCATTCACATTGAGAGATGAACATGAATATGGAAATAATAATACATTCAAACATATGAAAACATAAGAGGAAACACTACTAAAATACATACCATAGGAATCCCACCAAAATAGCTGCAACTTTGTCTATTAGTTCCTGCCAAAAATGACTGATTACACTAGTGTTCAAAGATAAATTACACAACATCCAACCCTTGCAATGATAATGGAAATGAAATATATATACCAAAACAACTTTTCCCCACTCTCAAGGGTCGAATCCATGACTTGTGGAGCTATTCCCCAAAGTCCTCAATTGGAATCCTAATGACTAGGGAGGTAAACCAACTCATCCCTATCTTTGATGAAACTGATTCACTTGACCCAAAATTACAAATTTACTTGATGTATCTACCTCTAGTAACTATAAAAGACATAATTGAATTTAATTTTTACATTTACATCAATAAAAATCCTTAGAATCCATCAATCAACTAAGAAAAAGTGAAACTTATGAAGAAAATAGGAGACTGGAAAAAGCGCAGCATGTGTGCAAAAAACATAGCGTGCCCTAGGAAAAGCATAGCATGGGGCTTCCAATTGAATTTTGACTGCCTTTATGAAGTCAAAATTGAGCCGAAGATAGCTCATTGGAAATATCTTCCTGTTTAGTTGTCAAAAATTTCCTCAAGCACTGAAAATTATGGAGTTAAGCTCCTAAAAAAATGAAATCTCCCAGGACTGGTAAAAAATCACAACGTGAGGCTGAAAATAGTGGCATAAAGGTGTTTTTAAGGTGGTTTTTTGGCTTTTACACCGGTCAAAAGCTCATATTTTGAAGTGTCAGTAGTTAAAATGTGATGTAGAGGTCATTCTATATCTAACCATGTAGAGTTTTCATCATTTAGAGGCTCCCAGAAAAAGCGCAACATGGCCCATGCTATGCTTTTTGCAGGCTGACTGTGCAAAAAGTTTGTAAAATTTGACCAAAACGCCCAAAATGCCAAAAAATTGCCCAAAAAATCTCAAAATTGTTGAATGAGGTCCTGATGAATTATGTCAAGCTACCAAGGAGGCATCAACAAACAAGTCAAGTTTACACTTCTCCTTTTGGCTAGTTAGGGTTTCCTTGAGCTTATCCTACAACTGTTTTACCTTGACATTGCAAATTTTGTTTCTGGTATGGTAGTGGTCAACCATGTGCCTCAACATCTCATTGTTATTTTTTTCCTTGTGAAGGAGGTTCTCCAGGTGTATGTTTACTCTGTCAAGTGAAACTTCCCCATTCTCATTAATTTATGTGGCAATCCTATCCTCAAAGGTGAGTTCCTCATGTTGTTTTTCCCGCTCCAATGCTCTTTTAAGGCCCCTTGTTTTTGGTTTTTTCTTGGTAATATGAGCCTCATCCTCATCAGAATCATCATGTCCCATCACTTCTTTTCCTTTGACATCTTGCCTCTTAGCCTTCAACAAGTCCATTTCCAAGAGTACTTTTTTTTCACTCAACTGTTTGTTTTCTTGCTCAAGGAAGGAGATAATAAACTGTGCCCTTGCCAAATTATCTTGCAGCTCTCTGATTTTGGCATATTTCTCTTTGATGACTAGGTTTAAGGTTTCCTATTCATCTTGGACCTCCAATTCCACCAGGTCAAAATCTTGTTATTTCTCATGGTGAAGGGCTTCTTTCTCTTGGACAACTGTCTCTAGCTGCTTATGATATCCCTATTTTGCTGATGTAGAAGGCAAGGCCCCTTCCAAAATTTTTGGAGAAAAAACTTTCCTATGTCCTCTCTGTTAGGTTTTGACCTCTTTTTCCTTTTTACCTTTCTTAACTGTAGCCCTGCTAGATGACCTATTTTGTTTTTGAGAAACTGATGCTGATGGTGGGGTAGGTCTAGCAAGTTGATTTGGTGGTGTTGTGAAGACCTCCGCCTCAGTGAAAGTCTCCCATGTAATGTTCAACTTTTTGAGGTGATAAAGGACAATGATTTTGATGAGTGAATGATGGAAGAGACTGTTCATTTGAAGCTCATACTCTCTGTTTTGTACTATGTAGGCCATCTTGTCAATGCTCTTGTACAAATAATAGGGCATGTTGAGCAATTTCACCCTAGTGAAATGCATGAGTAACTTGATGTGATAGCTGTACCACCTGGAGAATATTCCCTCACAAGTGAAATATTTCATGATTATTTTCATCACGGGAGAAAACCTATTAAGAAACCGACCAAAAGGAAAATTTTTCTCAATGCTGTCTTTGTAAGGTGTTTTGAGATAGGGTTCATACAGCTAGGCATCTAAATCTTGAGTTTTGAACCACTTTTCACCTACATTAGGTATCCTTGTTGCTCCTGCAATAGTGTCTATATAAATGGTGAATGTCACCCCTGCAATGGTGACTTGGTCTTTTTGTAAGTTGGTGATGAAGATCTTGGTCAAGCTAGGATGGCTCTGCACTCTTTGGACCATTTCAAAAAACTCAAATCAACCTACATGCTGAAAAAATTTGACTGATAGGGGTGATGACATCAATTCTCTGGTGTCTGATGGCTCTAGCCTTAAGATTTTCCCTCGTTTATTATAGGTCTTCTTCTCTTCTTCTATGTTGTTTCTCTCTTCCTCCATGATGTTCAATTTGTTTAGAAACCCTAGGGGATAAGGGGAAGGAAAAGGGAGTGGTATGATGGAGTTAGGGAGTTGCGATAGGTGTGGGAAAATTTAGGGAAGGGTATAAGGGAGTTAGGAAGCTTAGGGAAGTGATGGGGAGTTGAAATGACAAGGGGGATGGGGTAGGGAATTTTATTTCAGGGATGTAGTCTAGCTGACTAGAAAAGTGCAACGTAGGGGTAGGGTTTTAGGGAATATAAATTAGGAGTGTGGAATGAAGGGATGTGAGGCTTGTGGGGGATATTTAAGTGTGTGAGGGAGGTAAAATGGTATGGGGGAAAACAAATTAAGTTTTCACACTTGAAAACTAGGGTTTAATCACTAAAACATAGCATGGATAGCAATGAGGGGTTTTCACACCAAAATTATGAAAATAAGCTGATAGGAGGGGTTTGCAAGATGAACTTACTTGAAGACAGGTGAATAAACCTTTAATTGGCCCTTAGAACCTTTGCAAAAAATATTTGAGGCTGTAGCTGTGTTTGGTCTCAATCTAGTCTCCTAAATTGAGCTCATTTAATTGTCAACCAGGGTTGGTAAACTGCTGAAGTGAAGTGTACTGTATGTACCTAGGTGTTTGTTTCTTAATGCGTTGTGTGTAGTGTTTTGTGATGTTTTTGGTCTTTTGTGATGATTTATGATGTTTTTGATCTTTTGGTGGCTTTATGTTCACAAGGAAAATGACTAGAAAGCTAATGGAAGGAAGCTAATGATTAAAAAAAACAGAGTGAAGCCTAATTGGTTGATGTCAAATGGTAAATGCAAATGCAATACTAAAAACATAATCAAATCTAAACTATGACTAAGCAAAAACAAAGCTTGATAATGAATTTTAAGCAAATGATTCAAAACACAAACTCAACTTGTCAAATTCTTTCATCAAAGGCATTTTGAGAGAGAGCTTGAGATATGGTCAACTAAGTGTGCAAATCCTCCTAACTAAACAGTTAAACAACTAACTTATAATGATGCAACATTTTATCCTTGATTAGAGATTTATTGAAGCATATTTGGAGTAAAACATTGATACCATCATAAGGTCTTCTACTCTAAGACTAGTTCCTAACTCTATTCTGCAACTTAGTTTGATGACACTACACTTCACTCAAAGGTTATAGATTTTTAAAATAGTCTTTTGAGGAAATGTTTGTTTGTGAAATGATAAGGAAGTTGCAGAAATACTTCAGGCTTTAAAATGATATTGTCTTCTGTTCATATGGTTAGGAATCAATTATGGATTTTAGAACAAGAAGAGGTTTGTAAATAATGAAGGCTGTTTTTTTAAGTTTAACAACTGAAGTAATCTAATATGCAGTGAATGACAACTGAATATGGAGTGCAAATGCAATGAGTTAAGCTAAAACTGAACTTAAAATGTCACTAGCCTAAAAAAGTGCTGAATTACAAGTCATTATCAAACTTAAAACAAAATAACTGAGCATGAGTTAAGTGCAATTAAACTCCGGAGTATCCTAACTAGGCTATCATGCATTATTCTATGGAATTATACAGTCTATTTGTCCATCATGATTGGTATTTTGGAAGAGTTTCTTAGAACAATCCTAACTGTACAATTCAGTGCAAATGCAAACATAAATATTGAAAGCAATGAAAAAACTAAGATATCATAGCTATCTCCTACCCATCATTAAGATATTTTGGAAAAGCATTTTAAGAGAAAGAACAACTATGGTACTTAGTAAAAACACACAACTGAAGCATTCAAGATCACAATCATGCTTAAGACATTATAAGGATTTTTTGGAAGAGTTTCTTCTTTTGGAAGAGTGCTTAGCATAAGTATAACTGTGATGGTGAACAAAAGATATTACAATTAAATCCTACAACACTATAGCCATTTCCCATTCATCATTATAATCTTTTGGAAGAGCTTATTCTTTTGGAAGAGTTTTTAGAACGAGTATAACTATAGTAGCTAATGAAAACAACTATGAATTCAACTTCAAAAACATAAAAGCAGCTAGAATACTTATCTAAATTACGCAAATAAATCCGTACAGGGGGCAGGGGCCCTCTACCACCAGACGGAATCTAACTCAAAATCAAATCAACGCTTTCAAAACAACACTGTCTGCTTCATTAAAGGAGAAATAACTTGAACAGAGCAATCTGCGTCTTCAGAAATGTAGCACAGAATCTAAGCAAAATCTAGAACAAAAATCTAGCCTAGCTCTCGGTTTCCCAAGTGTTTATATAACAAATGTACATAACAAGACTTGCAACAATTCCATGATCATTGTCTTTCCTTATCGAAATCACATTAGGACTCTTGAAGTGGCTGCGTAAAAAGGAAAAGGACATCTGGACTAAGACAGTCCTACTAGAAGTCTGCCTTCTTAAATGTGTTCCCACGTATCAAAACCATATCCAGAATTCGTTTCTTCCTTCATGGTGAGAAACGAACAATGTAGACATGACGTGGAATATACCCATATGCGGTTTTTCTTGAGAGGCCACCTGGAACATACCCAAACGTGAAGACAACTGCAGAATTTCCGGTTAGCTACGGAATGTCTGCATTCTGCAGCTAGTTCTGGTCAAAATGCATCACAATGACAAAAATCACAAAACTTAGCAAGTCAGTCATGTTAATCATTCTAAAAGTAATTTTAACTAAATTCATTGATCAATTGGGTCTAGGATAGCAATGGACAAAGGAAAATGAGGTAAAGTAAGATGAAAGAAAGCACAATCTTGAGGCTCAACAAGCTGCTTCATAGAAAAAAGTGAAACGAGCTTGAGAAAAGTGCAGTGAACTTTGCAAAAAGCGCAACACCCTTGGAAAAAGCGCAACGCCTTGAGAAAAAGCACAACGATGGGCCAAGAACTCAGTTTTTTGAAGAAAATATTGTTTTTTTGAGTTGGGAAAGTTGAGAGCTCGATGCCGGAGAATGAAAATGAATGAATTTTGGTCTTTGAGGGCCTTTTATACTTGGAGAAATATTATTAAATTGACATGGACTCACATTTCCTTTTTTCAAAATCAACATTTCATTTCTTTTTACCTTTAAACTTTTAACTTGATATTTTGAGTGCTTAGGAACATTGAATTTATTCTTGGAACCTTGAAAATTTTCTTGTGGAACTTGAGCGTTTGCAGCTACTTGTAAATCCGAAGTACTTATTACAAATTAGAAACACAAATTTACATTTTTCTTTGAAATCAAATTTACTGATGAAAATACTTTATTGTCACTCCTTCACTTGCTTGATTTTATGCATGAAATGACGATTTCATGAATTTGGAACCCTAAGACCTAATAAAGACTGTGGATTGAATGAAACCATGATGAAAATGAACGTAATGATGATGAAAACTCATGAAAGATGGTACACTCATTTGAGAGGTGAAATGAGCCAACAACTAGTAAAATTTTGGAAGGAGTGAAATCAGACCTAGATCTACATCCTATGGTAAAATTTTTGCATGATGACCTAATGGAATGACAAAAAATTGATAATGGGATCCTAAAAAGACATGATAAGAGTCCATTTGATCACTGGTGACAGGATGCAAAAACTGACACTAACAACTACTACTTTCGATCATTCTCAAAATACGTGGAATGGAAGTTTTTCATCCAAATGCAGAGAGGAAAATTTTTCTCTTCTTGATCTTCCCAATCTCTCATCTCATCATTCTGAAAACATAGAGGGTGAAATGTCATGTTTTCAATCTTCGCCTCTTTACGATTCGTTAGATCATGAGGATGCCCCTGTTTTTGATTTTGAGCTTTCTAATTCTGGATGTCGTGATCTTTTCATTGATTCATTTGGTCACAATTATGATCTTTCTAAGCCATCGATATATGATGATCCATCTTCTAATGAGTTGGAACTTCCGCAAGCTGTCGAGGCACTTCAGTATTTATTGATGGTTATGTCAGGTCCTTGTAGTCTTGAGGTCAGTTCCACTTTTGATCAGAACAATTTTGAATCTTTCGAGGCTCCTCATCACTCTGCTGCACACATTGAAATCAATCCATTTTACAATTTTTGCATCCTCCATTTGTATATCATGATCGTATCGCTCAGTCATTGGAGTAGTCGTATGTGGCGAGCATTGTTGCAAAACAAAATTTTTCTTCTTTTGTTCACCCGTTTCTGTAGTTAGAAAGTTTGTTCTTACATATCTTCTAGTCATAGGGTGTTTGAACACCATAATGCATTCACATAGTGTCTTCCATGCACATTTCTTTCATAATTGTTTTGCGTGCACTTTCAAACTTCAAACTTTTTGGTTTGTATCACCTTATCTTTCGTGTTTGCTGTTATGTTTGAATATCTTTCTTGATATACATTCCCTTTCTTACATAAGCCAACCAATGCATGAGTGGCTACATTGGAAGTATCATTTCATGTAGGTCTGGCCTATTCTTTGATTAGGTTAGGAGTAGGAGTAGTCGTTTTTTTTCTTTGCTATTTTGATTTGTCTTGTTTTGCTTTGATTTACTTTTCGCTCCGCTCTTTTCCTTTCTTTTGTTTGTTTCTTTTCAGTCTTAGGATAGCTTCCACATGAGACAATGTTTGGTTTCTGAGAAAGCATGGTGAAGTCTAAGAGGAATTTGTACTACTAGCAACTCTTTTTTATCTGTATATTCCCTCTCTTTGTGTGAATCTTGCATTCTTTTAGTCGATGGTACTCCGATGGAAAATATGTTCCTTTTTTTGGAGGAAATCACAGTGGAATCATGATGCTTGAATCTTCAAATAGTACCACCCACTCTAATCGGTCTATTATATTTTTGGTTAATCCTTGTCAACTAAGTTGAGTAGAGTAAGGAGGGGAAGAAAACCTTAACAAGTATGTCGGAGGTGTATATAAATATCCTTCTCTAAAGGGACAACCTCTTCTATTCTCAATAAGTCGAGCTCCCTATTCCACCCCATGAAATAAATAAGTGCCTATGCACGGTTCTATGAACAAAAAAAATTGAAAAAATAAAATAAAGGGAGAAAGAAGAGAAAGGCTTCCTACGTAGAGAGGTGAAGCTTAGCAACTCTGTTGGGGTACTGTCCAGGCTTGTCGATAGTGGAGCAATGTTTGTGTTCCTGAAGTGACTCCGTCAGGGTACTAGGCCTGCTGGTAGCAGAGCAACACCAGCGATGAAAATATTGACTCTAAAAATTTATTCTACTTGTGCACTTATATACTCCTCATCCCCAATCGAAAAAACTCATCTTCACTTGGCTTGGTTAGTGTGCTATCGATGAAGAGAATAGTAGGGACTATATATTTAACTCAAGCTAAGTGAAGAAGCTATGTTAATCAACAAACTGAACAATACTTATTAAAGAATTAGACATGTTTTGCATGAGACAAGACCCATACAAAGAGTTGGAGTTATACCAGTGTGTTGCCAAGTTTTGTAGCGGATACAACCACCCTCCAAAATTTTTCCTATGTTTTGATTTTGGAGCCTTCCTTCCTATCCCCGAGAGCTTATCTTGTACTGTCCTAAAGTATTCATGATTTTATCAACACTTAATATTTTCATCGATATTTGTGTTTGCTTATTTTCACACTTAGTTGATCTTTTAAGTCACAAGCTAACCTCTTGACTTGGCCTTGCAGCAGTTCTCGACTTGCCTCTAGAAACTACGCAATCCATGAGGGAAATCCAACCTTGATGATTGGGGTTGTGCAATCCAAACTAGTAGTTCTTCCTTGAGCTTAGAAATTGCACAACTTAGAAATTGCGCAATCATGGGAGGCAACCCAACACTGAGCTCATAAATTACGGAATCCATCCCTTGAGCTCAGAAATTGCATAAGGCATTGAGCCAAAAAGTTGCCTATAATTGCACAATCTTTCCTAACAATGTGCAAAGCAACTTTCCCGAAAAAGAAAAAAGAAAAAAAAGAAAAAACAGAAAAAAGCATCCCTAGAAAATAGGTATTCATTATTAGTTTCCTGAAGGTGACACAATTGCTATTTTTATAAATTTTTGCCAAGTGTCGATTTTCCTTGATTTTAGGCATGCACATCATAAACCCTAATTTGCTCAAATATATTTAATTTATGATTCTAGATATTATTTTTACATTCAATCTTGGTGCTCTAGCATTCTTGAGGAGATAAAGGAGCCTTCGGTGGAGTTGTCGTCGCTTTTTTGGGTGAGTTTTACTTTGTCGTCTTTTGTTGTTTTTTTTGTTGCTTTTTGTCATTTTGCTTCTGTGAGTGTTGTTTCGTTTTTTTTTTTATCTTCATGGTTACTAGCATTTTGACTTATATTAGCTTGTAGAAGTGCTTTTTCAATTTTTTGTTTGCCTTTCACAAGTGTCACATCAATTTTCTTGTTTTTTCACCGATGGTTGTTGTTTCAACGACTCTCCTCACATATTTGATTTTCCTTTCGTTTGTTGAGTTTATGCACTTGATTCACATTGATCCATCCATACTTACTCAGATTTGCTTGTTTCCTACACTTTCACCCAACAGATGTACACTTTGCCTTGGCCAGTTTTCATCTTGCCTAGCTGGGGATTGCATAAGACTGAGGCTCAAGCCGAGAGCTTAGCCTCCGATACTGCACAATTCATGGTATAGGTTGGCCCAACTGTGCATTGTGCAGTTCCACGACTCAGTGCATGACGTTGGCCACTGAGATTGCATAATGCACAGTCTCTCCTAGTCACTGCCCAGGCTGAATTGCACATTGTGCAGTCTCAAGCCTCATGCTGCACCCTTGAATGCTGGGAATATGCCATTCAAAGTTCCCACAACATTTCTCCCTCACTTTCTCATGAAAATTGCACAATATTTCTCACTAGTTCACCGGTTTATTTTCTGATCTTTCTTTAAAGGTATATTTGCAAAAATAATGTTTTCTTTCCATGAGTGCATTTTCTGTCCCACAGGTACCATAGTTGTTAATAACTTATCTTCAACAATGATTGTTACCATGGAACCCAAGAGAGCTACTTCAAAAGATACTAGGGAAGCAGTTGAGAAAACAATTGTTAACTTGCCAGTGTATGCAGACACTTAACTTTTTGTGGAAAAGGAGTCAGATCTAACATGGCAGAAATTTAATGAAGCTTTTTCAGCAAAGAGCTTCAAGGCATATCTAGAGGATCGGCATGTATATCTACTTGTTGAGCAGTGAGGACTATACATGATTGCATGCATATATCCAACCTTCACATGTGAAAATGTCATCAGCTGGATTGTTTCACATATTGATGTGAAGACCATGACATTGAACAATGCCAATGGACGAAAGATTTATACTTCTCTGGCAGAAGATTATTAGCTTATTTATCATTTTTCTGAGCTATTAACACTCATGGACTCATGCTTCTATGCCACTATTGATGGTTCTAAATGCCTGCATCAACATTGGGGATAAACACCTGGTCAAGACCTTAGGGCAGATGCTTTTCCATTTGGAATTATGGCTCTGACTGGAGTTATGGGACTACTTTCACTTTATATAAGATAATGTGAAATGAAATTAATAATGATATATTGCTCTAATATAACTAAAAGCTGAAATATAAATTAATATACTATTATCTATCCTGGGAAAGCTGATGAAATATGTGTTTAGAAATATTTCACAATTAGCATAACAATATAGATCATCATGTAATTATGAATTTAACTCAAATAAAGAAAAATAATTTAATTAATTAATTAATTAAATTAGTTGTTTTAATCATCACACATATTGAGATCTCTTTATTCACATATAATTAGTAGATTTCAGTAAGACACATCAATAGTTATAATGAAAGATTGCTTTAACACATATATTGTGAATAATAACAAAATACCACTCTACTCTAAGAAAATAGAAAAATAAAGGATAATAGGACTTGATAAACCATAGATCTGCTCATCATAGAAAGGTGGTGGTTCAACTTCAAATTAAGAAAAACTTAGTTACAATAGTGCAACTTAAACTTCATTTTCACAAAAATTTAGAACCCAATCTCTATTGTTGAGAGACAACTTATAGTTTCCTTACAAAAGGATAAAGATAGAAAACAAAACAATCCTTCAAGTGGTTTTCAATAGAAAAACAATAAAACAACAAAACAAAAAATTAGAATATAGTTACAACAATTTTCTATGCTTAGGAGGAAGACTGTCCTCCAATGAGTTGTCTCAAATCAAAGATATCAATCATTTTTTTTAATTCTGGAGGAGACGTTATCTAAATTTGCATATGGTTGGTGAATACAACGTATATTAATGCATGCAACATCTGTGGTGGTATTCGATAAGCATCAAAGAATTAGCCACTAACTATGCGGTTTAACCAGGAATTTCCAATGGAGCTCTAAGTCGATCTTGGTCAATTGATCAATAATATTGATGCTTTTCTTGGAAGATTACTGTCATGTATTCATTTGGTAAGGTTCCTTCGAAGAAACTCAGAATGAAATTATACAGAAGCAAACTATCAATGATTTCCTCAGTGATACTATTGGAAATGTATTGAGCCTGGTAAATTGTTGCTTCAGTTTTCTTAATGAAAATGTCCCACTCACTGAAAATGATTTCTTTATGATTTTCTTTAATTTTAGGCAGACTGGCTAATCTACCTTCTTCACTTTCCTGCTAGGTTAGGAAACCAAAAATATTTTCTTCTATCTCCTCAAAGAAATTTTTAATATCAGAAATTTGACTGACTAAGGAGTCCACAATCTTACACTGATCATTAATAATTGCCAATTTCTGGAAAAATACTATTTTCTGCTTGGAAAGAAGAGTGTTAAACTCTTTAGCTTCTTCTTGAATTCTGCTAACTCTGGGTTGGAACTTAAATGTTAAATTCTGGCCTTTAGATATGTATCATGTTGAATCTTGAGAGAATCAAATCTATGCTGAAGCTCTATCATCTGGGATTGCCAGTGCTCTATGATATTTTTCTTTTCTGTTTCAACATTTTGTTCTAACAGTGCAATTCTCTCTTCTTTTTCCTTGAGCTGCTGATGTACTTTTTCTTCTTTATAAACAATATCCGAGGCACAAGATCCTGTAAAATGTGTAAGTATGCCCAATTATTCAGTTGGAGTGGTTGATGAGCCTTTCCACAATACTTCAAAAGTCGTATTACCAGGGACTAATGCCTGGGACTGATCAAGATTTATCTTCTTCCTTTCCCTCTTTACTATAGCCTTGTGCTAAGAACTATAGAAAATGTCCAATGGAATAATCCCTTCAATATTCAAAACCACTTTAGAGGAGGGAAATTCCAGTATTATTTCTATATCCCTATCCTCTAAATGTTCCTTAACATCCTTCACTATTTTGACAATTTTCTTAGGATTCTTTAAGGCATACTGGATCTTCATTTGAGGAGTATTCATAGAAACTTGAGATTCATCAGTCTTAAAATTTAAAGCTTGACTATATTCCTTCCACATCTCCTCCAACTTACTATCAGACACAATTTCTTCTATTTGAGAAGAAGTAGAGGAAACTGTTACTCTCGGCTGAGAATAATCAACTGATTATGTAAGATCAATTTCTCTTGGGAAACCTGTAATGAATCCATAGGAAGATTTACTAGCCTAGAAGATCTGTATTGGATAAATTGATTCATTTATTTAGGAGTTAATTGTTCCTTTGCATACAAAGTCATCATTGAATAAGAATAATATTTTTTAAATAGATCATCAAACTTGTCAAGTTCATGGATGAACTATCTAATACTTTGTGTTGCTGTGATATTCTTAAAAAAAAGATTAGGATCATATTTCCTATTTGGAATAGTAGTAAAATCAATGCATGAATAACATGTATCTCAATCATTGCATGTTTGTAATTTTCTAAGGCATATATGCCAAATTTGGTTGGTAAAGGAGGCCAAATATTTTTATTATCTTCTTTAAGGACTTTGGAAATGCCATTTCCCACATTTTTATAAGCTATTTCCCTACACATAATTTTATTCAGGACAAACAATGGTAGAAAATGAGGGTTTTCTAAACTTCCATATACCTTGATATAGGTAATTGACTCTCACTAAACCATCTTCCTACTCGCAAAAGATCATTTTCATCCTTTGGATATATTCAGGGTGCCTTGTTATCAAAGATGACTTGATAGATTGACAACATGACCCTATGGAAGATATTATTTAAATGATGATGGTAATTTGAATCCCATAGATTATCATGATAAATATGGATGGGAGTTGGGTCTTGCAGAGTCCATTTCCAACCCATAGATGAGAAATACATAGAAAAGCATAAATAATGCATGATATATTCACTCATATAGAAAGATGGAATACATTCTCAGAGACTCGTCAATTACTTATAAAATCTGGGATATGGGTCACGAAACTATTAGAAGGTATCTTTTCCCAATAAAATATAAACCCTTTTGAAGCCCCATCAATTAGAGGTACCCATTGGTAAAAAAAATTCTATACATTTTACATTGCATAAATTCTACACATCATAGCAGCAATTTGAGAATAAGGTCGAACAAGAGTATCAACAATATACAGACCACTTTCTTCTCTTTTGTGATTTTTTGAATCTTGCCTCCAACTTCTAATTTGATCTAATGCATGTCCGTGTTCCTTGAGGAATGATTCAATGTATGCTTTGTCATATTTTAATCGGGGTTCAGGTAGATGATACATCTTCTGCAAATCTTCACTAGCGAAAGGCCCAATTACTGTGCATTTTCCTGTAACAATCCTCCTATAATCAATACTCAAATTTTCCACTACCCACTGAACCATATCAGTATAAGGTATAATTTTGGGTCAGGATGCAATTATGTGTAGAAATGAATTCACTGCATCACTAAAGGTAGTTTCTGAAACTAGGGAAGAATAATTAGTCGTTGCTATTTTCTTAGTAACTCTGGGTTTTTCATCCTCGAGACACTGATACATCGCTTCCCATGAAGAATGCCCAAAATCCCTTGTGCATAATGTATCATAGAATAATCTTGAAGAAAGGGCCTTTTAATATTTATTTTCAACTACGGGAGAAGCAAGATGTTGCTGTATAAGAACTTTCTTTTTCCCCTTTCCTGCCTTCGACATTTCTTCAATATTCCAGGAATAAGAGTGCTCCTGTAACAAAAGCATAGATATGAGAGAGAAAATTCCTTTAGCCGAGACTTTACACCAACAATAAAATCGAGAATAATAATACTTTCCCCTTAAGAAAATCCTCATAAACGAGGCAAATTAAATGTAAGAGTTTATAATTTTGAGAATCATTACACCCACACTATCAATCATTGACTATAAAATTGAGAAACCACGTTGGATAGTAATATCACTTCATCAGAGTATTATGTTGAAGAACTAGGATAATTGAAATCTTTGATATAAAGAAGTTCTGATATAATGATCATGAGGAATTTAAAAGACTCCAATAAATGAGAGAAAGACATATCGGGAGTTTTATATTGGGGAATATCAAAAACTGCCTTGATAAAACAACTTTGATGTGAAAAGAGTTCCGATATGAGTATTACAATATATTAAAATGATATCAGAGGAAATGGATATAAGAGGTATTTGATATCAGGGGTATTGCATATCAGAAGCAAGTGATATCATAGGTGTTTAATATTGGAGGTGACGAATATCATAATAATTTCATAGGAAAGTTATGATAAAAAGGAATTTTGTTACAACACGTGTCGATATAAAACGTTGTGGGACTGATGGGAGTTTTATAATAACTGTTATGAAAAATAAAAAGGCAAAAATATTTAATAAACCTCAATAATCCCTTTATGAACATTTTTTAATAAAGTAAGAATAGGGGATAAATATATTAGGGATGTGTTTTATCGTAACTTACTCCAAAAGAAAATTATGATGGAATGAGGTTCCTATATTTTGATATTACTGTTCTATTATGAGTAGGTCATATTAGAGCCTCGAGATTTTGTAACAAAGTTTAATTATAACTCTCATATCAAATTTCCGATGAGGGGAAAGGCCTAAAGCTTACTAAAATCATGATAACTAACTCAAATTTGTTATTTATTTCCTAAAACAAAAGTTTATCAAAAGGAAATAAAACATACAAATCAAAAGGGCCCCCATTTTAAATTGAAAATTAAGTATAATAATGGGTGGTTGTTGAATGCTACCACAATTGGCGACGTACTAGGCGAAACAATTATCTTCGTTAAAATGAATGAAATTTTAACAACTAAAGAAATAAGACTTAAAAATATCAGAATGTTGAAATTTAGATTTGGTTGAACTAACTATGAATACAAAAAACTCATTACCTTGCAAACTCCATTACTTTTTATGCATAAGAACCAAGATTATCTTTGTCAGTCATTGTATCAGTTAGAAAGATAAAATAAAGAACTATTGAAGCTTCACATTAAGATTGACCTTTTGTCACTGGTAGAGGCACTGCTGCCAGCAGGCATCCATAGCCTCGACATGGTTACCACTTAACCAAGT
The DNA here is from genome assembly GCA_034641835.2 of Pinus albicaulis. Classification (NCBI taxonomy): domain Eukaryota; kingdom Viridiplantae; phylum Streptophyta; class Pinopsida; order Pinales; family Pinaceae; genus Pinus; species Pinus albicaulis. Next base: position 777,527,701 of record CM076583.1, on the reverse strand, counting down.
AATACCAGTATCCCATCCAATATAATAGATCTTTAGAGTTATTAATCTATTTTTAAAACCTTTCTTTTATTACTTGAAATCTATTGTCCTAGTTTGGTGGCCAGATAATGACAATGCCCTTCACAAGTTATAATGATATTGAACAAGATGACTCATGATGAGACCTCTTGTCTTTCAGTCTTAAGATTACGAGGCATTATCTTGGTTTGGTAGCCATATGTCATACTGTCAATAGCATTAGTTCCCCATGATCATGGTAAGTTGGCTCATAATGAGACCCCTTATCTTTCAAGTTTAAATATTTTTGAATTACACTCTAAAAATGTTAATATTTATGGATGGGGAGGTAAAAACATTCCTTAAGAGTTATGAATGACAATTGAAGTCATAAGGTGCTAATATTTGAAATAGTCTTTATTTGTTGAGATACTGAAATGACATATCAAAGGATAACATGATATAGTAATGATGTAAGTTATGAAATATTCACAAGATAATGGAGATAACAATATCATAGATTAAAATTGGTCCAATACTAAATTTCAATGTAATAATTTATTTCTAAATAATCTCCTTCAATTGATAAATTTCATATTAGTGATGAGAGAATATGATTATATAAACCCAAAATACGAAGTAAAAAGAGTATTTATTCAACATAACTTGTCTAAGAACACCAATATGTACATATAATTATTTACATATTTACAATCATAATATGAATTTTTCAAGAAAAAATATATTTTTAAGATTTTCCCATTCATGGGAAGAGAATCTCTCTTACCCTATAAATCTTGGAGAATAAAACTGGATGGGCCAAGCTTTTCAATGATCTGAAATGGACCAAACCAAAGTTTCTGAAAATTTGTATGTTTTCCTTTTTCTTCATGGGATTTATCCCATTTCAGAACAAAATCACCAATTTCAAAAGTTTACCACTTAACCAAGTAATACCAGTATCCCATCCAATATAATAGATCTTTAGAGTTATTAATCTGTTTTTAAAACCTTTATTTTATTACTTGAAATCTATTGTCCTAGTTTGGTGGCCAGATAATGACAATGCCCTTCACAAGTTATAATGATATTGAACAAGATGACTCGTGATGAGACCTCTTGTCTTTTAGTCTTAAGATTACGAGGCATTATCTTGGTTTGGTAGCCATATGTTATACTGTCAATAGCATTGGTTCCCCATGATCATGGTAAGTTGGCTCATAATGAGACCCCTTATCTTTCAAGTTTAAATATTTTTTAATTACACTCTAAAAATGTTAATATTTATGGATGGGGAGGTAAAAACATTCCTTAAGAGTTATGAATGACAATTGAAGTCATAAGGTGCTAATATTTAAAATAGTCTTTATTTGTTGAGATACTGAAATGACATATCAAAGGATAACATGATATAGTAATGATGTAAGTTATGAAATATTCACAAGATAATGGAGATAACGATATCATAGATTAAAATTGGTCCAATACTTTTTTTTTCTAAGTAAAAGTATTCTATTAACAGTAAAAGTATAGTACATCAGGCTAAAGCCTTAACAATGCCTAGTGTGATGATGAAATATTAACAAATGTTGAGATTCAGAATATAGGATGAGAAAAAATGCGCTCTGCTAGGGTTTCTGAGGAAACCCTGCAACTCTGAACCTTCACGTACTTTGCTGGCTTGCAATATGCTGCCAACCCTTCGGCTGATTCTCTCCCCATGCATCAGGTCTCTGGAGGGGCGGGCTCGGCCCCCCCTCCCCCCCTCGGTGCTTCTTCTGACAAATCCGCTACTTCGAATCCCTCTGACAGGACGGGCACCACTCCCCTGGCTACACAGGTCGCTGCCCCCAATGGTCATTCTACGGTCGCCACAGACAAAAGCGACACTTTGAATGACTGCACCAAGGAAGCAAAAGACAAAGCGGCCTACACGGATCAGGGCACCACGACTGATACAGGAAAAGAACATGTTCAAAATCACTCTTCGACCAGGCCCAAAGTCTCTTCTGCAACCTGCATTCCAAAGTCTCCTGAAAGAACTAAAATCGATCTTCCTAGCCACCGAATCAACGGCCGAATCCAATACATGAGGGATCATGCCCTCATCGGAAAGTTCTTAGGTCTCTGGCCCACTGAAAAGGCTTTGCAAGGTTGGATCGTTTCTAAATGGAAACCTAAAGGACAAGCACCTTACAGCTTGGTCCCAAAGGCTTCTTCACAGCCATTTTCCATTGCCTGGAAGACAAAACACGTATCTTCGACGGAGGCCCGTATTTCTTCAACTCTGCAGGCCTTTACCTTCGGGACTGGGTGGAAAGATTTCATCCTGAAAAAGAAGACTTTAACTGGGCTCCTGTCTGGATCCGCATGTATTCTCTACCTCTGGAATACTGGGACGAGGAGACCTTGATGGAAATAGGAAATGGGCTGGGGGTTTTCATCAAAGTAGCTGAGGAAACAAAAAATTGACGGTACACCTCCTATGCCAGAATCTGCGTCCACATGCACCTGGCCAAAGCCCTGACGGACTCGGTAAGTCTTTTTCATGACAATTTTGAATGGATCCAGACAATAGACTATGAAAATGTTCCCTTTCGATGCAGGAAATGCCATGAACATGGCCATCTTTTTAGGGACTGCCCCCTAAATCATCAGGCTAAAGCCCCTGCCACGGAGACCAGCAAAGATGCGGAAGGCTACACCAAGGTCTCTGGCCGAAGAAAGCATGCCAAGAAATCTCCTGTGGTGTCCGACATTCCCATCATACCAGAATCCAAAAACAGCTTTGAATCTTTGTCTGCAATTCACAACCAAGACAACACTCCGGTCAATCCCTCCTCCTCTGATATTCCCACTCCATCTGACATTCCCACATCTTCAGATCTGCCCACGGACTCCGTCCAAGCCCAAACTCCTGCATCTACATCCTCTGTCAACCCTAGCATTAAGACAGGTCTCAAAGATTCCAGCATGGAAACAGATACAGCTCTGGCTCTTACGGTTCATCATCAGCTCCACAAGGAAGATAAAACTCAACCCATTCACATGGAGGAGGAACCTGAGAGTATAGATTTGGGGGATTTGGACATTTTGGGTCTAGAAACAGCTTTTCGACAAAAGGATTACAGTACCATACCTCCTAGGCAAATAGAAAGTCTTGAAGTAGTCTTAGCCAAAGCGCAGCAACACAAATGTTTAGGCATACAAGCAGGTAGCCCTTGGGATGGGAAGAAAATTATGAAAGAATAAAAAAAACGAGGGTGCAAAACAGATCTGCAGAGAACCATTATCATTGGAGAAATGCTTGTTGATTCAGGCAGATTCCCCAAGTTGACTAAGTTTTACAAAACCCTCCCCCACCGTTCCTCATGAAACTCATCTCCTGGAACGTGCGAGGGTTTAATAGCCCTGCAAAACAAAGAATCTTAAAAAACATGATACAGCAAGATAAGCCTGCAATGGTCTTTCTTCAAGAAACGAAATGTATCAGTACAGTCTTGGAAGCCATCCTCAACAGAATCTGGCCAGGTTGTCGATCGATTTCTGTGGATGCGTCAGGGGCTTCAGGAGGGCTTGCCATCCTTTGGAATCCCCAAGTCTACAACCTAGAGGATTTTCATGCCTCTCACTTTGTCATTCAAGCTAATTTCCACCTTATAGGGACCAACATCCATGGTCACCTCTGCAACGTGTATTTCCCACAAGAACTCCAAAATAAAATGGATTTATTGGATACTCTTTCCGTGCTCAATTCCGCACGAAGATACCCCTTATGGATTTGTGGTGGGGACTTTAATATGATCTTAGCTCTGGGAGAAAGATCTGGTGGAAGAATGAGACTCGAAGGAGACAGCATCGGCTTCAGAGATTTCATCCATAGAAACCAGCTAATTGATCTTCAAACCTCCAGCGACATCTACACCTGGACTAACAAAAGAAGGGGACCACAGCACATCGCTTCCAGGATGGATCGCTTCCTCATGTCGGACAATGCCATCCATCTAGGTGGGGCCTTTCATGCCTCTATCATGCCCCAGATGGGCTCCGACCATTGGCCCATAATGCTGCAGTGGACACGCCCAGGCTCTAGATGCAATAGGCCCTTTCACTTTGAGGCCTTCTGGTTCTCTCACCCAAACTTCAAAGAGATTGTTAAGGATGCTTGGAACTCTTTCAGTCCCCCTGCAGGAGCAAAAATTTATTAATTTCAACAAAAATTAAAATATCTCAAACAAGCCCTCAAATCTTGTAATCGCCATCAGTTTGGTAACATTTTTGAACATCAGAAAGTGCTGGAGTAGCAAATGAGAACATTGCAACAATGCATCATCAATGAGGGTAGAACTGAGGAATACACACACCAGGAGCAGGCACTCGCAGACAAGATCGAAGAAAGGAGACTACAAGAAGAGATTTTGTGGCGGCAAAAATCAAGGATCAGATGGCTCAAGGAGGGAGAAAAGAACACTAAATTATTTCATAGATCTACCATACAAAGGCGTATGCACAATAACATAGCCTTCATCAACAATAGGCAAGGGGAACGCTTGGAGCAGCATGAAGAAATGGAGCAGGAATTTAAAGACTACTTTCAGGACATACTCTAGGAGCCTCCAGGTTGCAGAACTCAAGCCATCAGTTCAATCACGCAGCACATACCAAAAATTATCACAGAGGATCAGAACAGTAAATTACTACAACCAATTTCCAAGCAAGAAGTAGAAGATGCCATGGCCCAACTCCAGGATGGCAAATCCCCTCGCCCTGATGGCTTTACTGCCAATTTCTTTCACAATTTTTGGGATCTAATCAAATCTGAAGTTTGGGAGCTTGTGGAGGAATCAAGGACGATGCACTGGATCCTTCCCTCCTTAAACTCCACCTTTATAGCGCTCATTCCAAAAACAAAAGAATCTAACACACCGGACAAGTTCAGACCTATTGCACTGTGCAATGTAATTTACAAGCTCATCTCTAAAGTTCTGGCTAACAGGTTGAAACCTCTCCTTCCTTGCCTCATCTCGCCAGAGCAGACAGGCTATGTAGAAGGTCGACAGATTCTGGACGGCATCATTCTCTCCCATGAAGTGATCCACTCCCTCAAGGCGTTGAAAAAGTCAGGTATGATTCTCAAACTTGACCTCTCAAAGGCTTTCGACAAACTCAGCTGGAATTATATCAATCAAGTTCTTTTAGCATTTGGCTTCAGCGCTACTTGGACACGCTGGATTATGAATCTTATTACCTCTCCTAGTTTCTCCATCCTTCTCAATGGTTCCCCTTCGTCACCCTTCCGTCCCACTCGTGGTATTCGGCAAGGTGATCCCCTCTCCCCGTTTCTCTTTGTCCTTATGGCTGAAGGTCTCGGTCGCCTTCTTCATGCTGCCATCTCTTCCCACTCTCTTAAAGGTCTCTCCCTCCATGGTCAACCTCCTATTTCCCATCAACAGTTTGTTGACGACACTATGCTCTTTGGTCATCCATCGGTTCAAGAATCCTTTGCTTTCAAGGCCTTGCTTGATCTTTTTTCAGAAGCTTCTGGCACTACTATCAACGCCTCCAAATCTCAGCTATTTTTCTTCAACACTCCCTCTTTAACGCAGAGAAACATAGCCAGAATCCTGGGTTTTCCTATTGCGGTGCTCCCTTCGAAATATCTTGGAGCCCCTCTCCTTGACTCTGCAGTCAAACATGCTTCCTGGCGTTCTCTCCTTGATAAATTAGAGCACAGGCTATCCTCCTGGACCTACCGCTATCTTAATATTTCCAGCAGTCCTCATAAAATCTGTGCTTCAAGCTATGCCCTTATACTTATTCTCCATTTTGGCTGCCCCCAAATGGGTGCTCAAAAAAATCCGCAATCTACAAAGAGAATTTCTCTGGGGCTCCTCAGGTCTCAACAAGAAATGGGCACTTGTAAAATGGATCGAAGTTTGTCTTCCAAAGTCAGCGGGAGGTCTGGGGCTACAAGATCCCCTTCACAGCAACAATACCATGGGAGCCCGTATTTGGTGGAATTGCATCTCCAGATCCCACTCCCCCTGGGCTCGTCTCTGGCATGCGAAATATGCTGCAGGTAGTCCTAAGGAGGCTCTCATTCGCTTTAGCTCAACCACCCCAGGCTCTCTAATCTGGAACGCGGCCAAGCAGCATAGTTCTTTTATACAAGCACATAGTTTTTGGGAAATACACACAGGATCATTGGCAAGATTTTGGGAGGACTCTTGGCAACAATATCCCAAACTTGCCTCACTCTTTCACAAACCCAAATGGCAGGCTTTCATGCAAGACATTGGTCAAATCCACGTTCAACAATTTTGGCAGCAGCAGCCCTCTCAAGAATTTCACCTTTGGCGTCCTGCAAAAACCTAGCAAGACAACTGGCAGGAGGAAACCTACATTGATCTGGATCAAGAACTCAATCTCAGAAAAATCAAACTCTCTGATCAACAGGACAAAGTCAGATGGGGCTATACCCCCAAAGGTATGTTCACTACCAAGGAATCTTACTGTCTTCTCTACCAACCAGAGCAGCCCATAAAGGACCAGCTATGGGACCAGATATGGCAACCACTCATTTGGCCTAAAGTCTCTATTTTTCTCTGGATGCTTAGTAAACATCGAATCCTCACTTGGGACAATTTACAAAAAAGAGGATTTATTGGCCCTTCGAGGTGTCCGAACTGCAATCTTCAGGCAGAAACCATCACACATCTCTTGGACACTTGCTCTCTTGCGGATAAACTATGGGAAAGAATGGAGCAATGTAACAGAATAACCGGTCGTCGAGTGGGAGATATAGTCAATACCATAAGGAATTGGCCCAGGAATCCATTCCAATGTCTATTTCTCAACACACTCTGGAAGCTACTACCGGGCTTCATCTACTGGATAATATGGAAAGAGCGCAACAGCAGAATCTTCAAGAATCACAGCTCTCTGCTTGACACCCTATGGTATCAACTCAAACAGTACCTACAAGAAACTCTGGCTTTAAGGTAATGGCATGACATGGAAATGCCTACTTCCCCCCCAGGAGCGCCTTATAATGAAAAATTGGAACCTGAACATTTCCTCCTCTGCTCAAGGAAGTCCCAATCCTTCCACTCACATGGAATCTCCTCTTTGCTGGTCGCCTCCTAACCCTCCCTCTTTCAAATTAAATTTCGATGGAGCGGCCAAAGGCAATACTAGCCCTGCTGGTTATGGGGGAATTTTTAGAAACTCTGAGGGTTCACCTGTGCATATCTACCATGGTTCGATAGGCAGGGACACTAACAATGCAGCCGAACTGGAAGGCTTATGGACAGGTCTAAGCATTGCTGAATTTGAGAATTTCTTCCCACTAGACATAGAAGGGGATTCTCAAATTTTAATCGAAGCCGCGATCCGAATTCAATCTGGAACCTCAGCAGCCAAGATTGCTTCAAGTTGGAGGTTATTAGGCAGATTAGAACAAATTGAAGACTGGCTAAGGACCCCCAGAAGTGTCAACTTCAGGCACGTCAGGCGCACAAAAAATAAGGTTGCAGACAGACTGGCTAATCAAGGTGTAAATCAGTAGATCCCATTCTTCTCTGGTCCCTTAAACAGTTCCAATGATCTACAACTCCAAAGAGACTGCACACTCTTGGTGCAACAAGATCTCTCGCTCTCGGATGCGGGTGTACTTGAAAGTGCATAGTTTGCTGACGGTGAGGTGGATCAGCATGTGGTATACCACCACCGCCATCCTTCTGCACTACAGGCATGAGTTATTACAGCCGGCTACCAAAGTTATTGCTGCTTTAATGCAGACTTCCTCGCCTCGTTTTCTCAACCCCCTCATTGCGATGGAGCCCATTCCGTCGATTCACTGTGTCTCTCCTCTGCGTTCCTGCTGTTCTCAAGTTGACAATGAGCCCTGTTTGCGCACCAGCACAGGGAAACGTTGTCGCCTGAGCTGCTGCATCAAGCTTTCGACCGGCATTCACATTTCCTCTGGTCCTTATTGCAACTACAGTAGCTCTTCTGTTGATTTCAGGCAGCCTCTGCACTCGTTCACCAATCCACTCTCGTTTTTTCGCCCTGCCCTCCCTGCCAAGCTCATCATGCCTCGATTGAGACCTAGAATGACTTGCAGGCACGGCTCCTCTTGTGGGCAAGTCATCATGCCGCCTTTGTTTCCCTCTTCTGCCTCTTCGTCGGATTCCTCTAACTCCGGTGAAGGCCATGTTGCTGCTTCCAAAAGAGGCTGGGGACGTGGTCGAGGAAGTAGTCCTTCCACCTCTGCGGTGCATGTCCGCCTCTCCTCCAACGATCACTTTCATACAACTCGTTTTCAATACCCCTGCTCTCTCAACAATCAAGAGTTCATTGCCTCTGTTTCCATTAAGCTCAGAACTAACCCGACTACTCAGGCTCAGCCCTCGGCCCCCTCTGGAATTACTCCGGCATCCGAGGAAGAAATTCTATTTTTCCCCCCAGGGGTTAATCTGCAGAGTGTTCAGGGTGCAATGGCCTCACAGCACGAGCTTCAGCAAGCTGGGCCCAGCGCTCCTTCAGGCAGTGATTTCTCGGGCAAAGCACCTCCTCCTCCAGCTGAAGATGATCTTGAACCGTATGCATGCCCAGTCGTGGAAGAAGCGCCCTCGCCCACCAATGATGCTTAATGGTTTTTGCTCGCCAGTTTTTGAACACAGGTATCAAGAAGGTGCTCATTCTCCTTCTTCTTTACAGTTTTTTGCAGGAATTATGTTGTCATTCTCCTTCACCATATCGACGGTTTCCAAGTTACTGTTTTCCAAGTAATGCTATCCAAGTTACTGTCCCCAAGACAGTGCTCCAGCGCTTCAATGCGCCTGTTTGTAATTTTTGCTATGGGAAGTGTTTGTTTTGGTCTTGTATGACGAGTAGAGTCCTACACTCCAAACATCATTTCAGACACAAGTATCAGCTGTTTAGAGAGGCGGACAAGGTCCTGGTCACTAATGTATTCTCAGCCAGTAAACAGTTGTTTTTGTATGTCAATGATCAACAATGTAATGTAAGAATGCCACATCTCTGGGCTAGCTATCCTGAGGCCCCAGCCTCTCTGTAATATTTTTGTATCAATATAGAAGTAGACCGATTCAAAAAAAAAAAACAGTGCCTAGTGTGGAGGCAATTTAGACAGACAAAACATAGTTTGAGACTGCCCTGCAGGAGGGAAACCAGCCTGTAGCAACCACCATTTGAAAAAATCCCGCGCAGGGGATCGAAACAGATTGTCACTAAAAAAAACTGGACCATTGATAGTAGATAACAGAAAAACTAGACCATGACAAAAGCTGGACCATTGTGAATGCTGAAGATTGTCACTGACAAAAGCTGGACCATGACAGTAGATAACAGAAAAACAACATAACAAGCCCTCTGGAGAGGGCAGAGACATAACAAGAAAAACATAAAAGAGCGCTGAGTTACTCATCAGGAGCCACCTCCTCGATCCTGCACCCATAATCTTCTGGTTCGCCACGATCACTAAAGATGTATGCATCTGAGTGGACCGCTGTTTTGGAGGATGGATTGTCCACCAAATTTGCCTGACCGTGTCCAGAATATTCTTACAGAACCTCCTTGCTCCCGCTGGGCTGACCCCTCGAGCCCTGTAGCGCCTTGTCCAGATTCGTGCACCCAACAGGACCCTGCCCTTCCGAAGGATTCTCAACCTGGGGATCCTCAAGAAAAACTACAGAAATGGCGACGGAGACTCTCGGCCGGTTGAGTGAGCAGTCAAAAGAGAAGAGAGCGGTATGGGATTGTGCTGGCAGCGCATCGGATGAGGGAGTGTCCAGTCTGCGTCCAGAACGGAGCAGATGGCCATGGAGAAGACGGGGGAGGCTATCCGAGGGGGAAGAAATTTCTGAAGGCGAGCTGGTGGGGGAAGGCGAACGCCTCCTAGCGCTCCTAGAAGACCCGCGCCTGCAACGCATCCTTTGCCTTAGCCTAGGCATGCTTGCAGCGGAATTGGAACTAGAATTCTGGAGGGCCGAAGAATTGACAGGGGGCGGTGTCGGAGGAGTGATCAGAAATACTGTGGCCGACATGCAAGAACCAGAGAGAGAGATGTGAATGATATCGTCGGGCTCCAAACAACAAGTGCTGCGGCTTCTTTTGCCAGTGGTGGTGCATTCGTTCGCCTTACCCGCATCAGGATGGCACCACCAGTTCACCAGCGCTGGGGAGAACTGGGCCATGGCATTTAACAGCTCTCCTCTGCAACTAGCAATCTTCAACATTGAATTACCATTCAATTGAACCTGATATGAAACGTTAACACAACAGTCGAGACTGCCTCGAGTATCTACCTCCAGATCGTAAGAAGCACCCATATTAAATTCCATTAAGATCAAGCGATGGGCGTTTTAACAGTGTTCAGGTGGGATCGCCGGTCTCATGCGGGAAGGCAGGTGGCCTCCCGTCTGGTGGACCTCCATCCCATCAACGCAATTATCATTACCAGCACCCTTATCCAGGAAAAAAATTGGTCCAATACTAAATTTCAATGTAATAATTTATTTCTAAATAATCTTCTTCAATTGATAAGTTTCATATTAATGATGAGAGAATATGATTATATAAACCCAAAATACGAAGTAAAAAGAGTATTTATTCAACATAACTTGTCTAAGAACACCAATATGTACATATGATTATTTACATATTTACAATCATAATATGAATTTTTCAAGAAAAAATATTTTTTTAAGATTTTCCCATTCACGGGAAGAGAATCTCTCTTACCCTATAAATCTTGGAGAATAAAACTGGATGGGCCAAGCTTTTCAATGATCTGAAATGGACCAAACCAAAGTTTCTGAAAATATGTATGTTTTCCTTTTTCTTCATGGGATTTATCCCATTTCAGAACAAAATCACCAATTTCAAAAGTTTTATTATCTACTGAACTTGCATCAAACCAAGAATTAACCGTATTATGATGTTTGGTATGAATCTGTTTGGATTTTTCTCTTTCCTATTCTAGTTTCAGGATTTAAGATAATATTAATTGTAAAGAAGAGCAAGGTTGTTTGTCAATAGATTGCATCAGGGTTAGTGAAGATAAAGATAAATTAGGGGGAAATACAACTTCTTTTACATATACTAATTGATAGGGAGAAGTTCCTAAAGAAGCTCTATGAGTAATCCTATCAACCCATAATGAAAAAATTAATACCTTATGCCAATTATTTTGGTTATCATCAACGGTTCACTTGATTATTTGCAAGAGGTTTTTATTGGTGGATTTAACTAATCCAATTCCTTGAGGATAGTAATTTGCATAATACTTAAGTTTAAAACCTCGTTTTAATGCGAATTCAGTAATATAATTACCTGAAAAGTAGGAAGAATTATCAAACATGATTACATTAGGAAGGCCAAACTTGGTAATTATTTGCTCATAAATAAAATCCATGACAACCGAGTTGACCACCTTTAAGGGTATTTATTCCACACACTTGGTGAAATAATCTGTAGCAGTTAAAATATACTTGTGTTGTTTACAACATTTTGGAACAATCTCACCAATAACATCCAACCCCCACTGTTCAAAAGGTTGTTCAATATTGATTGGTTGCAGAGGCAAGGATGGCTTCTTCTCCATTCCTGAAGACGTTTGGAAAATTTTTCATTTTCTTACATAAGCATGTGTGCCTTTGAACAAAGTAGGCCAATAATAACCAAAATGAAGGATGTTGTGAGCAGTAGTATCTCCACTATAGTTTCCATTAGCTGGTTCATCATGAATTCTTGTAAGTATTTTTCAGTTTTAGGCTTTTCTAAACATTTGAGTAAGACATAATCATAATTTATTCTAAAAAAAAAATTATTAAAAAGTTGATATTGGTTGGATTTAAGTCTTATGGCTCTCTTTTTATTGTAATCGAGTTCAACTGGTGCATAACCATTTTTAAGATAGAAAATTAAATCAACATACTCAAATTCAGTAACAACGGGGCATACCTCTGAGACTTGAACATTATTACTTGAATCTTCTTCAACTGAATTATTAGATGCTCCAGTTATCAACCTGTAAAAACCTTGACCTCTAACTATTTTAGTTGGTTTAATTTCTAGGTCATATTATTGTAAGGTTGTAACCCAATTAGATCTCTTTTCTCCTAATTCTATTTGGCTTCTATTTGGATAAGAAATTGTCTGATTGTTGGGAAAGGTACAATCACTTTTGTATGTGTTTTCAAGAGAAAAGGTCTAAAGTGTTTTACTCACTTAAAGGCCGAAAAGATTATTTTTCCACTTCTGAATAGCTCAATTATGCTCCTTGTAGATTAGAACTGAAGAAGGAAATGGGAGCTTCAACTTTTTATTAATTAGGTTGAGTTAAAATTGTTTCATAAGACTTCTCAGACGCAAAATTGAATAAGACAAATTTATTATAAAAATAGGGAGATGATAATGAAGGAGCATCTATTATGGCTTGCTTTGTTGATTCAAAATATGTTCTTTCAGTTTGTCCCCATTTGTATACTGTCTTATTTTTAATCATATTTTGTAAATTCATAACAATCTATGAGAAATCTGGAACAAAAAGTTTAACAAAATTAATTTGGCCAAGAAAGTATTGCATATAATTTTTATTATGAGGTAATGGAATTTTAGAAATAACCTTAACTCTTTCTGGATCTATACTAATTCCTTGTTTTGAAACAATAAAGCCTAAAATATTTTCCTCACTAAGAGAAAAGAATGAATTTTTAGGATTTAAATAAATCCCAAACTTTCTACACCTAACAAAGATTTGTTTTAAATCATTAAGATGACTATTCCTATCTTTTGAATAGATTGTAATGTCATCCAAATAAACCACAACTATTTATTTAACCAAACATCTGAAAGTAATGTCCATAGATTGTTGGAAGGTAGCTCCAACATTAATCAATCCAAAAGGAATCTTCTGATATGCGTATGTTCCCCACTTGGGTCCTGAATGTGGTTTTTAATCTATCTTTAGGATGCACAAGAATATGATTATATCCTGAAAAACCGTCTAAAAATGACATAAGTTCAGAAGCTGCAATAGAATGTAAGATTTTCTCCAGTGGTGGTAAAGGAAAACTGTCTTTTTCACTTGCTTTATGCAAATTTCTAAAATCAATACAAATTCAAATGTCTCCATTCTTCTTTCTAATTGGAATGAGATTTGAAACCCACTTTGAATGTCTGATTGAGAAAATAATTTTGGATTTTAATAATTTTTTCAACTCAATCTTGATTTGAGTTTCAAGATTAGGATGAATCTGACTAAGCTTTTGTTGGACATTTTTTACATCACGAAACATGGGTATAGTATGCTGAATGATAGATATATCATATGTTTTTAAATCATCATAGCTCCAAGAAACAAATGTCATTGTATCTTTTTAACAAATGTATGAAAGAATATATTTCATTAGGTGAAATTTCGAGGCCTAAATTAATATTTTGGGGTTTTTCATTAGACCCTAGATTAACCAATTCAAATATTAAGGTACTGCTCTGGATTTTACAGTTGGTGACTTTCTTGAATCTATACTTCAAATCATATAAGTCTTCTAATTTTACAACAAGCTTTGGAAAATAATTTTCTTCAGAAGACTTATTAATATACTTATCATGTTCGTCTTCATCAATGGTCTGATCTGAATAAGAATATTTAGAAGTTAAAAAACTTAGAATTTCATTATCATCATTGAATACTCGCCAATTAATAATGTTATTAGGAATGGAGGGGCGGAAAATCAATTCAATTGAAAACTTATCAGGACTGAAGTCTTCTGGAGGGATGAGCTTTGAAGCAACACTAGTCAAGAGATCAACACTAGCATTTTGTACTATGGAAATTGGAATTATATTGAATCTTGTGAAATTTGTAATCAAATCCCGAATCAAGATTTGATAATGTTTCAGATGATTATAAAAAAAATGAATATTGCTCCTTAATTGTTTTATAACAATTTCCGAATCACCAAAAACTTTAAGATATTTGACATCAAGACTGATAGATTTTTGTAAAGCCTAAACTAGTGCTTCATTTTCAACAACATTATTTTTACAAACAAATTCCAACCTGCATGCGAGCATAATTTTCTCACCATTAAATTAATTAAAATGCATCTGCCCCCTACACCATCACTAGACTTCGATCCATAAAAATAAAGAATCCAAAACAATTCATCACTTTTATTTACAATATTATCTATAATATTAATAGATCTTGATGAATATGTTTGTGAGAAGTTCTGTGACTTGTGATAAAAAAAATCAACAAGAAAAGGAGAATTCAAAGCTTGGAAACTACCAAAGAAGGATTTTGAAGACTAATTTCGTAAAATATTGTTTGTGAAAACTATTAGTTCATTTTCATCATCCAAATTAGTCATAAAGTATTTCATGTTCTTTTCCCTATCCACACGAATTTGATTGGGTTTTCCATTATAAGGGAGCCACATATGTGACCAATCTATTGCAAAGTAACCATGTAGTTTCTCAAACCAATCCCCGCTTAGGATCAAACCATAAAACTCAGGGATATCTACAACCAATATATCAATTATTTGAAAAACCTTTGAGTTTGAAGATAGTTTGATTAGAACAATGTTCATTTCTCCTAATACTTTTAGTTTTGTTCTGTCTAATTGGAAAATTTGCACAATTTTTTTCGAGGTGGTACATTCAATTTCAGACATACTGAATAGGGCACGATATTGGAAGAGGCACTTGAATCCACTAAACAAATGTGAAATTTTTTATTAAATATTTCAAAAGTTAACAAAAAAGGAGGTGTATGAGTGTTATATCTATCTCCAATTAATATCACATTTGAATGATCAATTTTATCTATAGGTACATTTGGGGGTTTATGTTTTCATTTTGGGGCTTTTGAAGTGACAAAAATTGAAGGTAATGGAGATGAAGGAATTGTGTTCAACTCATTACGTAATATTTTCTGTTGTTGTTTTAGTTTACTGATCTCATATAAAGAAATAATAGCCTTAGTCTTTTTCATTTCCTCTACAATATTATATTCGATGCTATCACACACTATCAAAGTTTTTGATTATGTAGGTGAAAGTGGAGGATACTTAGAAGTACTTGGAGAAGGATTAGAAGACTGAGAAGACATATTATTAGATGTTCCTTTCTCATTTGTTGGTGGAGTGGCAATTTTTTGACTCTTTCTTGATGAATAAGTATCAATTGGTCCTTTGCTTCTAGTACTTACTGGTAAAGGTTATTCTTCTGCTTCATTCTCTAAACTAGTTAGAATAAAGTGCTATAAACCATGCGATTCTACTATTTCTTCTTCCTGTTCATCGGAAAAGGTAGATTCTTCCTCCTCTTCTTCATCAGCGTCAGGCTCTGCATTTGATATTTCAGTGGGAAGTGGAGATTGTAAAGGCTGATTCCTTTATAAAATGTCTAAAGTATTTTCTCAAGGATTCAACAACTTGCTTCTTAATTTCAACCATCTCATTGGACATTGTCTTATGCACTTTTTGTGATCCTTCCAAGTCAAAAGGGTGTTTAGAAACCCGTTTCTTGGACTAATACTTTCTTGCTCTATTTTCTTTCTTCAATGGCTGACTTCTTCTCAAGATCTAGAACTCTTTTCTCTACAGATAGAGCTTCTTTCATGTTATCTAAAAGTACTATTTTATGATCCCTATCTAAAAAATGAAAACATTAGAAGGAAGGGCATTTATATACCATTCAATTTTAACATCTACACCAGGTTTGAAGGTAGATGGGATTTTATTTAATAATGTGTTGAACCTTGAAATAAAGTCTTTGATTTTATCACTTGGGGTTAGTTTTAAGATTTGATAAATCATTAATCAAAGTAGCAATTGTTCGATCATCCCCAAACTTATTCAAATTTTTTTCTTAAAGGTATCCTAGTGCATGATTGATCCAGCTAGTAAAGACAAGTACCATGACCCTACAGATCCTTCAAATGTGTAATGGAATAGTAGAAACTACATCTTCCTCCGAAGCTCCATTGAGATTGATTGCCAGCATAAAATTGTGAAGGTGTTCCTTTGTAGGTAAACCATCATTTGGCGTATATTTAGGCAACCATATTTTTGGATTCTTAGGAAGAGGATGTAAATGTGGTGCCATTGCAACTACTCCTGGGTTATTCCATGGTATGTTAGCCATTCTATGAGTATTAGGTCCAGAATAAGTTGTACTTGATGAAGAGGTTGTAGAGAGATTGACAGTTGAAGAAGTTTCCCCTGTAGTACTACTATTTATAATAACACTAGTTGTCTGTGAAAGAGGAATTTGAGAGGGATAAAGAGATACATGATGATAATAAGAAGGAAAAGGAGTATGATAAAAAGTGGGGTTGAGAGAAGGAGTATGAGGTGGAGAGGATGTTATGATCCCACTAGTTGAACACTCAATTTCTGAAGTATTTCTCTTTCTCCTATGAGTGGGTAATGGAAATTCAAAAGGATTGAATCCAAGATTTTCACTCTGAGATCTGTTAAAACTCTAGAAGATTTAAGGGATGAAGTAACACTTCCTTTAGATAAATTAGGCTGAGCAACTTGTTCTTCAGAAATGGAAATTCTTTCCAATCTATGAATTAAAGTTTGCAAATTAGGATATTCTGTAGGTGTTTTTGTTTGAGTAGAGGTTTGTCTGATTTGTTTTGGAAGTGAGCTAGGAGACTGAGTGGCTGGTTCAACAACTTCAGATATAGAACTAGGGGATTTAGAGTGAGAACGACTCTTAGGATGACATTTAGTTTTAGGAGAAAACTTTGTTTCCATTCATAGTCAGATGGCCCTCTTTCTAGCACCAAAAATGTTGATGGTCATGAATGATTGCATCAACATTAGGGATAACCCCCCGGTCGAGACCTTAGGGCTGATCATTTTCCACTTGGAATGATGGCCCCGATTGAAGTTATGGGACCAATTTCCCTTTCTATAAGCTAATGTGAAATGAAATGAATAAGCATATATTGCTCTAATATAACTAAAAGCTAAAATATAAATTAATATACTAATCTATCCCGTGAAAGCTGATGAAATATGTGTTTAGAAAGATTTCACAATTATCATAACAATATAGATCATCATGTAATTATTAATTTAACTCAAAGAAAGAAAACTATTTAATTAAATAGTTAATTAAATTAGTTGTTTTAATCATAACACATATTGAGATCTTGTTATTAAAATATAATTAGTAGATTTCAATTAGACACATCAATAGTGACAATGAAAGATTTCTTCAACACATATAATGTGAATAATAACAATATACCACTCTAATCTAAGAAAATAGATAGATAAAGGATAATAGTACCCGATAAACCATAAATATGCTCTTCATAGAAAGGCGGTGGTTCAACTTCATATTAAGAAAAACTTAGTTACAATAGTACAACTTAAGATTTATTTTTACAAAAATTTAGAACCTAGTCTCTATAATTGAGTGACAATTTATAGTTTCCTTAAAAAAAGATAAATATAGAAAAAAAAAAAATCCTACAAGTGGTTTTCAAAAGAAAACAATAGAAAAAAACAAAAGAAAAAATTAGAATATAGTTACATCAATTTTCTAAGCTTAAGAGGAAGACTGTCCTCCAATGCGTTGTCTCAAATCAAAGATATCAATCAATTTTTTTTAATTCCAGAGAAGATGGTTGAATCCGAATTTGGCTTGTGAAGGTGACACCTATTAATGCTGGAAACATCTGCATGGAGGTATTCGATAAGCATCGAAGTATTATCCATTGACTATGCAGTTTTACCAAAAATTGCCAATGCATATCTAAGTCAATCTTGGTCAATTGATCAATAATATTAACCCTTTTCTTGGAATATTCCTACCACATCTTTGCCAAGATATTGATATCTACTAAAGTGCCTTCAGAGAAACTCAAAATGATATTAGACTGAAGTAAATTATCAGTGATTTTCCTCAGTGATTCTATTGGAAATGTCTCGAGCCTGGTAAACTGTCGCTCCAATTTTCTTAATGTGAATGTCCCACTCTGTGAACATGATTTCTTTATGATTTTATTCAATTTTAGGCATACTATCTAATCTACCTTCTTCACTTTCCTACCAGGTTAAGTAAACAAAAATATTTTCTTCTATCTCCTCAAAGTAATTTTCAATATCAGAAAGCTGATTGACTAAGGAGTCCCCAGTCTTACACTGATCATGAACAATTGCCAATTTTTGGCAAAATACTATTTGTTGTTCAACTCTTTAGCTTCTTTCTTGAATTCTGCTAACTATGGGTTGGCACTTAAATGTTGAGTTATTTCTTGCAACTCCTGTATCTATGCATCTCTGTGAGAGAATCAAATCTATGATGAAGCTCTGTCATCTGTGATTGACAATGCTCTGTGATATTTTTCTTTTTGGTTTCAATGTTTCATTCTAATAGTAGAATTCTCTCTTCTTTTTCCTTGAGTTGCTGCTATACTTCTGCTGCTTTATCAATAATAGCCAAGGCATAAGATCCTGTAAAATGTGTAAGTCTTCCGAATTATTCAGTTGGAGTGGTTGAGGAGCCTTTCCACAATACTTCAAAATATGCATTACCATGGACTAATGCCTGGTATTGATCAAGCTTTCTCTTCTTCCTTTCCCTCTTTACTACAACCTTGTGCCGAGGACTGTAGAAAATGTCCAATGGAGGAATCTCTTCTATCTTCAAAACCACCATAGAGGAGGGAAATGCAAGTATTATTTATATATCCCTATCCTCTAAAGGTTCCTTAACATCCTTCATTCATTTCGTAGTTTGTTCAGGATTATTCAAGGTATCCTAAATCTTCATTTGAGGAGTAGTCAGAATAAATTGAGATTCATCATTATTAAAATTTAAATCTTGACTATATTCCTTCCACATCTCCTCCAGCTTAGTATCAAGAAAAATTTGATCTATTTGAGGAGAAGTAGAGGCAACTGTTACCCTTGGTTGAGAAGAATCAATTCACTGTGTAAGTTTAGTAATATCATCACTACAATTTTCTCTTGGGAAACCTGTAATGGATCCATAAGAAGATTTACCATCCTAGAAGCTCTGTATTGGATAAACTAATTCATTTATTTAGGAGTTAGTTGTTCCTTTGTATATCGAGTCACCATTGGATAAGAAGAATATTTTTCAAATAGATCATCAAACTTTTCAGGTTCATGCATGAACCGTCTAATACTTTGTGTTGTTGTGATCTTCTTAACAACAAGATTAGGATCATATTGCCTATTTGGTACAGTAGGAAAATTCAGAGCCTAAATATCTTGTATCTCAATCATTGCATGTTTTTAATTTTCCAAAGCATATATGCGTAATTGGGTTGGGAAAGAAGGCCACATATTTTTATTATATTCTTTAAGGACTTTGGAAATACCATTTCCCACAATTTGATAAGCTATTTCCCTATACAAAATTTTATCTGGGACAAAAAATAGCAAAACATGAGGGTTTTCTAAAATTCCATATACCATGATATAGGTAAATTAATCCTCACCAAACCATATTATTACTCACAAAAGATCATTTTCAGCTTCTGGAGATATTAAGGATGCTTTGGTATCAAAGATGACCTGATAGATTGGAAACATGACCCTGTGGAAGATCTTATAGAAATGCTGATGGTACTTTGTATCCCATAGAATATCATGATAAATATGGATTATAGTTGGGTCTTGAAGAGTCCATTTCCAACCCATAGATGAGAAATCCATAGAAAATCATAAAGCATCCATGATATATGCAATCATATGGAAAGGATGGAATACATTCTCAGAAACTCTGCGATTACTTCTAAAATCTAGGACATGGGTAGCTAAACTATCAGAAAGTATATTTTCCCAATAAAATATAAACCCTTTTGAAGCCCCATCAATTAAAGGTACCCGTTGGTCATAAAACTTTTTTAAACTTGGAATTTCATAAATTCTACACATCATAGCATCAATTTGAGAATAAGGTCCAACAAGAGAATCAACAACATTCTTACTGCTTTCTTATCTTTTGTGCTTGTTTGAATATTGCCTCCAACTTATAATTTGATCCAATGCATGTCTATGTACCTTGAGGAATTATTCAATGTATGCTTTGTAATATTATAATTGGGGTTCAAGAAAATGATACATCTTCTGCAAATATTCACTAGTGAAAGACCTAATGACAGTTCCTTTTCCTGTAAAAATCCACCTATCATCAATACTCAAATTTTCCATGACCCACTGAACCATACTAGTATAAGGAATTTTTTTTGGGTTGGGATGCAATTCTGTGCAAAAATGAATTCACAGAATCACTGAAGGTAGTTTATGAAAATGGGAAGGATCATAGACAATTACTATTCTCTTAGTAACTATGGGTTTTTCATCGTTGAAACATTGATACATCGCTTCCCATGAAGAATTCCAAGAATCTCTTGTGCACATTGTATTAAATAATAATCCTGAAGAAGGGGCCTTTTCATATTTAGTTTCAACTATGGGAGAAACAAGTTGTTGCTATACAGGAAATTTGCTTTTTCCCTTTCTTGCCTTTGAAATTTCTTCAGTATTATAGGAATCAGAATGCCCCTGTAACAAAAGCACAAATATGAGCGAGAAAATTTCTTTAGCCGAGAATTTTAACCAACAATACAATATAGAATAATAATAATTCCCCCCCAATCAAATATTCACAAACGAGGCGAATTAGATGTAAGATTTTAGAATCTCGAGAATCATTACACCCACATTATCAATCATTGAATGTACAAATGAGAAACCACGTGAGCTAGTCATATCACTTCATCGGAGGAATAATATCAAGAGTTTTAAGTTGAAGAGTTAAAATAATTCAAATCTCCAACATAAAGAAGTTCCGATATAATGGTCATGAGGAATTCGAAAGTCTCTGATAAATAAGAGAAAGGCATATCGAGAGTTTTACATTGGGGAATCTCACAAACTGCCTTGATGAAACAAATCTAATGTGAAAGAGTTCCGATATGAGTATTAAAATATATTAAAAGGATATGAGAGGAAATGGAAATTAGAGGTATTTGATATCGGGGGTATTTCATATTAGAAACAAGTGATATCGTAGGTGTTGAATATCGGAGGTGATGAATATCGTAACAATTTCATAAGAAAGTTATGATAAAAATAAATTCCGATATGACACACGTCGATATAAAGCATTGTGGGCTTTCCATGAGTTTTATAATTACTGTTATGAAAAATAAAAAGGTGCAACTCTTTAAGAAACCTCAATAAGCCATTTATGAATGATTTTGAATAAAGTAAGTATCGGGGAGAAATATATCGAGGATGTGTTTTATCGTAACTTACTCCAAAAGGAATTTACGATGGAATGAGGTTCCAATATTCTGATATTATTGTTATTTTATGAGTAGGGCCTATCGGAGCCTCAAGCTTTTGTAACACAATTTAATTATAACTCCAATATGAAAGTTATGATAAGGGGAAAAGCCTAAATCTTACTAAAATCATGATAAATAACTCAAATTTTTTCTTTATTTCCTAAAAAAAAAGTTTATCAAAAGGAAACAAAACATAAAAATCAAAATGGTCCCCATTTATTATTGAAAATTCAGTATAAAAATGGGGGGTTGTTGAATGCTACAATAACCACCAACAACTATGTGTGCACAAGTGATATTGGTAAAGGCTAGGTGAAATATCCATAGAAGTTTTGACAGACACCCATTCACACATACAAGACAAATTCCCTTTGGAAGGCCTACCAGCTCTTGGTTATATTAGATTGTAGAACCTATGATCAATAGAGTACGAAGGAGTTTCCTGAAGGGTGGGAAGTTCTATTGAACTAGTCTATGAATGAGGGAAATCCATTCAAATGGTTAGATTTGCTGGCTCGACAGTTTAGAGGCCATGTAGAACATGCCCGAAATACTCCCAAGGGCAGGAATGCAAGGTTCTATATGTTTTCATAATTACTAGATGAAATATGTGCACATAATGTATTTCCGGACATAGACTGGTCTTGGACACCTGGGACCATGTTGTGTACATCTACTGCAGGTTTCTCTTGGATTGCATCCATCAATGAGTAATGGAGAAGCTAGATGAACACTTCATCATTCCGCTATACAAGCTTATCTTTGAGTAAGAACCACCTTACATGTCACGTGTAGCAATGGAGGAAATATTAGAGATCACATATTGGTTTTCCTCATTGGATGGCAACTTCCTTAGGATGTTTGACGTTCAGAAGTCATCGTCTATTTTTCCAAGGTATGCCACCGATAACCTGGTCATGCAAGAATTTTCAAATCATCTCACCATAGGGTTATCATCAGTCTTGCAAAAGAAGAATAAAGTACCATTGCCCACTCTTCCTATGCAAGTTGGATTATATGAGATCAAGAATCTCAAAGTTGCGGACACAGAAGAAAAGGCGATAGTGAAGTTTGTAATCGGTATCCGAGACTTTAATCCATACAATCCCCATGGTATTTGCAAATAACACTGCGCAAGAGTACATTATCAGTGGCTCAGTGGAACATTTCATTGGCGAGAGGAGGATCCATGGAAGAATTTATATAATGCCTCCAAACCTTGCAAGCCAGTCAGTATAGTAGGGACTTCACTGGTCACTCTGTAGGAAACTCTAGAAGCAATGCTAGTAGAAGGGAACAACCCTGCATAGGTTACGGGAAAGAGAAAGGTTGCTCACAGTATAGGGGGATAAAGAAGCCACAAAATGAAAGAAAATCCACTTATTATGAAAGAGGATTTAGTAATTGAGGCAAACAGGAAACAAAGGATGCAGATTGCAAAGTGGAGGAAGAGAGAAGAGCAACGAAGGAGAATGGAGGAAGAAAATAATAATAAAGAACAAAAAGAGAAGTAGAAGTAAGAAGAAGAAGAAAGGAAATGTGCCATATCAGAAGAAACAATGCAGAAGCAAGCTGAAGATCAAGAACAAAACCGATCAACAATAGAGGAGGAGAGTGAACAGATGCAGGATCAAGAGCTTATTCAGTAGATTAGGGAATTGATTGAGATTGTGGACATGGAGGAGAAATGAGAGCCACATAATCAGGATGTCGATCAGATACTGAGTGCACAATAGGTGACCATTCAATCTCCACCACCTCCAGTAGTAGAGTTAGCTACGAGCGAGGAGGATGAAGTTGTTCCTCTTGATGATGATCTAGTCATGGAAACGTAAAATATTTAGTAAGATGAGCTTCAAAGTAAGATTGTACAAGAGCGTAAGAAGAACTTTCTAGATGAACTTGCATCTCCTGCATTCATTAGAGAGAGGGTGATAGTGGTGGACACTAGGAATAATCATAATGCCATTGCGGAAGCAAAATTGGCCTTCACCAGTGTAGCAAGATAAAACACTTAGTATTTGATGGCCGATAATAAGAAATTGGCACATGATTTATAGGCTGCTAGGAAAGAGACAGAATAGCTCTATGTAGTAGCTCATAAAGCATCTTCCACACAGGTCTACTTGGAGGAAATGAGAGCACCGATACTTGGTGAAGTATCAACACTTGGAGAGACCATGCAGAATCTCTATGAGGAGCTTGTGATCGTACATAAGGAAATTTTCCGCTTGCATGGCTTGCAACAACAAAGCAAAGACTTTGTCAAAACACTTAGGAATGTAAAAGCTACCATCACTACCATGCATGAGTGGTCAATTCCATACAAATGGGCACCGCTTGAGTTGGGAAATAAAATGAAGCCACAGGTAATTCTGGAGAAAGCAAGAGTTCGAATGTTGATTCAAAACGACAAGAAAATCGCCTCATTCATTGGTAGGATTTAGGCCTCATATGTGTGGTTATACAATAGTTCGGATTTATTGGTGAGCACAGATAGGATCCCATAATCTGTCTCTCTCATCGAAGCCAAATGTAGGAACTAGGCCAGGTAGGATATCGAAGAGTACTTGGAGCAACTTAAACTTGACCTCTTTGTTGGGAGAAGTTATTGTTCGAATTTCTCCTTTCTTATGTTAAGTTTTTGACCTCTTTATTGGGAAACCCATTTTCTTGTTTTTTAGCGTAATCCTAGAATATTGCATTAATATTTTGTAGTTTTCATTAGAATAGCTGCATTGTAAGCATTTTTAGACTTTTGTGTATATTTTGAGTGTGTGAGCGTGTATTTTGAAAAAGAAAATTTTTTTTTTTTCTTTCATTAGTTTGTTCGTAGTTCCCTTTGTACAAGTCTCTTTTCATCGAAGAAAAAGATGCATTTCACATGTAGCCAAGTTTCTATTGATTTATTCTTGCGTCCATAACACCATAAGTTGCACCTCCATCTCACCCTTGATTTAAAGAACAACCTTTAAAATCAAGCGATAAAAACTGAAATGAACTAGATTTTTTTTTTTTTTTTATTAAATACATCAACTAGTCTAGGTCATTAAGGCCTTGGAATAGGTGTGTGGAGGGTTAACTCTCCAAGGCTACGCTGAATTTAAACTTAGAAGTCAATTAAAAGAGTGAAACCCAGTGTCGTTAAGTTGTCCTGGAAAGATATCCTAAAGAGGGATTCAAGCATAAGGGCGTGTGAAAGTAGGGAAGAGAGATACCCCCTCTCCTACTTGTTGGATCCTAACCAAAGACCATTCCATATAGCTGTCGATACGAACTTGTGACCTTAGTTTCCATTCCTAGGTATCGCATAGGTGACTGCGGGGGGAAAATACCTGAGGTACCTAAGGCAGACATTGCATCACGTTCATTATTACTTCTGGAGGGTGCCCTTGTGAAGCTCGGGTACTTGCATCGACAAAGGATTTTGTTTGGAGGTTAGTGTAACTGCTTCTATTACCTTCACTATTAGGCTTGGGGAGTGCTTACCCCATACTATTTTTGGAAGATCCTTATATATTCACTTTCTTGTATTTTGGTGTCTGGTCCTAATCACCCAGATCGGAAATACCTCAGATTTTCTTGATTGGTTGCATCTTTTTGGACATTTTTAGAGAGTGCTCTTTGCTCCTAGAGTACCATAGATTTATAATTTTTTTAGTATGTATAAGTTATCTTAACAATTAAAAGTGGTTGATCGAACAGTTCATTGATCAAGGAAGCTTCATGGGCTCTCACTTGCGAGTGCCAAGCCTTCTCCTAGAAGGCATAGGAGCAATTCTGCAGGTGATTTTCAATCAGTAGCAATGAACACATCGGAGAGTGATCCTCCACTTGGGGCTATAATTTCAGAGGGTGATCCTAGTGTAAGTCATGATTTGGAGAGGAGTACTCCACTCCTTTCTAGGGTTCTTTTTCTATCAGACGAAGTTGAGGTTGAAGAGATTTCTGAAACTCCTGTCACTCCTTCTTCACCTCTTCCTCCTAATTTTTTGGGCGTTATATTATACGTTGGGACCCCGACTCACATGCCGACAAGCCCTGTTATTTCTCATTATTTTATTTCGATGACCACTACTATGAACATGATTTCGACTATGAGTAATTCTAGTGTGCATACTCCTCTTTCAGTAGAAGGAGGGGGTACAATCGCTATATAAAATATCACTCCTAGTAGTGTAATATTTGGCTCTACCTCCATTCTATCTTCGAGTGGGGGCACCCAATATTTTGCTTCCCACACTGGTTCATTTTCATTTGGGATGCCTTCTAGTGCAATTACGTCAGTTCCTTTCACTATTTCATCTATTGTCTCCACACCTATGTCTCCTATGGATAGTGGTTTAGAATATTTTCAAGGTTTTCCCTTTGGAAGTAGTCATGTTCCTCATTCTAACCCTTCTTTAGGTTCTTTTCCTTTCTCTGCACAAGGTCAAGGTTTAAATCCTTTTCAAGGAGGTCAAGGTTTCAATCCTTTTTAAGGCTGGAACCCTGATTTTGGTGGTTTAGGAATTGGGAATCAATTTATGTCTGGTAAACAGGGGAACATGTCTTTCTCCTCAGTTGGAACCTCTCAGAGTTTTTCTCCCTTTTCCAATGCATGGAACCCTTCCCAAGGGATCTCATCTCCTTTGAACACTTCGATTGGGTGAAGAGTTCCTAGTTATGGTAACCCTTCAGCAGCATGAGGTCCTACTTTGAATTTCTCTTGACCACAAGGTTTTTCTTACAGTTTAGTGTCTTCTACAAACAATCCTTGGCAACATGGTGCCTAAAAAAATCTAGTTTATTCTTTTAAAATTTTTGGGATTCCCTCTAATGATGGGTGGAATTCTCAAGGTCCTCTGCGCTTACTATTCGTGGCAACCCTAAATTTTCCAAATATTTTAAAATTGAATAATGATCCAATTCGATATATCCTGGATTGGCCTCCAGTTCCTACCAATCTTCCATTATACATTCCAAAATTCGAAGGGAAGGCCAGAGAGGATCCAGCTAACGTTGTAACAACTTTGCATTTATGGTGCTCATCTAACGCCCTTATTGATGATTCAATTAGGTTGAGATTGTTTCAATGCATGTTGACTGGAAATGCTGCCTAGTGGTACATAGAGTTTACTGGGAATACCTTTGCTTCATTTGGAGAGTTGGATACTATGTTCTTGAATCATTTTCAGTTTCCCGTTCGGTATGATGTTGGAACTGAGCTATTGGCCAACTTCCAACAATACAAGGCAACTCACATTTCTGACCATATTCAGGAATGAAGAAGAAGGAAGAGGCTCATTAAAGCCTACATTCCTAATGAATTCCTTCTGGAATGGTTCTTAAAATATTTACAGCTAGAAATATTGAAGGATGTATCGATTTATTGAGTATTTACCAAAGAGCAGGCTATCTTTAGAGCCCAGCAATTAGAAATTATATATTCTCAGTCTGGGATTATTAATAATATTTTTTCGTATGGTCCTCGATCCATGATAGATTTATCCAAACTGAAGCTAGGTCCCCATGTCGACGGTCTAGTCAGGTCGAATGATAACAATATAACTAACCTCTTAAATCAATTGCAACAATTGTCTTTAAAAATTGTTTCTTCAATTCAAGCATCACCGTCAGTGTCTATGCCTTCCCAACCATTAACCATTTATGTTGTCCAATCCTCTAACCCCAAAGGAAACCAAAAATATGATGGGAAGAAGAAAGGACATTATAAGAAAAAGGATAAGGATGGGAAGAATAATGCAGACAAACCCAACAATAATGTTGGGGAGGGTAAGAAAGAGTCAAAAATGAAAGTTAAGTTTTATTCCCATCTCACTCATATTTTCCCTAAGATTAAGGATTCTTAGCGCTTTTTGGCTTAGCAGGGCTCTTATAGTTCCTAAGCTTTCCTAGCTAACCCTTTTCCCCAAGGGAAGAAAATGCTTGCTGACGTGAATGCAAATACTGGAGCTCCCACAGGGGGAAACTAGGAAGGGGAAAATCCATCAAATTTATACATGACGAGTGCTCATGTTGATGTTGCAACAAGGTCACGTGATTATGGTGAATAAAAATCCTCTAAGGCTAAGGTTGCTCCTGATGTCTTAGAGCCACTCCATATTGAGAGGTCAACAATTGAGCCTATACCTCAGATGCCGAAAGGCTCTGCTAAACATTCGATGATTAACCCTAATGCCAAGGCAGCTCATAACAACTCCATTGTATAATATCTGGCTCAGATTCCTTATGCGGTGTATGCATTAGAGGTACTCTAGTCATGCTCAGCACGAAGGAGCACGCTACTCACTGCGATCAGAGCGGTAGATCCAAAAAACTCTCTTATGATTAAATTTGACATGTCAAATATTAAGAAGAGACTTCCTCATCATATGGATTTTCAAATTAAATCTAGATACTGAAAGATGAACATTTTTCAAACTACAGGTGATGAAGGATCTTCCACATGTGTCATGTTAATGTCATGTTGGAAAGCGATTGGATCTCCTCAATTTTTTCCTTCACCTACTCTCTTGACTACATTTGATGGTCATTCTCATAGGCCACATGGCATTGTTCCAGCCTTGCCCATCTGTGTTGGGGGCAAGGTGGTCAATATTGAGGTAGAATAGTCGATGCTAATTTGGATTATAACCTTCTATTGGGATGAAGTTGGATCTATGAAATGGATACCATTGTATCATCATTATTCCGCATCCTATGCTTTCCCCATGAAGGGAGAGTCGTTACTATTGATCAGATGGATTATTATCTAAATGATTCCAATGCATCCTATGATTCTACTATTCCATTGGTGAAGAAGGCCAAGCATCCTGTTGAGAACCTAGGAGTCGATATGTATTCCTTGTTGATGGGTACGTTTGATCTTCCGCCTCCTATTTCTCATATCAATGATATTTCATCATCCAAGGTTCCTTCCCAAAGAGAGTTCTTCCAAACTCATTATTTTTCGGATCCTTGGCCCTTAACCTCTTCTACGTCCACATTAGAAGAAGGGAAAGTGGGTGGAATGGCATATCCTATGTCTGCAGCCGAAATTGCTTATCAATTTATTGTTAACATTGCAGATTCTGATCTGATTCCTCTTTCACCAGAGAATTTGGATGGAGATGTGGCTCCGGCTTGGACTCTTAACTCAACTTCTTCTTTTGAATTCCTTGATACTATTTTACCATTTGAGGAGGCAATCCTAGAAGTGATGATGGGTGTGGAAATATCGTGGGATTATTTGCATCATCGGTCTTACTTTCTCCCAGATTTGCATGAAGTAGATTCAAGTTTGTCTAGCCTTCTATCAACTAGCAATGTTCACACAATTCTAAGTCCTTTGGCTCCAGCACATATTTTTGCCGAAGGTAATATGTCTATCATTTCATAAACAATTCTGGTGAACATTTCCAGGGATCCCAATATAATAGAGAATGTTTTCATCAGAGCCGATTGTTCCCCTGAAGAAATTCAAATCTATATTGATCTTTTCAAAGAATTATGTGATTTGTTCTCTTGGTCTTATGAGGAAATGCATGGAATTGATCCATCAATTTTCCATCATGACATCAAGACTTATGAGAACGCTAAGCCTATACGACAAAAACTTCGATCGGTAAACCCTAGGAAAATAGAAGCTATCAAAGCTGAGGTTGAGAAGTTGCTTAAGGGGGGTTTTATATACCCCATTCCTTTCACTAAGTGGGTTTCAAATTTAGTCCCGGTTTATAAGAAACAAGGAATGATATGTGTGTGCATATACTTCAGAGATTTAAATAAGGCTTGTCCTAAAGATAATTGCCCCATACCCTTTATCGATCAGATTATCGATGAACGTGCAGGGAATGAAATTTTCTCCTTCGTAGACAATTTCTCGGGTTATAACCAAATTACAATCCGTCCTGAAGATCAACATAAGACAACTTTTATTTGCCCCTGAGGTACCTTTGAATATAAAAAGATGCCTTTTGGTCTTAAAAATGTTGGAGCGAATTTCCAGCGGGCCATGTCTTATGCTTTCCACGATATAAATCATATCATCGAAGATTATTTGGATGACTTAGCTGCTCGTTCTCGAAAGATAATTAATCATCCCCATCATCTTTGGTTGATTTTCGAGATATATCATTATTATAAAATCTGATTGAATTCGAATAAGTGCATTTTTGCGGTCACATCTGGTCGGTTATTGGGGTTTAGAGTGTCTACTGAAGGGATTCGTGTAGATATTTTCAAGGTTGAGAAAATAATTTAGTTTCCTCCCACATCTATTGTTGGTCAACTTCAGAGTCTCCAAGGAAAAGCCAAATTCTTGAGGAGATTTATCATCAATTATGCTCAGATTACGAAGGGATATATGAGATTATTAAAAAAATGAGTTCCATTTTTGTGGGATGACTTCTCTCAGCGCTTGTTCAATTCTTTAAAAAAGGCATTAACCTTTGCTCCTTTACTGACTCCACCTGATTATAGCAAGAATTTCCTCTTGTATCTCAATGCGGTAGAATCAACCATAGGTATGGTTCTGGTTCAAGAAGACGATGCTCTCTATGAGCATGTGATTTATTATCTAAGTAGAGGCTTGGTAGGTCCTGAATTACAATATTATCATATTGAGAAATTAGCTTTGACAGCTCTTCATGCTGTCCAATGACTTAGACATTACATTCTACTTCGCAAAACTTTTGTTTTGGCAGTTTTCAATCCATTTCAGTTTGTTCTCAGTAGGCGAGTGATTGGGGGAAAATATAATAGATGGATTGTTATTCTACAAGAATTCGATCTCAAGTTCTTGTTTGATAAATCCAAGAAATCTTTAATATTCATAGAATTAATCTCAGAGTTGCCTTGTGAAGAAGAAATAGTTTATGAGGAATCATTACGCGATGAACATATTTTCCTTATTTCTTCAAAATATCCTTGGTATGGGGATATTATTATATATCTTTAGACCTTGAAGTTTCCCGTCACTTTTTCGAAGGACGAGAAAAGAAATTGCGTCACTTGGCTAAAATTTATGTTATCATTGGTGACACTTTATATTGTCCCAGGATTGATTCAATCCTTAGACGTTTCTTAACCCTAGAAGAAGCTAAGTTAGTGTTGAATGATTGCCACATTGAAGCTTGTGGTGGTCATTTATCAGGGCTTGCTACAACCAAAAAATTCTGTGTGCTGGATATTTTTGGCCTTTGATCTTCAAAGATTGTGTTGAAGCAGTCAAGAAATGTCATCCTTGTCATGTCTATACTTGGAAGATGCACACTCATCCATCTCCGCTCTTTCCTGTTGTTACCGTCAGTCTATTCAAAAAGTGGGGAATCGATTTTACAACTTGTAACTCGCCTTTGGAAAAGGGTCATAAGTATATCATTGTTGCAATGGACTAATTTATTGAGTGGGCCAAGGCTATGCCTACCTTTGTGAACGATGGTGAAACAACATCCCTGTTTCTTTTCAACCATGCCATTTCTCGTTTTGGTATTCCTAAAGAGATTGTAATTGGATATGGTAGTCATTTTCAGAACACCACGATGGTTGAGATGGCTCTCAAGTTATCTTTCCAATAGGAGCATTCATCTCCTTATTATCCTCAGGCCAATGGGAAAGTGGAAGTTGTGAATAAATCCTTGAAGGTTATCCTGAAAAGGAAAATCAACAAAGCTCGATCCAATTGGCACATTATGTTGTATCCTGTGCTTTGGGCATATTGGATTTCAGTTAAGACTACAACTGGTTTCACTCCTTTTCAACTAGTTTACGGGTTGGAATCAATCTTCCTAGTTGAATGTGAAATTCCTTCTTTTAATCTAGTTGTTGAACTTCTTCCAGAAAATACTAGTCTTGAAGAAAACCTCGTTTATTTGGAACATCTCGATGAGCGGCGTCGAGATGCAACCATGATTAACCAAGCTCATAAGAAGAGGGTGAAGGTTCAATATGATAATATTATATGCCCTAGGGTTTTCTCTGAAGGCAACCTTGTCCTGGTCTATGATCAAGACAAGGATGCCTTAGGGCAGGTAAGTTTAAATCCATGTGGTATGGTCCTTTCATCATTAAAAGAGTCTTGAAAAAGGGAGCTTATGAATTGGGTTATTTTAATGGAAACAAGATGGCAGAGCTAAAAAATGGGCTCTATCTTAAAAAGCATTATGCCTAGGATTGTGCCTAGCATTCACTTTGGTTTTGTACATATTGTATATTTTAGTTCATATATGTCTATCAGTTTCATTGTGATGTCACTGTTTTTGATCTTCCTTGGCAGGTATCGATTGATGATATGATCTATTTAGGATTTATCGATGGTGCTAGTCGACATACCCAGAATTTGGCTTCTGCGGCTTGGGTAATTTACTATCCATCTGATCAATTGTTAGTCTCAAGGGGCATATGTATTGGTCCTGCTTTGAATAATGTTGCCGAATATACTGATGTTGTTAATCTACTACGTTAAGAAATATCTCTTGGTGTTAGTTCGTTAGTAGTATACTTGGATTCAGAATTGGTGGTGTCTCAATTAAATAACATCTATCGTGTCAAGGATCCTTATTTATATCGCCAATTTCTGAGAGTGCATTTATTACAAATATCATTTAATTTTATTACATTTATTCATATTCCATGATCAGAAAACTCATTTGAAAATTCAATAACTAATCAAGCATTAGATTGGCATATAATTCATTCATCACATTAAAAAACAAAAAATAAGCAATCATCATTTGTATATATGAGTGTCACATCACGAAACTATCTGTATATAGATAGGAGTCATATGTTCAAAATACTATATAAAATTGGGACAAAATGTCCTACAAAATTAGGGCTTAAGCCTGATCATGTATATCATAAAAAAGATCAAGTCATCCTTAATCTGTGTTTGAGGGCCCTGCCTTGGATGTGCATCCCAGAAAAAGACTATGGCAGTTTCCACACGTCGAAAAAGTTGCACCCACTCCCATGGTACACCAACCACGCACCTCTGGATAGCCTCTAGTATATCCTCCACTGCCACCATAGGCACTTGTAAGGTTAAAACCTATAGGTTCCTTTGCACAACATGAAGGAATCTCTTAGTGTCAGTTGTGGCATTTTTGGCTTCTTTGCCACGACGCCTATGCCTAGGAAAACCCTCAGGTGTTACTGGTCCCACATCTGTGTCATGGTCAAAATTTTTGTAAGAATTTTGTCTTATCAAAAATAATTTCATTTCATAGTTTTGAAAATCCAAAAAAATAAAATGATATCAAAATATTAAAAACAATCTTACCAATGTCTCCCCATGTGACACTAGGTGGAAGCGAAAGATTTGGATATGCTATGAAGTTCATGTATGCCTAAGGGTAGTCCTCAATGGCGATGAATTTTTCTCCCCACCAAAGGAAAAACTCGTAATCAAAGGTAGTCCTAGGTACCTCGCCACCCCCTAGTATTTTCATCAAGTTAGCCCACCTTGATATGGGTGGATCTCTTGGGCTGCTGATAGTTGAAATCACCTTGGGTCGAAGACTTGGTAATCTCTCAAAAAATAAAGTACAAAGGATTGTACCATAGCCAAAGTGTTTGGTATTTTTCTTCCTTATAGAAGTTATATGATTTTTCAAATTGGTCAGTAGAGCTATGCGCAAGTCATATAATGTGGTTAGGAAATATGTCGCCAAACTCATTGTAGTAGGTGATGCTTGATACAAAGATGCTGATCTAGATACCCTGAAAATTGTGAAAAGGAGAATTCTCATATGTATTCCCTCTACATCTCTTATCAGGATCTGTGTCCCTACCTTATGGGTATCTTCTGAATAGTAGAGGCGAATGTAGTCATCCACATTGAGACTTCAGGGCCTTCCCTTGCAAATTTACTGGTTCTCCTCTTTAGGAAATTCCAGTGATGAAATATATATCCACAGGGGCATCTGATCAATCATAAACACATCCTCTTCTGGATCCCAGTAATTTACAAGCATTTCTAGCAATCTTGTATTTGTTTTCATTTTCAGCATTTTGAATAATTTTAATAAACCACATCCTCTAAGGGCATCCAGTGCCAATGGATCCTCCAACACTTCATTGTCAATTGCACTATGCTCCCTTTCCCTCTAGCTGATGGACATCCTGTATCATTCAATAATTTTCATTTCAGTAAATCCATTTTTCAAAAAATTACGCTGCGCATATGCGGGTTACCTTCATACACAGTCGTGTGTACAAGCGAATTTAATATGCTCAACCCATGTATACAAAGAGGTTAAATCTAAAAACAAAATTCCTATGGTCAAATTTCTTGGAAATCACTTGAAATGATTAAAAAATTCATCGAGGATGTGATTGAGGGGATTACCTGGAAGATTCGCGGTGATCCGACTAAGAAGTTGGGCAGATTGAGGTTGTTATTTTTTTTCTCCAGAGCTCTTTTCTCCAAATTCCCAAAACAAAAATGACAATTGTAAGTAAAAAAGGTCTATTTATATTGAAATTTCAAAATTTTCAAAAACCCACTTTTATAAAGTTTATGTCCATTTTTAGAAATTTTTAAACTTTATGACCTTTTTGGCTTCAAGTGCTCGGATAGGTTGTTTTTCAGGACAAATTGAAGACTTTGAGGCATTTTTTACCACTTTTATTCCATGACCATTGACGCATCATGGTAGGTATCGTTTTCAGCAATGGCATATAGGTTAGGGAAAACCAATTTTCTGTTGCATTCTGCATTATAGCCTCCATACTGCTATATGTTGCCATAAGGTCAATCCCATCATGTTATGATTATTAAAACCACTTTCACTCATTGATTTATATAATCATGACATGATGGTAGAGACATCCTTTAGATGGGCTTCTTAGTTAGATCCTCACTAGCATATGTTGCGCATGCTACAAAAATTGCATAGGCTAGGTAGTCCTCTTTAGTCCCACCATGACCTTTGTGATGAAGCTTCATTCTCCTTCTTCTTTACTATCTTTCTGGATTTATACCCTAGAGGCTCCTGTTGGGATATATTAATCATGGTTAAATGACTAAAAAATACACATAAATTATCAATCCAGGGACGTCTTTTATTTCAATGACAACTGCACTATTTGTGCCGATACACCCAACCAGAAGCAAATCCAAATAAAGGAAATCATTGCTGAAGTAAATGTTGGAAGGAAATCACTCATGAAGAAATAAAATGATCTGCAAGAATGTAATCACACCTCAATTAATCTGTCCTAGCACGCCACATAACAATTACCTAGCTGGTATCTCTAATCTCACATGTGTAACAACATATAAAACATTGGAATTGAAGCAGATATATTCACAGCTAAAACAACAGCAACAAAACTTCCACTGATACATAAACAAAATATAAACACGTATACACAACTACCCTAACCACTGCAATCCCTGCTAAAGAGGAGGGCCCTTCCTCCCTAACAGGGCGCAGGTAGAGAAAGAACTTAACGGAAACTAAATCAGATAATGCATGTAACAACAACAACATGATAATTTGTATTAATATGAGAAAAATTACAGAGCCAAAGTAATGCTGTTCTCTGCTAACCTTTTGACCTCAAGGGCCGAGAACTATATAGTGGTTACATCTCAGAAAAATGAGGGATGGATCAGTCATGAGAATATTATGATTCTCATGCTGATCAAAATAGAATACATATGGTTACAACCACTTCTTAATAAAATTCTGACTAGAAAATTATAGATTACAATCAAAACCGCCTAGAGGCCGTTATCCAAAAATAAAATACTTAATAACTTCTAAGATATCATGATAAATCACAACTATAGCGTAACAGCTAGAGGACAGGTCAACATTAGGAGTTGACGAGATCCAGTCAACGGTACAGTTGTAACAACAATTCGTCAGTGGGTATGTAACAACATGGTGTAACAACGTCATGGTGTAAAAGCTCACTGTAACAACACACCTTTAACTACTCCTGTACTCCTTGTGCTTGAGATATTTTATGCTACAAATGGCATCTGGAAAGACAAAAAAATACCATAGATCTTCTCCAAACATTCATCCTCAGTTAGTCATAAAAAATGCACGATGCATTATAATAATTGATGAAATGGAAGAGTAATGAAAATAAGGTGAAACATCACAAGTTAAGATAGAATGGTAGGTAAAAGAGGCAAAGATAGTCCCAATGGTTATAGTCATGAGGTAAAATAGGGGAAACAAATGTAGGAAATAAGTACAAAACTGGCACCCAACATCTCCCCCCAACTGAAGCACTTTCATTTCCTCATGAAAAATATCATCTGTCATGGGAATATCTCTGGTGCATGTCAGTGAGATAATAAGTGCTAGCTGTGTCTTCATTTGCATACATGTACCCTTTATTAACCATCAAAGGCCATATCTAGGACTCTGATTCATACTTGTTCAATTCATAATTACTCTGATAATCCTCACTTGGCAGCCAGATCAAAGGGAACTTGAATCTTAGCCTGTGACACAAAGCACCAAGGGATTCTACTGTCTGTGCATATGCTAGTACATGTGTAACAACCACCACAAAATTTTGGAATGAAAATGGGTCCCCCTTTAGTAGCTCAACACTGCTGGCTTCCGTGTGTTTCAAGCACCCAGTCAAGGCTCGACTCTTCATCATTGAGAACTGGTTGAGGGATAAGCTCACAATCCTTCTTTTGTAAGTGGCAGCAGGTTCCCTTATCACAGAAGTACTCAAAATTACTCTAAATTCCCACCTTAACTCGGTGGCCCGTCTTGGTTCTTCTCGGATCCATAATGCCATGTTCTCCTCATTAACATCCATAGATTTGATGGCCAAATGTCACTCAATATGATTCTTCATGAAGGACACAAAAGCTCGCAACTGCAGATCCCCCATATAGGATAATACTGTCACCACCATTTTCATACTCACTGCTCGCAAATGAGCAAATGACATTATGTAAGAATAATTCACACAACAGGCTTTTCTCATCAAAATCGGAGGCACGAAAGACATATAGGAAAATGTGCGAGTGGAAGAACATAGATAGGGTCTTTCCTCCATAACAACTTTCATCTGGAACAAGAAGTAGCGTTCCCATAGAAAAATGGGCTAGGATGGGGAAGGCTGCCTACACCCTAACAGATTGAGGGAAAGGTCATGAATTTTTTGCTTCTCTATGGTAAGATCCTAAAACTGCTGCTGTAACATCATCAATTGTTCCTCATGCTTCTTCAAAGCTTCCTTTATCTTATAATTCTCCCATCCTTTCTTCAACTCTTCTTTCATCCATATTTCATGTAGGGTGTCTATCTCCCTCCAATGTTATTTCAGTGAAATCGTCCCCTCCTGAAGGGAGATTGCTTCCTATTTCCATTTCTGTAATTTGGAAATTAACAAGATTTTCTCAGAACTCCATCTCGAGATGGGACCCGAAGTTCTTCTACATTCAATATCAACATCAATAATGGGTGTAACAACCTCTCTTGAATGGGGTTGCTCCACCTTTGTTGCTGGTTCTTGTGTAACATCAACTTCCTTAGTGGGTTCTTGTGTATCAGCCCCTTTGTTTCCACCTAAAGTAGCCTCTGTGTCCATTTCTATTTCTTCTTTAATAGCAGTGGCCTCCATAGGTTCTTGTGTATCATCCTCTAGGTCAATTACTATAGGGGGCTCTGCTTTAATTGTTGGTTCTTGTGTAACAACAGTATCCTTAGAAGGTTCTTGTGTAACAACCTCCTTCCGTTCTGTTTCTGTTTCCATTGGGTTGGTGTTTCCCCCACAGACCTTATATCTTGCTGCTGTTAGTTCTTGAAAACATGTCATGCATATAGACACTAAGATTTCCTTCCCCTCGGATAATCTTTGTTTCAATTCTTCATTTTCCTTTCTTAGATTTTCAAGTTCTAAAAACAGGACATGAGTTTCATCCTTACCTGATGAGGAGGGTTCTCTTTATTATTCTGATACTTGTGCTTCTGTCTTCTTTCTAGATATGGGTGAAGGTTCTGTGGGCAAGTTAACTTTCACCCTCTGTTTTGATCGTCTATCCCCAAATGGTTCATCAGTGGGTTCTTTCCCAATTATGATGTTGGCAGGTCAAGTCTGTTTTCAGCTTCTGCCTGACTCCCTCCCGAAGTCGTGAACTGTTTTCCCTGGCTTGTCCTCGACCTCTTTCACTTGAATTCTTCCCAGGTCTTTCCTTGTTGGCTTAGATCATCCAGCACGATCAATTTGATGAGTCCGTGATTGGTCACACATGCTTCCGGATGTGCTATTGTCTTTACTTCCACCACCATATGCTTAATGTTCCCCAATAAGTAGAATGGAAGGTTAATCTTTAGTTGGTGCCGAAGGTGATTGAGTAGAGGGAAGTGATAGTAAAAAAAAGTGGTGGATCTTCCCTCACAGGTAATGTATTTAATTAAACCCAAGGCAACATCAACCCATGGCTGAGGGAGTGATAACCTGTCAATTCCTCTCCCTTTCTTCTCCTTCTAGGAAGTTTTCTTTCAAGGAGGGGTCATTGATTTTTCTGTTAAACCACCTCCATCCCTCTACAGGAAATGTAGTTACTCAGGAAATTACCTCTTCAGTCACCTCAATTTGCAGGCCCCTGACTCAGGTCTGGTTGTTATTCAAATTCTGAATGAATTCGATTGCAACCTCCTCGTCCGAGCCTTCCATCTTCTGGAAGCACTCAATCCACCCGGCGTCTTTGAATATCTGTTAGGATTTTGGACAGTTCTGCAAGGCATCCATAGAATTCGGCTTGTGCCTAACCGTTGTTCCACCCATCTTGCTATTGTTTCTGAATTCGTTTGTTACTACTCAACCCACTGTAATTTCACTGCACTGCTCACTTCTTCTCAGCGTCTCTGCCTATCCGAAATGATGATTTTTCAATGAGGATACAAGGATTCAATCGAAGAGGTCAATGGGAGGTGACAAGATTTACAGATTTTGGAATCGTACCTCACAAAACCCTTCATAAATGTATTGTTATGGAACGTAATGGGTTCTAAGTACACACGCTCTTTCCAGCTAGATTTAATCATCACTAGAAATTGTGCTATTAATTGGGTGCATGCAGATTTGATAAAGGTTTATGACTACACATTTTTTTACTGATTTCAAGATATATCCCCCCTGTCTTAATGGTGATGGCCGCCCACAGCCGTCACGGTAATATCATTACTTTTTCCAATAATCACCAAATCATAAATGATGATTTTACCTTTTGAATGACATACCTGAAGCGACGTGGAGGAGGATTTCGAATTGGCAGCATACTTCTTGCAGTGCTTGTGGCGGTCGCGTTTGGCTGACGCAATTATTGATGTTATGTGATGAAACATAAGAAACAGTGTTCGTGGCTGTCGTCTATTACATGTGTAACAACCAAGACAACCTTCAGATTATTCTTCAAAAAAATATAATAATTAGGAGAAATAAGTACAGAAAGAAAACCAAATGAATAACATCATCTTACAAAATGTATCAGGAAGGAAGGATGATGTTTTAGGAAGGGAAAAAAAATGGGTGCAACAGCCGCCACAGGAGTGGTTTTCAGCTGTTACAAACTGTCTGACTGCACCCCGGAAAGAGGTTTTCACAGTTGGATTTATTAATTTTATTTTTATTTTTATTTTTTTATTGTTATTATTATTATTTTTAAACATGTGTAACAGCTGCCACAAGGGTGGTTTTCAGCTGCTACACTTATTGGAATTTCAAATTTTATGCTGCACAAGAGAATGTTCCCCTGCTGCTATAACATGAATATTGGAGTCCGCGACAATGTTAAAAAAATTTCCTTCGAAGTGGGTCGATGATATAACCTTAGACGGTGCCCATTAACCAATAACGGTGTCTTAGCACTATCGATGGTGACCAATTATATAGTACCATTTTCAAATATTGTTTCTACTTCGTAAGGACCTAGCCATCTGGTGCAGACCTTGCCTTTGAAATCTTTGAACCTTGAGTCATATAAAAGAGCCAAATCTCCTTTCTAGGACTTCTTCTTCTTAATAAACCCTTCATTTCATCTAGCTCTTTGCTTCTGAATGACCTCTGTCCATTGAATAGTAGCCAACCATTTCTCTTCCAACTCATTGATTTGATTTAATCGTTGTGTCTGTGCTGTACTTAAATCCAGATCGACTTGCAATACTGTTCTTAATGTCTGTATCTCGAACTCTATGGGGAATAAAATATTCTTACCATAAACCAATTCATATGGTGAGAAGCCTGTAGTGTTTCTCCATGTTGTTCTGTAAGCCCACAGTACCTCTGGAAGTTTCTCGGCCTAGTTTCTTTGGTGGCTGGCTATTGTCTTTGTTAAGATTACCTCAATGACTTTATTTGTGCTTTCTGCTTGACCATTTTCTTGTGGGTGATAAGGTGAAGTGATTTTGTGATGAATTCTATACTTTTCAACTAGCTTCTTGATCAAATGAGATGTGAACTAAGGCCCTCCATCTGTCAGTATTTCTCTGGGTATCCCAAAGTGAAAAAAAATATCTTCAAACAGGAAGTTTGAAACAAACTCCTTTGTTGCTCTAATTAGTGCCTTTGCTTGAACCCACTTTGTGACATAGTCGGTGCAGACCAATATGTATGATTTTTGCTGTGATGAAGGATTAATTGGCCCTACAAAGTCCATGGCCCATTTCTAAAATGGTTCTATCACTATCTGAGGCTGTAACGACATCTCATCTGATTTCAGAGGCTGGCCCATCCTCTGGAAGCTATCACATCCCTTCACAAAATTATTGGCATCTTGGAATATAGTTGGCCAGTAGTATCCTAGTGAGATTACTTTATATCCTGTCCTTTTGTCAGTGAAGTGCCCTCCACAGGGTTCCTCATGACAAGCCTTCAAGATATCAAATACCTCACCTTATCTAACACATTGCCTAATCTGAAAGTCTGGCCCGGTGTGATATATATTTCCTTCTATCTAGGAGTAGGTAGCACTCTGTTGTATAATCTTCCTCTTTTCTTTGGAACATAAATGGTGTGGGAATTTCCCTGCAGAAAGGTAATTGGCTATATCTGCATAGCATGGTGAGTGATTAGAGATGGAAAAAATATATTCATCTAGGAAATAATCCTCAGTGGTAGTACAATCATCACTTATAGTTAATCTAGAAAGAAAATAAGCAACTACATTATCTTTTTCGGGTTTATCTAAAATAGTAATATCAAATTCCTGTAATAGCAATAACCATCGTGTAACTCTACCATTAGTAATAGGTTTGTTACTCAAAAATCGAACTACAGCATGTTCAGTGTGTACAAATGCTTGATACCTGGTGATGTAGTGATGAAATTTATTGATAGCATGCACTACTGCTAGGAATTATTTCTCAGTCACAGTGTAGTTGAGTTCTGTTGGAGTTCAATTCTTGCTCATGTAATAACTGGCGTCAGGTTTCTTCTCCTCCAGCTACCCCAAAACAACACTCACAGCTATGTCTGATGCATCTGTAGTGATATGGAATGGAAATCTCCAATTTGGTCCTCGTGAAATAGGTGCTGCTGTTACACAGTTCTTTAACTTCAGAAAGGCCTGCTCACACTTCCTTGTCCACAAAAATTCCGCATCTTTCATGAGCAACGAAAATAGAGGCAATGCAATATTTGAAATTTTTTCTATAAATATCCTATGTATCCTGCATGTCCCAAAAAAATTCGTACCTCTTTCAGAGTCTTAGGGGTTGGGATTTTCAATATTACCTCAATTTTGCAGGATCTACCTTGATTCCATCTGCCGAAATGAAATGTCCTAGCAACGTTAGTTTGAGAATTTCTCCGTGCTCAAAGCAACATTAGTTTGTTCACAACATTCCAACACTTTTTCAAAATTAGCTAATGCTATCTCAAAGGCATCCTCATAGGGTGTAAAATCATCTATAAATATTTCAAGGCAGTTTTTAACACTGGAAAATCGTACAACAGAAGATGACATTAATTAATGTCAGGCAAAATTTTTTACAAGGCTGGAAGACATTACAAAATTTGGAAAGTATTTAAAAATCTCTAAGGTCTGAGGATAATCAAATTTGAACTAGTCCTAAATTCTATTTGCGCACATAATCCTTCGTGAATAACGCCTTCTGTGCACCATTTTTTCCGATATGCGCGAATTGATGAGAGTGGAAAAATGTCACTATCCGGGACCACATAAAGCAAAGGAAAAGTGATGCCTTGAAGATGCCTAAGGATAGCCACCAATGCCTCATTAGACACTATGTGAGCACACAATGGAATATTTGGAGCACACAAAGGAATCATACCCCTCGCTTGTGTCACCATACTCCATGTACCAAGAGAGGGAAGGGGGGATTTGAAATCTCTTATATAAGGCCACCATGAGATGAAGAATGGGTGAACACATTGTTATGTTGGCCAGAATTTCCCAAGAAATGCCAACAGTGTGTGAGTCAGAGTTGAAGATAGAAGGGAATCAATTGTTGGCCATCCAAAAATTTCAGTCCAACACAGTAGAGAGAGAGAGAGAGACTACACCAAGGCAAGCTTGGGATAAAAACATCCTTGCATCGGGACCTAGAACCATTTTCTAGGGGCGCTTTGGCAAGAGGGTAAAGTTTCACTCTTATTACTACCAATGCTCAATAAGAGGGGCCTAGAGCCACCATTTGCATTATTGTTGTCGTTTGACTCTTTTCAGAGCTTTTGTTTATTTTTTTATAGTTTTAGTTTAGTTTTTAGTTTATATATGCATGCTATTTCTCTATCTAGTATGCTTATTGATTCTATCTTGTTCCAATAACTTGCTTGACTCCACTTCTTTTTCTACCTATTACCAATAAATTAATGGGGTAAACCACACCCCTTAAGTTGGTGTGATTTCATACATACATGCACCAAACACACTACAATAGGATTGGAAACTCCACTATTGTTTATTACCAAGTTTATGTGGTTGTGCCTTCTTTTTTCAAAGACCTCTGTCTGTGCTTTGGAGTGGAGCTGAATTTCCCCTGATTTCTCTTGCAATCCCTAGTTCATCCCAAGTGATAGACTGAAGCTAAACATCTCCAAAAAAATTTCTTGCAGAAATTTGCGCCTATTTTCTCCTCACAGAAGCGCATGGCATGCGTTCAAAGTTGACCCGCGCACAGATCGCGCACCTGTCTCAGCCTTTTGCATGAAAAATACAGAATGAGATTTTTCTCCCTTATTTCTATTTTCTCCTGCTTGTAAAGTGCTTGGCAGCCCCTAATACACCTGCCAACACTGGTTGTGGTACCCTACAACTTGTTAAAGCTCACTCTTAGCTGCTTTTTGTAGGCTTAGTGTCAGTTTTTCTGCAAGTTGATTTTTGCAAAGTTCACACATAGTTTAAGTAGGGGGGAAAAATAACTTACATTCCGAATTTTTTTTATGTTTTGTAAATTTTGGTACTTACACACCTAGATAACTAGCCTAAGTAAGTGGCCCAATACCACGCATGCATAGTTAGTTTTCTTTTTTCTAGTGTAAAAGTTTTAGTTTAGTTCAATTTTTGCACTAGGAATTTCGGGACTAGGATTGAATTGTTTATAGAAGAGAAAGTAATCTCTGCTACCTTTGCACCCTTTGGTGATCCTAGGTAAGCATATGAATGCTCCCTATTCACAATTCTCCATCTCCCTATAGTTAGTCACATAGATTAACTAGGAAAAATAGAAAGCGGCCCATTATCCGCACATGTTTTTCATTTGAGCCAAGAACAATACAACATAGTTTAAATAGGGGATTTTGTAAAGGATCATCGATATCCACACGTTCAAACTAGGTGCTTGTCCATTTTTTTCTCACACACACTCACCCACTAAGAGA
The DNA here is from genome assembly GCA_034641835.2 of Pinus albicaulis. Lineage (NCBI taxonomy): Eukaryota > Viridiplantae > Streptophyta > Pinopsida > Pinales > Pinaceae > Pinus > Pinus albicaulis. The sequence continues at coordinate 777,484,509 of CM076583.1, read as the reverse complement.
AGCTAAGACACCTAAAACTAACTTAATCAAACTCACTAAATTCTCCCCACAGGGGCCACAAAAGAATTTATAGCTTAAGTTAGGATCAAGGGGTAGGCATCCAATAAGCAGCCTTGATCATACTTCGTATTGAAAGATATAAGTTGTGTATTTAGGGAGCTTAAAATCCACCTATCAGCCTATGGTAAAGAAAACCTGAGCGCGACAGAGACCCGTTTCAGAGGGGGTTAGGGTTAGGCGCAGTGCAAGCAGGTATAGTCAGGGCTACCTAACTTGGTTGATACTTGGTACTGTTAGCTGACTACCAAGAAGCCCAAGACTCGAATGCTCACATGGGATGGTGGTTCTTAGTGGCAAAAAACTAGGGCAACCTTTTCCCTATAGGTGATGGTGCAGGAAAGCACCAGACCCTCTACCCTAACCTTGGTAGATTCTCTTTGTTTGACTGGGGGCGTCACCAGATCTTACAGGACGTTGTGCCAACACTCGCAAGAAATATTCTCAAGGCCCAGTTACATTTGAGTGTGTGAGGAGCATAGGTCTTCTAGGATTTTGAGTATCATACGCAAACCAACAAAAACTACTTTTTTGATTGCTTGTTCACATAGATTAATTTAAAGGGAGATTTATTTTATTTTTCACTTTGTTTTATGTATGTGACAAGAATTTTTCTTTGATTATAGACTCTATCCTCTCATTTTTTTTCAAAACCAAACCTGGTCGACACCTAAATGGTCCCAACGTAACCTCGTCGATCCAGGCATCTTTTGGACCTCCTCCCCATTACCGGGAGGGGTTCCAGGTCTTTCGCCATTTAGGCATCAAAGACGGAACACTACCACCATTATTGGTTCATCCTTTATTGGGGTAGCCAATGCCACACCACACACCACTCCTCCCATGACCCCTAGGGGGAAGAGGAGTGCATCCCATTCGGGAAGCCAGCTGAATACACATCAGGGTACGTCGCAGACTAATCCTCTTCCTAACTAGAACTTTGTGTCTTCACAAATTGCAATGGCGGAAACCTCCCAGTCACCTTTCTTAGCTTCGTTGAATCTACCCGATTTAACCAAGATGATGAATGACCCCATCGCACACAATCCTACATGGCCTCCCATGCCCACAAAGACCCCTTTTGATATTCCAAAATTCGAAGGCAAGCAAGTGGAAGACCCAGGTAATCATGTCATGACCTTTCACCTGTGGTGCTCATCGAACAATATCATTGACGACACTATTCGATTGAGATTATTTCAACACACTCTTACAGGAGTAGCTGCGAAGTGGTATGTGGATCAACCCCTTTTTTCACATGGAACCTTTAGCGCCCTTGCTACCGTATTCCTAACATATTTTCAGTTACCCATTCACCATGATTCCAGAATGGAATTACTGACGCATTTTAGACAGACCCCCGCCGTCCACATCTCGAACCATCTCCATGAATGGAGGCAGCATTGCAGTTTATGTAAAGCTAAACTCGACGATTGGGTTCTCTTAGATTTGTTCCTGAAAACTCTTACAACAGATATTTCAAAGGATGTGGCTCAAAAAAATCCCATATTCGAAGAGGACGCAATCAACAAATCCTAGAAGCTTGAGCTGATTTATATACAGTCAAGATACATTTACAACATCCTGCCTAATGCCCTATGCCTGCAAACTTATCAAGATTTTCCAGGTGTGTCGAACTCTGTAGACGGGTTGATTGGGTCAATGACCCAAATTTACCTAGGCGATAGTAGTCAAAACCCCGGTTAGATGTATAGTTCTACCCATAACATACCTCAACCTGATTTTCAAAGTCATCATATGCCTTAGAAATATTTGACCAATAGGGCACCAGCGTATCACTAGAGAGGACCTTATCCTTCGACTCAGGGGAATAAGTACGCAGAAAGAAACACTGTTGGAAGAGCTCCCCTCCAAAATCCAGGTGCAAACCAAGGACCGTGTTATGCTCAGTCACTAGCACACAACCCACCTATGTAGAACAATGCACAGGTGAACTTTGTGCAGCCATCCCAAAACCAACCACACAAATATAACCAGGAGAAATAACCTCCTAATGTGGTGAAGAAAAAATAAAAAAACAAGCCAAAATGGAATCTTGTATAGGGGCAACAACTAGCAATGCTCACTGTGATCCTATGGTGGAGGCAACTCCAACCAAAATTAGAACTAGGAGTCGAGAAATGCCCAATGATAGAGAAAAATGCCACCTCTTCAAACAAACCATTCCTATTCAATATGTGGTGAGTACATTCACTATACTCACCACTGTTTTGATCTCCCTGAGCTAAAGAAGCTATAGAGTAACCGAGGACAAGGAGGATATTCTTAGAAACCAGCTATGATGCAAGAACCTTTCCCCAATCAAGGGACGGTAAGCACTCATCATCAAAATAGAGACGACTCTGGGAAAAGCAGCCATGAAATCTACATGAATAGCTAAGAGATGTTTTTCCAAACACGGAATCACAACTACGACACCCCACCAAACACCAATACATAAGGGGAAAGTACCAGCACACCGACTGCACCTTTGACCATTTCAAAGATGCCTATAGAACCATTTCCAAAGATGGCAAACCGACCTAATAGGCGAGTAGGAAACTACTCCAAAGTGGCCCATAATTATAGCATCGTGGACATTTAGCATAATCTCCCACTGCTATGTCAGCCTTGGAAGTAATGCAGTCATGCCCGAAACAACAGAAAACCCTACTTTCCGCGTTAGGCGCATCGACCCTATTGATACATGCTTAATGGCTTTTGAATTAGACAAAGCCACCCCTAGGATTCCTTCCATGGTCGCCTTCCAGATACCAGTGTTGGTCCAGAATATCACTATTCATCGATGTGTCATAGATGAGGGTGCATCAACATGCATCATGTCCAAAAATGTTTGGCAGAAATTAGGTTCTCTCGAACTAAAACCCTCAGTCATCACGCTTCAAGTGTACGACGATCGTCCTTCGACCCCCGTTAGTCTCTACAAAAACGTCCCGGTTTTTTTAGCCAGAAAGACGGTCCAGCTAGACATTGAAGTCTTGGATGCTCACTTGGACTATAATATACTCCTTGGACGGAGTTACATGTACACCATATCTGCCATAGCCTCCTCCATCTTCTGCGTTATGATGTTCCCCCATGAAGACCACATCATTACTATAGACCAACTGATGCACAGTGAGAAGCGACCCCTAACAAAAACTGATGTAATTCTACCCTATGTAGGTACATCCTCGGATGCGCTTTCACGATACCAAGAATATCGCCCCGACCAATTCAAACCGTCGTTCGTTCTAGGGTCATTCCTATGAGATCCTCCCATTATCCTTGAGTCATCGCCCGATGTTACAGGAGCTCTGGTGTGCATGATGTCCACATCAAGTGCCGAAGCTAGTCAGGACATGGACACAAGCAGTAACGACACCGAGTCATTGGCCATGGCAGCGTCTCTAGCCTACGTCACCTCCAAAACCCCTTTCCTCTACCCCCAGCTAGTTTTGTCTCCCAGCAGGTTTTGGAAACACTGGTATTACCCAACATATCGTTGGAAATCCCAGTTTGGTATGTTGTTCCCCCTGCAGGAACATGAGCCACCCACATTACTGCCACAGGATTGAAGTCCCTTAATCCCGAGGAGGTCCCACTCATCCAAGAAACGGTCGAAACCACCCCTACAAAGGAAATGGTCATTGCAAAACTGGTAGCGATGACTAAGAAAATCGAGAAGAGAGGAAAGAAGATGGTGACCCCCGCCATACAATGGGCATCACCAGTCTGCGCCATATGTGACGTAATAGGTCACCCTACCTATATTTTTCTAGAGCTGGATGAATTAAAACCACTCCTTAGCTCCGAGACAGACATCGCGATGCCGTGTTCCCATAAAAAGGAACCAAACACCAAAGGTAAAGGCATAGAATTACGTACCAATCACACATGCGCTCTCTGCAACAACTATGGGAATTATACCCACCATTACCTAGAGATCCCGTGATATAGGGATGCCTTACATGCCATATAGTGATCCTATTAGGAGGATCCCTCAACCCAGGCATCAGGAAATGAACCTCGTACCATCCTATACCTTTAGGAAGAATGGAGGGCTCTAGAAAGACCCCCAGTCATGCCCGTTATACATTACATGCTATGCGATGAACGTGGTCACTTCCTTGAAGAGTGCGCAGCCATGGAAATCATCCATAGATGGTATCCAATAGAAAGGGTTTACTATGTCGGATATGTAGGCAGAAATTCACATGTCCATTATGCGCTGACAATCACCTTTTGGAGAATTGTCACTATATCCCCTGATTCCGACTAGCCCTCGCTAGCCTATGCTCTACCATAGTCTGCCTCTCCCAAGAAGATAACATGGATGCAGAGTCCACGGACAGCTCCACAACCCAAGAAAACGTGACCAACGGATCTATCATGTTCTTTTCTATTGAAGAGAGACCGATCATGGAACCCCTAGTTACCCCTAACCGCCCTCCACAAAGAAGACCAACATGCACATTATGCAAAGCGCCCAATCATGCGGTCGTCCATTGTCCTGATTTAGCAGCGTTACAGTGCTGGTTCCTTGCTAGACCTCAAACTGAGCATGAAAAAACCTCATATAAAGGATATTTTGCCTTATATGTCAAGTCAAACATTATGAGCAAAACTGTACTCATGTCCTGCAACTTCGTCCCACCATCGACATGATTCATACCATAGAGAAGAGACATGAAGACCTCCAGCAATGGCATAAAAAGTACATTGTCGGGTCAATGTCCCCACCCCCACAGTGGCATACTAGGAAAGCTAAGACAACACACCAACCAAGCTTAACCCCTACCAAGCCTAGGATAACATGCAGTCTATGCGACCTGAACAACCATCGAATCAACCAGTGTAGAGAACTGAAGCACCTTGCAAACAATTTCCGTATAGTATCTTCTCTCCCTTAGAAACTTCTCTCTAACCAAGAGAAAATAAAAACTACCTATTGCCGCATTTGTTCACACTTTCAACATACAGTTAAATGTGTACATGTCCACCACCTCTCTCGGTGCCACCACTGGAGCTACCGTCGCAACTGCGATCGCTACTCGACGTAGAATGGGACGATAGTCCCTCTCATGGGCCATCACAGTCTCCAACCAGACCTTTTCGAATTCATCCATGAAACCTCGAGGAGGCATCCCCTGGGTCAAATGGTCCACTCGACCCCGGAAACCCTCAAGAACGGACACCTGAGCTCTCAGTTTCGAAATACAAGCATCTACCGTATTTGTGCGAGCCTCTGCCGCATCGGCATGAGCTCGCTCGGCCGCAACCTTCCCAGCGGCCGAGTTGCTACCCTCCCCTGAAGGGCCAGCACCCCCACCAGGTCCATCAACACTACCACCTAGTACACCTGCAACACCTCCTTCCTAACCACCTCTAGGTCGTTGTAGAGGATCATGGCCCACGAAACGAGCCATAGGGCAACCCACCTCACCAACATCTGCACGAGTAACCAAAATGATGTTAGTGTCACTAGAAAAACACATAAGTACATATATACTCAAGTAAATGTAGAAAACATACAAAACATACATGCTGGCCCCCAAACATAACCAAAAGGGAGACCCATGTCTGGATCCTTGTGGAAGTCCATCCTCGCATAAGGGAAAGGCAAGAACATCTATGGGTTGGCCTTGAACCAGGTCTCTGTAATGGAATTCCAATAACGCCCCACCATGCCCCCACTACCTCACGACATCACCGGAGCCCACCTCCTCATCCGAGGCTCCCGTGGCCCCCCAAGAGGCATCGCCACCACCAGTCTCAACATCACTACTCTCTCGTACATAATGCTTCACAGGATACTGGCATACACAAACGAATTAGATCCATGTTGGGCCTTGTTCAGTTACGACACCATCTCGTTAAAATAGAAGTGAGCAAAGTTGAAAAAGTGCTTGGACCTCAACCGGTGTAGAACTCCAACCTATGGGCCTGATGCCTGATGCGGAAAAATTGACCCCGCTAGTCGCACAATCACTGCCAGAACACATCACTTTGCCAGATCTGTAACTGATGCAATGCTGATGCATACCTCTGTCAGAGGCGCCCCACCACAGTGGCGTCTCCTAAATCTCTCCAAGTCCACTCTCCCGGTAGGGAGTGGGTATGTCAACACCTCACCCTGAGGCAGTAACCTGGTCACAAAGTAAACATTCGTCTCAGGACGGATGACCAGGTGTGTCCCCTGCAATACGAACATGTTGTGCCTTCTCCACCAATGACAGATCACATAATGTAGCAGTTGGTCCTGCGACCGAAGAAGCTCGTTCTCCGTGAACTTCAGGAGTCCCCATAGCGCCAGATGACAGTGTGACCCAACATCAGTAGCCAGCTTGGTATGGAGCTTGGGCCAATCCTTCTCCCTCCATAATAACCTGTCATCAAAACAAGTACCCATCAATATAGAAAAAATAGAAAAATAGGCAAAAAATCAAAATATTTTTTAGCCTCGGCTTTGCGCGCCTATCCCTTAGATAGGCACGCTTAGCGCGTGCCTGTATTTTGCATTTGTTCGCCCAAAAAGGGGAAAAGAGTGCATTAGCGCGCTTATCCCCCAAAAATGCGCACAAGTAGGGTGCACATTTGCCCTGATCACCCACGCAATCTAGGGAAAAAGTCACCCAGAATCTATACAAACCCAGTATGTACGGACCCTGGCACCATCAAACTGTAAAAATTAAAGTGCAGGACGTCATGAAGGTTACCTGGGCATAGTATCACTAATCCTTGGTGCTCAGGCTGACCGGAACAGTAAGAAATGCTACGTAGAAGCCTCCGACCTCTCAAAAACTCAACAAGTACAAATGAATTGAATTAGGGCCATATTCACCTATTTATCACCCTTTTCAAAAACTTCGGAGGACCATAACAAGAGATCAGAAGGTTCGTTTTGCGAACCGTAAGCTGCAGCACAATCAGCACCCCATGATGAACAGAGGCAATGCCACACATTCACACTCCCAAAAAAAAATTTAATTTTTCAATGCTGGCAGGTATGCCCTCTCTCATATTATTTTTTAAAGCTCACGACTTTCAATAATATTTGATAAAGAAGATGCTTTCACTTGAGGTAGTTGTTTTTGCAGGACAAGCTCGCAAACCATCCACAATGCCATCTACTAAAAATTCCAGAGCAGGTATCATTCTACCCCAGCATGATAGAGTCCCAGTCAACTCTGCATATCCTGACATCATTTCTCCATCAGAAATAAACCATAGGGTCCTCATATCCGACCATGTTTATCATCACCTCACCCTGCACATGATAAACATCCTCGTTGGTCGATAAAGCCTCCCCTCCATGGCGCTCGTCACCCACAGTAGACCATAAACCACAACAAAAGTGATGCCATGGCCATACTACTTTAGTCCGAGAAGCACCTCATGCCCACCCATTCACCATGCATAAGGTCAAGTTTTCCATACAAGCTAACCCCCCCTTCCTGGATGACCAGGTTGTACAAGCAGATCAAGAGCGCACCACCACGCCTTGCATTTGGCCCACCATATCTCCAACAGCATAATCCCATCTATGATACTTTTTCATCTGCTTCATCAACCCCACACATGAGACCAACCAATGGGACCCCAACCCCCAACAAAACATCTTCCTCAAAACATCAATGAGCGAACACTTTCACGATTTGGGTTACCCGTCTCTATTTTTTGTACAAACCAAATCCCATTATTTTATTCTTTTGGTAAGTGTACAAAGACCGCAAGCAGTGCAATTCGTCCCTTCACCCTCTCATTTCATCTTTTCTCCCATGGCAACAGTCCCTGAACACCCTTGGTCGGAGTATCACATCCCCACGCACAAGCCATCATGACATTCATAACTGGTTTATACCCACCCTGGAAGTCCTACCAACTCCAGGGATTTCCCCATTAGAAATAACTATGACTGCCGCCAAGCTGCTCAGTATACTCTGAATTTGGACCACTAAATCCCCATCATTAATTTTCAACCATTTCTCGCCAACATGCCTATGTTAAACCCATCACATCCAGGTCCATGATCTCTTATGTTAGTGACCCCTTGTTCGATTGAGGCTTCCTTTTTGTCGACTTCAACACCTATATTCCAAAAAGGAAGATGTACCTTGGATCATCCCTCCCTATACAAGGGGCATCCTCAGGTGGCACTATGGGAGACATCATTGTCCACAGATGTCATCGATCCTCTTGACATTCGACTACGACAAAAGCTTTCATGTCAAGATGGTATCGTACCTTACAACCATTCCAGTTTGATCAAATCCATCGAAGACCCATGCCTCCATAAGCGTCTCTGTCAACAACGCTTACACGGGAAGGTCCCAAACAACACCTATGCATACAATGCGCAGTTATATGCCATACCAAGTTTACACATATGGGTACCAAATTCCACCTATTGTATAAAAAAAAATGCCCCTAAGGGTGTCAGTAGTCGTTGTCAACAACCTCCAATATCACTACCATAGTAGTGACATAGACAGAACATATATCTGTCAATTGTTTTTTAACTAGCCATAACATTACAAGCATGGGACATGCCTGCCTCGTAGAAAATTTGTATATGTATTGTAAATTGTATTTGCTTACAGGGATCCCTTAGGCCATGGTAATTCTTGGAACTGGTGTAGGGTTTTTTCAATTCCAAGCTTCACACAGATCTCTCTCTCTCTCTACGCATGATACATAAAATAAACTGTAATGTATTTTGGCTATATAGTTCTTCCTAGACCTCACACATTAGGGGGAAACTGTTAACACTGGAAAATGGTACATCAGAAGATGACATTAAGTAATGCCAAGAAAAAATATTTACGGGGCTGGAAGACATTACAGAATCTGGAATGTATTTAAAAATCTCTAAGGTTTAAGGAAAATCAAATTTGAACTAATCCTAAATGTTATTTGCGCGCATAATCCTTCATGAATAGCGCCTTCTATGCACCTTTTTTCTCGATATGCGCACATTCCTGAGAGTGGCGAAATTTCACTATCCGGGACCACACAAAGCAAAGGACAAGTGATGCCTTACTTGAAGCCGCCTAAGGATAGCCACCAATGCCTCCTTAGACACTATGTGAGCACACAATGGAATATTTGGAGCACACAAAGGAATCATACCCCTCTCTTGGGTCACCATCCTCCATGTACCAAATGAGCGAAGGGAGGATTTGAAATCTCCTATATAAGGCCACCATGAGATGAAGAATGGGTGAACACATTTTTATTCTGGCCATAATTGCCCAAGAAATGCTAGCAATGTGTGAGCCAGAGCTGAAGATAGAGGGGACTCAATTTTTGGCCATCCAACAAGTTCAGTCCAGCACAGTAGAGAGAGAGGGAGACTGCACTGAGGTAAGCTTGGGATAAAAAAATCCTTGCATCGGGACCAAGAACCATTGTCTAGGGGCCCTTTGGAAAAAGGGTAAAGTTTCACTCTTATTACTACCACCACTCAATAAGAGGGGCCTAGAGCCACTGTTTACATTATTGTTGTCGTTTGACTCTTTTCAGAGCTTTTTATTTTTATTATTTTTTTATTTTATAGTTTTAGTTTAGTTTTTAGTTTAAATATGCATGATATTTCTCAATCTAGTATGCTTATTAATTCTAGCTTGTTCCACTAACTTGCTTGATTCCACTTCTTTTCCTGCCTGTTACCGATAACTTAACGGGGTAAACCACACCCATTAAGTTGGTGTGATTTCATACATACGTGCACCAAACACACTACAACAATAGTCATTCAAGAGATTAGAAAAAATGCCTAATATTTCCCTTTGAAAAGTTTCTAGTGCATTATAGAGGCCAAAGGGAAGGGCTCTATATGTAAAAGTACCCCGCGGGCAAGTGAAGGTTGTCTTGTCTTGGTTTCCGGTGCAATCTGTATTTGATTATAGGCACTAAAACCATCTAGGAATGAAATTTTTTTTTTCCCAGAGAGAGTATCCAGGACTTGATCAATGAATGGTAAAGGAAAATGGTCCTTTTGAGTAGCCTTGTTAAGCTCTCTATAGTCTACATAGACTCTCCACTTGCTGTTACTTTTAGGAGCTATGATGAACGAAGACACCCACTGGCTATCAGAAATGGGGTAGATGAAATTAGCATTAAGGAGTTTATGCAATTCTTCTTTCACTATCTCCTTAAGTGTGGGGTTCATTCGGCGCTATGGTTGTCTAATTGGTTTCCAGTCCTCTTTAAGATAAATATGGTGAGTGCATGGGCCAGGATCAATTCCTTTCATATCCATATAGTCCCATGCAAATTCCTTTTTATATTTCTGAAACAGTTATATCAACAATCTATTTTGTTCAACAGTCAGGTTAGTATTGATGTTTAAACATTTCCCAGGTTCAATTTCAACGAGACTGCTGATAGTATGCAGAGTGGTTTTCAAATGTTCAATAATTGTATCAACTGCCTCATCTTCTTCCCCCAGATCTCTAATGGAAGTAAAAAAGAGTAAATTACTAATAAAACCATTAATGATATCATCCTCTGTTTCATCCTTAAAGTATTGTGATTTTCCAAGTGTAAGGAGAGGTAGGGAAAGTTCAGATTCAGGTTCAAATTCATCCCACTAGGGACTACTAAAATCCATGTGATGTTTTGCTGGGGGGTAAAGATTCAGGTTCTCAATGGCTTGCCCATCTGAGATCACCATAGATCTAGACCTACATCTAATATATGCGTCTGCAGTGGCTAGCCACGATCTTCCCAAGATTAAAGAATGACCCCCCAGGTTGGATTTGGTTTGTAAAATGAGAAAATCAGCCGGATAATTCAAAGAAGCCACAGTGATAACCTTATATTCTATCATTCCCTCGGGCTTGACATCGGACCTATCTTTTAATTCAAGCACTGTGGGTGTAGGTCTAAGTCCATGAAGTCTTATTGCACTGAAAATTGTCACCTTAACATTCTGCTATCTGTATGAGCTCATTATCACTCATACTTCCTCCTTTGCAAGTCTAACACATCAGTTCCTCATGTCAATCCTTAAAAATAAGAGAAAAACTCTCAAAAGTCTTTAAAACTCTGGTATCGCACTTTCTCTTTGTCTTACTTGCGGTCCCGTACCTAATGTTCATGACTCCTGCGTACCTAAACGCAGTTTCTCTGTGTTAAGGGTGTGTACCCCTGTAAAAGATTAAAAAGGCGCAAATTAAACCCATAAGCTCACTTTCAGTCATTTCTAGAAGCTTCCGGAAGGAATCTTGTGGAGGCAAGTTCACTCTTTTTACATTCATGCATCCCATGCCTTAAGGAGCTAACCCCTTGATGTGAGGAGCTTATCCTTTTGAAGGAGGATTCTATCCCTTCATAGTTGGAACTGAAACCTCCTCTTTTGCACTATAAAAAGAGGCATTGGGTAGCCTCAAGGGGAGTTCAAGCTTTAGAATTATTTGAGGTAAAGTGCTGTTGCGATTTAGACTCATTTAACTGAGATTTTGTGAGGAAAGATCACATACCTCTATCTGTCTCGATTGGAAGAGTGCAAGGCTTGTCAGAGTAGAGGAGATTCCTGCTTCGGACCCTGAGAAGGCCTGTTCAACATTAAGGCTAAGGTTGTAAGGTTTTCTTTATTCAAAGTTAATAAAAATGAATTCATTTTTCTCAATAAGCTGTTAATTAACTGTTTATTTCATGGATTCCTTGATCACCATGATAGGCATGATTTATAATATTTACTATACAGGTGCTATTTAATGTTTGCTTGTTTGTGACTGCAGGTCTATAAAGATAACTCCTTCAAGTGACCGAAGGAAAACTACTTCGAACAAGCATTGGATCTACGGTAAGACCTTAACACCTTTATAGTATTATTTTGTAAATCGCATATGTCTAGAGAAAGATAGGTTTATTTGGCTGTTTGTTGCTAGATTACCTTTTGGTACTAGGGAGATAAATATTGTCTACAAGATTGATTTATCCGGTCAACAAGTCCTAGGGAGATAAAGAGGTTTTTAGTCATGACATTAATGGCTGCCCCTAAATCAATCAAAGTGTTGGTTATGGGTTGATCATAAATATGGACAGTCATTGTAGGATTCCCTGGGTCATTATATTTAGTCAGAAAAGGCTGATCAATCATGATATCAGACAGTTTCCCCATTACATGGATAGTAGCAGGGTCTTTATGTTTTCTTCCAAGATTTTTAACGCACAGATCTCTCACTATTTTAGCATAGATAGGTACTTCCTTAAGAACCTGTAACATCAGAATCCGCACATACAAATTTCATAGTTCCTTAAGGAATTTAGATTCAGGTTGTGAGGCTGGCCCAGTTTCAGTTAATCCTTGAGGGTATGGAGGATTCTGAATGTTAACAACTGAGTCAGCTATCACAGATGCGCCAACCTTGCTCACTTTGGCTGTTGTGAAAACAACAAACCTTCCTGATCTGGCTGATACAGGTGTAACAGTGGGTGTTGTATCAACTGTTACATGTGTAACAACTGCCTCAGAATCACCCATATCCTTTCTAGGTGACTCGAATTCTTCAGTAATAATGGGAGTATGTTCAGGTCTGATTACTTTCCCCGAACGAAGATGAACCTTGTTAAGTCTAATAGGAGTAATAAGATAATTTTGGAGGGTAACTGGAGCATCCATGCTCTAGGCTGCCTTATTATTCAGATTGGGGTTAGGTTACGCAAGTAATTGGGGTTGGACAGAAGGTGTATGATTTTGAATAGAAGGAAGTTGTAACTACTGTTGTATTGGTAGTGTAGGGGGTACTAGAACTTGGCCATTACTTCTCCGATTATGACCCTAAGGATTGGGTTGCGATGGGGGATATTGCATTGGTGGAGGAGATGACCACTGGTTCCATGGTGAAGGAAATTGTGTTGAGGAAGGAGTAGGATACTGCCATGGATATTCCTAACTATTATAAAAATTATTCCAAGGATAAAAAGAGGAAACATCTAAAGGCATACCTATAGGTCGTGGCTGCCATGGCATCTTTGATCCAATGAATTAAGAAGACTGGACATCCTCACTTGATTCTTGAAGTACAAGCTTCAATCTGGGCAATTCAGGACATTGATTCGTAGAATGTGCCAATTCACAGATATTTCACAGGTTGACGCTATTAATTCCACATTCTCTTTCCAAATGATTCTTTTTTCATCGGGGAGAGAATATTTATAAGGCTGCTTCAACTTCTGCATGTGCTTTCTTAACTTGTACCGTAGTGATCTGGGCAGAGAGAGTGCTAAGGAGGTTAGTTTTAAAATCCTCAAATAGATTTATGATCTCTACTCTATTTACTCTTCAACTTTTGGACTTTTGTATATGGACTGAAGGGTCTCGACCTAAACTTCTCCCCTTGACCGATCCTCTTGAGCTACGCAGGAAAAGCTTCATTATTTTGTCAAGAAGTTCTTGCGATATGTCTCCTTTTCCCAACAGATTAAAATGCTCCAGACAATCGTCTCTTATACCTCTTAAGAATATCGGCTTTAGAATTTCTAAGTCTAAGGTACTGAACTTAGACCTTTGTAAATTGTAATGAAATCACTCCATATAGTCTTCCAGGCTCTCTTCCTCCTTTTGTGAAATTCTGAAGACCTCTTCCTTCAAATCTCTGGTTCAACAGTAATCATGATACTTAAAGAGAAAGGCATCCCTCATGTCATTCCAGGTTCGAATCGTGCCAACACCCAATCTCATGAACTATCTTAACGATGCTCCTTTCAGAGTAGCAAGAAATAGTTTCAGCTTTTGGGTGTTTGAAGTGTAGTCATAACCTCTACACAGCACATCGAATTTGAAAAAAAAGGTATCAGGATCTTCAATAGCCATATGTTGAAAGGATAGTAGGGATGGAAAAGGGATATTCTTCATAGGAGCCTCATCTAGTGTTACTACTATCGAGAATTAAAGAGTAACAGAGCTATCTGTCTTGAAATTCTCACCCCCCATGGATGATTCTTCCTGATGGGATGACCTGACCTCAGAGTGTGTTGGAGATTGATAAATAAAAGGATCAGGTTGTTCGAGGACCAAATGTTTGACGACACTACCAATGTCCAAATGATGATCAATTAAATGTTGTTCCTCAGGTCCCTAAGGCTCCCTACTGGTCTCTCCGTGTCCTTCAATTCTCAGATCCTGATCAGTGATTTTCCACTGATGTTTTGAATCTGGAGTCTTGATATCAAGAGTGGATATGTTGTTCGAAGGGTGGTGAGGTCCAGACACGTATGTCACCGATGCCTCAAGCCTTGATATAGTAGCTGCTTTCTGTGGTCCTGTCTTCCTATTGTCTCTGTCTAAAGTAGACTATTCCTTTTCTGCTCTTGAGATTAGATCTCCAAAGAATGTCTTTCTTTCCAAGTATACACTCTTCTTTTCCTTCTTATGACTCATCTTTCCTGTAGTTAGTAGAGTGGGGGGGTGTTTGTGGATGTTGCTATCATCCTACTGGCACACATGGACCCTATGTGTATCAATTCATCCTACAAGTGGTTCAGTATCTACAGCGGTGAGCCCACTCAAGTTTTTTAGAGCAATGCGTAGGTTCTTACCTCTCGTCTTATAGCCTGACAATTATGTCACTGGAGACACGTTAAAAAAACACACACAAAAATTACACATCTAAGTGCCCCAGTGTAGAATTGGTGAGCCCACTCAAGTTTTTTATAGCGTTGCACAGGTTTACCTCTCGTCTTACTTCTCGACAATTGCAGATTGGGTACACTTTATCTTCTAAAAAACAACTCTGGTTGATTGGATCGTCATTTCCATCCCCAGAAATGATGCCAAAATTTTGGGCTGTATTAATCACGGTTAAATGACTAAATAGTACACATAAATTATCAATCTAGGGACGTCTTTTATTTCAATGACAACTGCATTATCTACATCGATACACCCAACCAGAAGAAAAGCCAAATAAAGGAAATCGTTGCTAAAGTAAATGCTAGAAGGAAATCACTCGTGCAGAAATAAAATGATCTACAAGACTGTAATCACACCTCAATTAATCTGTCCTAGTGTGCCACACAACAATTACCCAGCTGGTATCTTTGATCTCATATGATTCTCATGCTAATCAAAATAGAATACATATGGTTACAACCACTTCTTAATAAAATTCTGACTGGAAAATTATAGATTACAATAAAAAACGCCTAGAGGCTATTATCCAAAAATAAAATACTTAATAACTTCTACAACTATCATGATAAATCACAACTGTAGCATAACAACTAGAGGACAGGTCAACATCAGGAGTTGACGAGATCCAGTCAGCGGTACAACACAACAGTTCATCAGCGGGTCTGTAACAACATGGTGTAACAATGTCATGGTGTAGAAGCTCACTATAACAACACACCTTTAACTACTTGTTAGGCAGATTAATCCCTCTTGCAGACAAGAGCGATTTCCCTAGTATCCTAAGGATATCTAGAAACAAACAGACCAAATGCAAACCATTTTCTCTAGATTATTATGATTCAGAATTATTAATTAACTAAGTAAGAAGAGATGCTCCTACCTTAAGTCCAACACTTGCTGTAATCTTCAATCTAGTTGCTCCAAAAGAGGTCAATTCAACATATAAGACTTGCATCCAAAGATAGGAAAAAGAATTAAAAGCACCTGCAAGATATAATAATTCAGAAACATTAATCTATCTTAGTGATCAACGAATACAAGGATTAAATTACTCAAATAGATACATGAACAACTTAATGAGAAAATAGAATCCATTTGTATTAGCTTGTATGATAATAAGTAACCTTACAACCTTGTCGCCTTGATGTCATACAGGTTCTTCTGAGGTCCTGAACAACCATTTTCCATCAGTTTGACAAGCCTTCTCCTCTCCGAACTAGCATAAAATTATGGATATGAGTATGTAACCGTTCTCATACCATTGATGCCAAGTATAGAGAGAATAATTTATTCAGCAATTCACCTCAAAACAACAAAGTTCTAAGTACCCTTGAGACTGAAACATGATCTCAATTTATAGCAGAAGGGAGGAAGTTTCAGTTCCAAAGAAAGGGGGATAAAGTCCTCTCAAAAAGAGATTTTAGCTCCAAATACCAGGGGATAATCTCCATTAATGAAGGGATAGAGGTTCATGAATGAAGGGATGAAGCTCGACCAAATTACGCTTCTAGAAGCTTCCGACTAGGAGAATATTCGACCAGCTGGGCTTCTAGAACTTACTTTTATTTTATTTTACCTTTTACGAGGGTCTGCAGTTTTGACAAGAAGAACGTGCGGGATGTGCCACAGGTTATAGAGCTAGAAACTGCGGTACCATAAGCAATGACTAGGAAAAGTGCGGAGTTAGGCTTTTTAGGTTTTTAATGAGCTTTTTCCAAATTCCAAGACTTGGTTTAGGAACTTTATAATTTTGGACCTTCAATGGAGCATAAAATAGGTAATGATGAACCCATATAGACAACTAAATGTCATGGTGACAAATTTTAGTGTAACACTACTCCTGTATGCCTCGTGCTCGAGATCTTTTGTGCTACAAATGGCATATGGAAAGACAACAAAATACCATATATGTTCTCTAAACATTCATCCCCAGTTAGTCATAAAAAAGGCACGATACATCATAATAATTAATGAAATGGTAGAGTAATGAAAATAAGGTGAAACATCATAAGTTAAGATAGAATGGTAGGAAAAAGAGGAAAATATAGTCCCAATGGTTATATTCATGAGGTAAAATAGGGGAAACAAATGTAGGAAATAAGTGCAAAACTGGTACCCAACAACTCCCTCTTTTTGAGTTGTTCTGCTGCATTGCATGTTGATTATTTGTATCCTTTGCCCTTAACCCAAATTCACTTGGAAACGTGTATAAGCCACTTTTTGACCATGTATTTATGCAAAATCAACCTTGCAATCACTTAGCATCTGCAACTTGAAACCCTTTGCCCATGGAGAGAACATTCCTTTGAGTGTCATTTACCAGTTTCTCCACCTTGCATTAAGCATAGAATTTTCCAATCCCAGGAAATAGTGTATCTGTATCCCAACACTAATTCTTTCCACTATACTATAAGTATTCTTTTATTCCTTTCCAGGCCTTTAATATGAAAAAGATAAAAAAATTATATATTAAAAAAAAAAAGCAGGAACGAGACATTACTTCCGTAACTGATGGGAACTAGAGCTAGTTGTGTCGCCCTTGAACAAAGCACTAAAAAGAAACATATTTTCTCCATTGGTATGAGCTTTAGTTTGACTTAGGAGAGCCATACACTTGTTATTGAGTCAGTACTCCCCCGATTGGTTATCTCTTCCAATCATATGGAGGGTTTGTTTCTGCCTCCTACATGACAAACTTATACAAAGTTATCATATGCTGCCATATAATCACATTTGGGTCGTGCTTTTGTTCAAGGAAAGTAAACTTGAGTCGACCTTTCTGCGGTGTCTCTTGACTCATTTTTCAGTCGACCATACCCGGTCTGTTAGAGTTATGTTCTATCACATCAACTATTTGGTCCTTTTCTCGTGCTGGTTAAGAAGGTCTCATTGACTTCTTGCTGGTGGGTTTTCTCTTATCGACTTTAACAAATTTCTCTGAGAGTAGGCCTAGAGCTGCACCCTATCCCTATTTCCATCATTGATATGTGACCTTGTGCTCATCATCGATCAACATCATGGGTATTTGACTAAGTGGTTTCCCTTGTGTTCAACATCAACTTTCATTATCACACATTGGGATTTGTGCAATACCTTGGTTTCCATTTGACCCTATTGGTGGATTCCTCACCTCTGTGTCAACTTTCATGATTGGTTGGTTCAGAGGGTTTCTGTTCAAATAGATTACCTTATTCTCCATCTGGTGCCATGGGTGCCACATGTTTCCCTTCAAACACTCATGACTTGAGACGGGGAAGAAATATTAGAAAAATGAAAAGGTAATATGTTTTATTGTGGTTAATTAATAAGATCTTAAAGGTTGATATGTTACTAAAGATTAGATTTAAAAACTTAGTAAGTTATTGAGTCTCAATTTTTACATGTGTGTGTGTGTGTGTGTGTAATATAAGTCATCAGGGTAGAAGAGGGATTAACTTAAATTTAAATGGATGTAAACTAAAGTGAACTAAAATCTAAATGAACATGTTCAAGAATTGAATTATTTGAATAAATAATTTAAGTAATTTAAATCAAGAGAATCTCACCTAGTTGAGATAATCCTAGAAGAGATTAAAAAAAATTGAAATGGAGAGATTTAAGGAAGTGGCTAAAATTAAATTGGACTCATGGTAGCTAACAATGATTTAACTAAAATAAATTGCAAAAGTTAAGGAAGGAAAAAAGAGTATAAGAGAAAGTTTAGGAGTAATTTTAGGAACATGTTAGGTCCCTATAATACTAGTGTAGCCCTTTATTGTTATTGTTAGTGTATTATGCTTATTGTTATTGTTGTGCCCATGTAGTCCCCATATTGTTATTATTGTGCCCCATAGAATCCCACTATTTTTATTATTGTGCCCTTACATTATTATTGTTATGTGGGCTCTGATTATATTGTGACCTCTTATACTCCTATATATAGAAAGGAGGTTTTTTCATTTGAATCATCGAAGAATTATTCATATATGTGATGTAAAGGAGGTTTCCCCCTCGAAGAGGCTATTTTTCAAGTCATTGATCTATCTTTTCTTCTATTTTGTGAGTTGGTTGCATAACATTTGGTATTAGAGCTTTGAATTATAGGGTTTCGCTTCTACAAACATATAATATTGGAATTTTCACTACAAATTTTTTTATAAGAGGATTCAAAAGCTAAATTTTTGACCACATATAACTAAATTCTTGGTGAACTTCATGTAAAAATTTTAGATTTTTGTTCGCTATATTTTCTGTGATATGATCCGAGGAAGTTATGGTTTTTGCAGGTTCCAAAATTCAGTTGCAAACATGTGACCTAGGGAAAATATTCATAACTTTAGTTTTAGGTATCAGATTTGAATTCTATTAAAAGTGCCTAAAATAGCACAAGTTTTAGTTTTTCTTATATCATTTTTAGGGCTGAAGGTCAAAAAAGTGACACATGACACTCCGTACAAGTTTTCTTTACTGAACCAGTCTATAATCACGTCATCGTGGGAGATCATACATAACTCTTTCTTGAATACTCCAATCGTGGTCTGAATTTTTGATTTGGAAAGAAGAATCAGAGGGCTAGAACATGACAAAATTTCAGACTTCGGAGATATAAAATTACATAGATACAAAAGATTCAATATCGACATCCAACAAAGAAAGAAAAATGTGTCTATTTTTTTAAAATTTGCATAATTTTTGTTTGAAAAAACAGTTTTAAGTGATTCAAGGGGCTTAGTGAAGCATAAATATCATTGTTTGATTCAAAAATTACTCAAATAAAGAAAATGGAAACACCTAGTAAGAAAACAGAAAGCTCTACTATGATGCATGAAGAAGAGGAAGAAATGCAACATGATATATCAAAATTACAGAATAAGTGCAACAAATTTCACTCTCATAAAGAGTGACCAAAAATGAAATGGAAGATAAGATGGATGGTTTGACGAATAGTTTACAATAAGACATGGAAGGTTTTAAGGATGGCAAGGAAGCTAACATTGACGGTATAGAAGGAAAAATGAAATGCGACATGGAAGAAGATTTGAAGAATGGTTTAAAAGCAGACATGGAAGTTTTGAAGGAATTTTTGACAAAGTTGCTACAAGAAATGCTTCCTAATGGCGAAAAGGTATTAGATGAAACACATGATGAGGAAAAAATAAATTTTAATCATGATTTCATAGACTCTAACGTTAGATTGAAGACCCACCATATTCCAAATATCGATATGAGAAAGTTTTATGGCAATGATCCAATAACATGGATACTACAGATGAAGCAATGTTTTGATCTCCATAATGTGAAACACACACAAAGGGTGCACATTCCAACTTTATATTTAGAAACCAATCAGTTTGTATGGTATAGATGGATTTTTTCTCATAAACCACTTGTCACTTGGTCAATTTTGATTGAGGAAATGATAACACATTATGAGTATAAAAAGAGAAAAACCTTCTTTAGTTAATTGATAAATCTCAAACAAAAGGGTTCAATGGCGGAGCACATTGAAGACTTCCAAAAAATGAATATAAGGGTAATTGATATTCTAGAGGAGCATAAGATTGAAATATTCTTAGGGAATTTGAAGGATAACATCCAACTTGAGGTTCTCCTTTGGGAACCAAATTCATTGGAGAAGGCATTCAGGTTGGCAAGAAAAATGAAAGAAAAATTATGGCAACAAGGAAGCCTACCACCAAAAACTATAAAGATTCAAGTGTTGCTTCTCCTAGCCTTCCACAACCTACAAGGTTGAAACCACAATGATTGGAAGAGAAAAGAGAAAAAGGGATTTCTTATAGTTGTGATAAAAAATACATTAAATTTCATAAGTGTGTTGAGAACAAACTATTTTACATAGATTGTGAAGATGAGGAATAAAAGGAACAAGAAACTTCAAAAGAAGAGGATATACATGAGGAACAAACCCTACATAAAGAAGAAATGAATCTTACCATATCTTGTAATGCATTGGAAAAAATTACCACTCCTCAAACTATTAAAATAGAAGGACATATCAAGAAGAAAAAGGCAATAGTTCTTATTGATTCAGGTAGTACCCATAATTTTATTCATTGTAAGATAGCCAAGCAATTGAATTGCTTCCTATATCCAACACCATAATGTCAAGTAATGGTTACAAATGGAGGAACTATAAATTTCTCTAGAAAGTGCCATAATATCAAGCTAACCATGGGGGAATATTTATTGAATAGTCCAATGCTTTCCATTCCAATTAGTGGTGCTGATGTTGTACTAGGAGTCAAATGGTTACAATATTTGGGTACGATAGGTTTTAATTTTCAAGAAATTTTCTTGAAATTTTTTTGGGAAGGAAAGGAAGTTGAATTATTGGGTATCACAGGGAAAACATGAAAGATAATCAGCTCTCATGTCATGAAAAATATTCTAAAGAAAGGAAAACGGGGCATAATTGCACAATTATGCTCACTAGAGGTTCAAACATCGAAATCATCTATTTATATAGATCTCCAAAAAGTATTGGACAATCATTCCAAGGTATTTGAGACTCCCAAAGGCCTCCCACCTATTCATGATCACGATCATGCTATTCATTTGGTTCTAGGAAGTGTTCCTCCAAACATCAGGCCTTATAGATATCCCTATGCCCAAAAGAGTGAAATTGAACATATGGAAGTAGAAATGCAAGAGGCCGATATAATTCAACCTAGTCAAACTTATTTCTCTGCTCTAGTAGTATTGGTGCACAAGAAGGATGTATCATGGGGCATATGTCCGGATGATATGGAGTTCAAAAAGCTCAATATTAAAGATAATTTTCCCATTATTGTCATTGATGAATTATTGGATGAATAACATGGAGCAATTTAATTTAGCAAGTTGGATCTTCATTCATGATATCACCAAATTAGAATGAAGACAAAATAATTCCGAAAACAACATTTAGAACTCATGAGGGTCATTATGAATTTTTCGTCATGCCTTTTGGCCTTACCAATGCACCTTATACATTTTAAGGTTGATGAATTCCATTTTCAAACCCTTCCTTAGAAAATTTGTGTTAGTATTTTTTAATGATATACTAATCTACAACAAGTCTTGGAAGGATCATGTTCAACATGTTGATAGGGTGCTCAAACTATTGGTGGAGAAACAGTTATATGTAAAAACCTCCAAATGTTTCTTTGGAGTACAAGAGGTGGAATATTTGGGTCATACTGTATCTCATGAGGGTGTTAAGGTAGACCCCAACAAAATTAAATCCATTAAGGAATGGAAAATCTCCAAAACCATAAAGCATCTACGATGATTTCTTTGGTTGTTAGGGTATTATCGCAAGGTTGTTAAGAATTATGGGAGAATAGAAGCACCTATAACAACATTACCGAAGAAAGATGCATTTTATTGGAATCGAGAAGCAATTAAGGCCTTTGAACATCTTAAAGAGGCGATGTGCCAAGCACCAGTCTTAGCTACGCTAGAATTCAAAAAAAAAATTATTGTGTAATTTGATGCCTCTAGAAATGGAATTGGTGTTTTTTAATGCAAGCAGGAAAACCCATTTCTTTTGGAAGTTGTCCAATCAAAGGAAAGTATTTACACAAACCTATTTATTAGAAGGAAATGTTGGAAATACTACATTCACTAAAGCAATGACGACCTCACTATTGAATTCCAACAAGAAATTGCAGCATCTACACTAGTGTGGGACCAGGAGGTTCAAGCAGCACCTACACTAGTGTGGGACCACAGGTCTTAGCAGTACCTACACTGGTGTGGGCTAAATTTGGTGCATGTATATTTTAATTATCCCTTAATTAAGATGGACAATAAAATGTAATCTAATCTCAAATAACTTGTAATAGTTAACTGAGTGTGATAAACTCAGTTAGCTCATGAATTTTGAGTTGAGGGTAGTTGGTGAGGCATGCAGAGTAATTCTAGTTGTAATAGAGTTCGAAGTGTAGTTGTGCGTTAGTTAATGCATGTTGTAATCATTTTAACTCAGTTAAGTGAGTTAAAGTTAGTTGTACTAGTTGTAACTATTTGCTGCACTAGTGAGAGATCAAGTGAATTAAATATTATTTAATTCATAATCAATGATCTAACATGAAACTGAGGATCTACTATTATCAGCTACATGCATGTCAGTTCCAATGGAGATCCAGTTGAGATCTAGGTGAAAGGGATGTTGAATATCATTTGTAGGATTATTGGGTTGCACCCATGCAACCAAAAACCCATTGGAGTGCCCATGATCCTTGTGTAGTCAAGGAAGGCCAAAATTCCTAAAGAATAGGGATTTCATTCAACATGAATTGCGTAGGCAAGGCAGGTTGTTTAGAGGCTGAGAATTGGCTAAGTGTTGGTCAGTTTTTGTCCAGGACAGTGTGAGACAATTAGTTGAGTATATGAGGCTCTTGTGAGAAGAGTTGTATTGTAAGTGTTTCATGTATCCATGTTGAATATACAATAGAATATAGTGGGGTTTTGAGCAGCAATATTTCCCCGAGAAATTATCTGTGTTGTGGTTTGATTGATTCTTTATTTACTTGTTGTGATTGGCGATTGTGTTTAATTTCCACAATTGTTTTGTAGAAGTGATTCAGTATCTAGATTTAGTACATTGTTAGATCGGATTAAATCCATGATATACATATTATTTGTATAATTTATACATGGTATTAGAGCACAGGAAATCACAATAGTGGAGGAGGAGCTGAGTCTGTGATTGAATAGAATTCGAATTTGTAGAAGACTTTCTTAGTGCTGCAAGTTATTGAGGATCAAAATGGCTTTCAATGGCTTGAGATTGGAGTGTTCACTCAAGGGCAGCTATAACTATATTTCTTGGAAAGACAGGATGGAGGCAATAATAGAAGATAATGGATTGAAGGAATTCATTGACAATGATGTTCCTAAACCCACTATGAAAAATGCTGCAAATATTGATGCATGGAAAAAGAAAGTGGAAAAGGCGAGAAGGATCTTACTGGAGGGAGTACGAGACCACATTGTCTCAAGTCTCCATGGAAAAGCAACACCATATGCTATGTGGAACGCTTTGATAGATCTATTTCAGAGCAGCAGTGATCATAGGAAATTGACACTAAAAGATAAACTCAGGAAGATCAAGATGGAAAAAGGAGACTCCATGCCAAAATATTTAACAAAGTTTGTCCAATTTCAAGATGAGTTGGGGAGCATTGGAATTAATGTCGCTGATGATGATTTGGTGAGCCTAGATCTTCTAGGACTTCCCAAGGGTTGGCATAGTTATCAGGACTCTGTCAATGGAAGGGAAAAGCTACCAGATTGGGAACGACTTTGGTTGGATTTGGTGCAAGAGGAGTTCAGACGGAATACCAGAGATGGATCTTCATCCTAGAATTAATATGAATAATATTGTGCTTTTTATGCCAAGGCGAAGAAGGGGAAAGGAAATAAATTCCATTCTGAATCTGAGTCCAGTAAAGATGGCAAGAATCACAACATGTCCAAGTTGAAGTGTTTCAATTGTAACGAGCATGGGAATTATGCCACTAATTGTCCATAAAAGAAGAAGAAAAAGAAGGCTTCAGGATCTATAGCTAGTGAGGCTTTGGCATTGCAATTTGAGCTTGAATTCTCGCTCATTTCATGCATGGTGTCAAGGGCAATGGGATCAGTGTGGTACTTGGATAGTGGTGCATCCTTTCACATGATGAGAGGCAAATAAATTTTTAGTAGCTTAGAGGAGAAGGACCTCTAGATGCACATCGAAATGGGTGATAACGGGCAGTATAGTGCTAACAATATTGGTACCATTACCTTCCAGAGGCAGTCAGGTAAACCCTTTCATTAAAATATGTAATGCATGTACCAAGTGTTAGCACTGAAAATGTTAACGGTGTAATCACCATTGTGTCACTGTTCTCAAATTTTATTGTGTCTTAGTCCATGTCCAAAGTTGAGTCATTTCCAATAAAAGTTAAAAAAGAGTCCCAACATTAAGGTATTTTTAAGTGAATAGGTGTCATAGTGTTCTACAGTCCTAAAATAAGTTAAAATATCTGTTTTGGCTTATTTTAATGTTGAAATTTAGTCGATGTTTGGGTAATAAAATTGCAGTCATTTGGTCTAGAATAATAGCTACCTTTGTTGCAAATTCATTGTCAAAACAGTCAAAACAGTAAAGGGTAGCTATTTCTCAGAAATGGAAGTCATATATTCCACCCGGTGAAAAGCGCAACTATTTCACTAAGATTTTTGTTATCTCAGAAAAGAGGCTACAGGTAAACAGGTAATCAGTTTCTGAAGCAGTCAAATTAAGGCTTCGTGGCAACCAGAGTTCTTTAAAATCAAAGCACAGCTGGAAGAAAACAACTTAACCAGCAAAGAGGGAGATGCAGAGGAGAGCATCAGAGAATGTTTAAAGGGAGCTCGCAGGGAAATAGACTAAGGAATGAAGCAACAGAGAAGAACCACGTGCAAAAGGAACATATGGCCATGATATAATTGCAGATCCAAAGGGGAGAAAACTGACGGCTGAGAATAAAGCGCACATGGAGTGATTTTGCATAGCGCAGTTTTTAAAGTTGAGTTTTAAGTCAAATTGTATGGTATGTTAAGTAATTTGCGATGCGATGAGGCGAAGAGAAAGCAAGGAAGACTGTCAGATCTAGGAGTAGATCAACGGTGGAGATTAAAGCGTAGATGGAGCGATTTCGAAAATTTCAGTTTTTAAAGTTTATTGTTAAGGATTCGCATGGTATGTTAAGCGATTTGCGATGCGATGAGGCAAGCGACACATGTCGGCATAACGCACCACCGTGGTTTCAAAAATCGCAGAGTTTATGGTTTAGCCATTATGAGTGTAAAGTTAAACTTGCGGGCGACCGTTTTTTGATTACTTCCTATTGGTCAACTGGATGTGGGGCCCAAGAACCACAATTCCGCTTATATGCATGTTTTTTGGGGAAAATTGAAGTTTTTTTTAAACTGATCACTGTTTATTGCATAAGTATGTATGTTTTTAAAGCTTCCGATGCAGGATTTTTATGAAAACAACTCCAAAAATAGTAGAAAAGAGAGATCAACGCCTTAGAAATAGCCACTTCAAAGGGGAAACCTCCAATACATTACATAAATGAACAATTCTTGGATGATACAAATGACAAAACCTCCTTTCTATATATAGGAGTCTATGGGGCCACAATGTAATCCTAGTGGGGCCACATTGTAATCCTAGCCGACCTAACAATAATAATGTAAGGGCACAATAATAACAATATGGGGGTTACAAGGGTACAAAAATAACAATAAGGGGGTCACACTAACAACAATAAGGGACTATACTAGTAATATAGGGACTTAACATGCCCCTCTCCTTCAAACAAGTGTTGTCCTCAACACTTGATTATTTTTATGCTTCTGTATAAAATTATCATCCTCCCATGTGGAAACTTCTGCAAGAAAGTTCTTCCACTTGCTGAGATACTATGAAATTGATCGTACTTGTCGAGTTCTTGTTTTTGTGACTGCTTCATAACTTCTTTTGATGTCATGTTGATATTCCTGTTGTTTCATTTGATTCTGCACCAAAGTTAGGTTATCCTTTGAGAGTTGGAGAACTTATTTTTGATGCTCGATGTGATCTTCCACTACTTTATCATCCATATTAGATTTTATTTGATCCTTCAAGCCATCCAACTTAGCCTCCATTTCTTCTTTTAAACCATCTATGTCATCTTCGGTTGCTCTTCGTAAGATTGAAATTTGTTGCACTTGGTACCGTAATTTTGATATCTCATATTGCAATTCTTCCTCTTCATGCGTCATAGTATAGATTTATGAGGGCTTAATGGGTATGGAATTATTTTTTGGAGACATTATAGAACCCAATACTGATAAAAATTCTTCAATATTCCCTTGGAATCACTTCAAACTGCTTTTTCAAACAAATGTTATGCAATTTTAAAAAACAAACACACACCAATTTATTTCTTTTGAGGAGCTTGATATTGAAACTGAATTATCTCTATGATTTAGGATCCTCAATATCTAAAATTTGGTCCCGTATTAGCCCTTTGAATATTCTTTAAATTTTCATAGGTCTCACCTAATTTGGATTCTTGAAGACAAAGGTATTCCCAATCTCCTACGATGACCTAATTATGAACTGGTTGAGTAGAGCGAAATTGTATGAATTGCCACATGTCACTGTTTCCTCCTTCAGCTCTGAAATTGATATAGAAAAAACCACAGTCCATTTAATTGTGGCAACTTTTTATAGAATCCCAATCTGATGCTCAGAGGGAGAGTTATGATGTTTTTCCCACAGTCACCTCTTTGATATGAAATTCGGGAGCCTAAAACAATCTTAACTTCCACAGATAATATCTCCCAAAATTTTGCGAACCAAGATCTTAAATTTTTACAAAAGGTTCCTTAGGTTTTCAGCTTCACTTTGTGAAAATTTCAGCTTCTGAACCCTCATAGAAAAATTTTTATAGCGAAAATTCCACAATGATCTATTTAGGTGAAATTTAGGAGCCTACAAAAAGCCCTAACTTCCACAGATCATATCTCCAAAAATATTGCGAACCAAGCTCTTTTTTTTTTTGAAGATGTTCCTTAGGATTCCATATTTGCACTCTAAAAATTTCAGCTTCTGAACCTTCGTAGAAAAAAATTTATAGCGAAAATGTGATGATGACCTGTTTGGAGCAGCGAAACCCTAGAATCCAAAGCTTTAATACCAAATGTTATGAAACCAGCTCCAAAAATAGAAGAAAAGAGAGATCAATGCTTTAGAAATTGCCACTTCGAGGGGGAAACCTCCAATACATTACATAAATGAAAAATTCTTGGATGATACAAATGACAAAACCTCCTTTCTATATATAGGAGTGCATGGGGCCATAGTGTAACCCTAGTGGGGCCACAATGTAATCCTAACCGACCTAAAAATAATAATTTAAGAGCACAATAATAACAATATGGGGGTTACATGGGTACAACAATAAGGGACTATACTCGTAATATAGGGACTTAACAAGGATATGCGATCGGTCCTACTTCTCAACCACGTCACCTCCGCGCTCATTGCACATCACACTTCACCATTTTTAACATTTAACTCCCGCTTTTCATAATAAAACTTTCGATGCGTGATCTATGATCGGTCCCACTTCTTCGCCAAGTCATAACCCCCCTCGCTTACCATTCATTCCACTCCATGTCTCCGCTATCAATTAAACCTTTTTAAAAGGGTTTCTTTGTAATTTCTCATAAAATGAACCTCCTTCATTGTATCCAAAAGTTTTGGGTTTTCTACCATTATAAAGGGTTTTCAACCAAAAAAGGGAAAGGAACAATGGAACAATGACATAGTTTCTCTTAAACAGTTTTCTATCACTACTCTTAGTATCAGCATGTTTTTCACCAGGCACCGGGCAACATTCAAGGAATAGCCACAAACCATTTTCAATACTGTTTCGCACATATTAATAGGAGACAACCGAATGCCATTCCCACTGTTTTTACACTTTTTGCTGAAGATTGGTTGCACTAAAACATAAGAGTGGTATTTGAATAGACTGCCACCTTACACAACCATTTCAGAAGGACAAACTTCATGATGTTTATCTTGTTTTTAATATGTCACTTTGTAATTAAGACTAAGGGATAAGCCTCACCTCTTGCATGAGGTTGTAATGAATTTTGAAACAAGTTTTCCTTTTTTTGTGGAAGATGACAGTGTCATATTTTGTATATATATGCCAAAATGAGATGAATTCAGGGTTGGTTGGTGGTTATTGAATTATTACTTATATGAATTATAATATTTTTGTGAATGAAATGGAATAATACTACTGAGGACTTATTACCAATTTGATGTGTGTATTGTCTAATTTATTTGTGTTTCCATATTTCCTTTCTTCTAGTTCCAGTTTGCAAATCGTCATATTGTTATGTGTCTTTATTAGTATCTTAAGCATGTTATGTGTTTTATCAGTTTTTGTTAGTCTCACATAGTGAGAATTCCTGATAAAGTATATGTTATAACAATGGAAGAGAATCACTCATGATAGTTATTCTTCATGATATTTCAGTGAGAATCTTGTCAGACTAGAAATAGCTTTCTCTCAATGGAATGTTTTCAGACTACTACTTTCGTCAATTTCTACTAAATTAGTAGATTTTTGTTTCACAGACCTATTGATTCTCCTCTTATCTTTCAATTTCCTCTCATCATAGACTACAAACTTGCACCTTGCTACCACATCAAGTTACAATACCCTCTTTAGTATAACTATGGATTTGATCGAAATCTCTTTTCAGTGAATCAGATTTTATACCATCTTCCAATCCCATAAAACAAAACATTAAAATTTCCTTAGAGTTTAAGATGTGTCTAGTCAGGCGCTTGTTGCAGTCCAAGTGTTGATTCTAGCGCCAACATATTTTGGTGCGTCTGCTAGGAGATGAAGGTCTTGTAACGAAGTATTCTCCCAAGTCTATTGTTATGATTTTTTGACAATTAGTTCTTGATGGTGAATAAGAATTGGTGACCTGAAGAAGACTACAAATTTGTTCACCTAGCGACTCCATGAAGAGGAAGAGGGGTTTCAAGACCTCCTACAAGAAGGAATAAGAGATCTCCAACTATTACTCCAGTTGCTGATCTAGAGAAACTCATCAAAGATGCTAAAGGAAAACATAGATCAGTTGAAGCCACATCTCAATCAGTGAAGAAGGTACAGAAAAAGTACGTTCCAAAGAAAAAGGTACCTCTATCTACTTTAGAATATAAAGAGGCTTTAGTTTCAAAAAATTCTACTGAAAAATCTCAAGTTGAAGCTACTCCTCTAGAAAATAAAGTGGATATTGTTAACCTAGGCTTAGCTAAAGGTTTTTCTTTCTCATCACCTAGTAAATCTGAAATAAGTACTGTTCTAGTCAAAGAAGAAGAAACTGAATTTCTAAGTGTTGATAAGAAGTCATAAGAGTTTCTACTGACTGAAGGGGAATTAGAACAAGTATCGGCTATTGCACCCTTTCTTGATAGGGATATTTTGACTGAAGAGGACTTCAAGACTATTTTAAATTTCATTCAGAATCATCCTAAATACCAGTCTCTTATCGCCCCTTAGCAAGAATATTTTATTTTTTCTCCAAATCCAGCTGTTGGGTCATCTTCCTCTCATCCACTTGAAGAGAATATACCTAAAGGTCTTTCCTTTAACTTATCTGATTTCCTTTATAAACAGAATAAAGCTAAATTAACTCCATCCCCTCAAGTGACAACTTTAGATTCTAATTCTTCTATTGAACGAGAAGTCAAGACATCCTCTGTTCATCTTTTTGAAAACCCACTCTTCTCAGTTCCAAAGCCTGAAAAATCAGCTCAATATCCCCAATTTTCTACTATCCTAAATCAGAATAAGAATTCACCAATTTTAATTCCTATTTCTCAAATAGCTACATCAACTGTACATCAAAAATATATGGCTCAGCTTGCTGTTACAAGGATGCAGCAGATAGTTGCTGTGAGATATGCGCCACTTGTTCTCCCTCAACACATGCATGCACTTCCCCAAGGAGATTACTTGAAATATCTTCCGAAATACACTGGGGAGAGAGAAGGATTTTCTGCTGAAGAACATTTAGTGGCTTTCTATAATTATGCTGAAAATCAAAATATTGAACATGAAGATGTCTGGTCAAGACTCTTTGTTCAGAGCTTGGATGGTGAAGCTTGAAAATGGTTTAGAAGTTTGGCTCCAAATTCAATTACAGGAATTGATGAATTATAAGAGATATTTGTGAAGCATTGGGGTGATAGGAAAGACTATGTATATTATCTTACTTAATTTGGAACTTTGAAGAAAAAGGAAGATGATTCTCTAGTTTATTTTACTAATAGGTTTAATAAGATTTATTAGAAAATTCCTGAAGAAATCAAACATACTGAAACAAAAACTATGATAAATTTTTCAAATGCTTTAGATTCTGAGTTTGCCTTATGGTTGAGGGCTGAAAAAGCACAAACACTAAAAACTAAGCAAGAGGCTGCAATTGGAGTGCAGTCTAATATCATGGCTTCTAATAAATTAAAAATGGAGGAAGAAAATGCAACAAAAGTCAAAAAGAAGATGAAAGAAGAAAATCCTTCTTGTTCCAAATCTCTTTCAGCAGAAGAAAAGATCAATCAAATGTCCAATTGATCAAGGATCTTGCCTTTAAGATGTCAAAATTAGAGGTAGAAAATAAACCAGTTGTGAGAGCCAATCAAAATGAAGCTAATAGAAATCAGGCTCCCTTCAAGAGGCATTTTCAGCCTCAACAAATCTTACAACGCTCAAGGAGGAATACTGATGATCAAAATGTTTAGCCTCCTTTGAATAATTTTTCTGAAGAAGAACAAGGAAATGAGGAAGAAAATGAATAAATAAACCATGTGGGATAAAATTCATAGTCAACATGTTTGACATTACAGGAATATGAATATAGATCAAGAATTTGTTTGTTTTCTGATGATATGAATGCTCAAAATTATGCACAAAATGATAAAAAACAACAAGAAGTTCAAAAAAATATTACCCTTTGAGGTCAAAAGGTCCTATTCAACAGACTCAAAAAAAATCAAATTCAGATAAACAAGATGCTAAACAAAAGGCCAAGGTAAATGAGGTTCCTCCACCTCAAAATTCTGCCCCAATTGTTAAAATTACTGCAGAAAATAAGGAATTTGTTCCAATTTATTTCAGTTTCAAATCTAAATTGAATAAAATCAAAATTCCAGTTCCACTCTTGGAATTATTGAAAAATCCATCATATAAAGATTCTTTTAAGAGTCCATTGTAGCCTCTTCTTGCCCCTGATTCAGTCAGCCTTGAGGATGTGCATCCCACCATTTATCTAGGTTGTCATTTCCAAGACCAAAATGATGTTAACTCACCTTATTTCTACTTTTCACTCAATATACATGAAAAATTGCTGCATAATTGTCCATTATATTCTGGATCTTCCCTCAATCTTATGCTAAAGAAATTAATGGATGAATTGGGATTAGATATCACCAAGCAATACCATGACCTTTACACCTTTGACTCCAACAAAGTAAAGTGTCTAGGAGTGATTAAGGATTTGGTTGTTTCCCTTACCCAGCTGCCTATGAAGAGCTTAGTGATGGACATTGTGGTTGCTGACATTCCTTCTAAATTTGGGATGTTACTTTCCAGATCTTGGTCTAAGAAATTGGGAGGTACCCTTCAGATGGAAATATCATATGCTACCATCCCAGTGTTTGGAGGGGAATTCAAAAGATTGTATAGGGAAACTCAAATGGCCTACATCATTAGTGATCATTACAATCCATAAAACCATCCCATATATGCTGAAGAAAAAGAATTGGGGTCATCAAATTTTCACCTTGCTGCTGATGATAATGATTTCTAGCCTAAAATAAGTGAGAAACAACACTCTCAAGGTGCAAATGCGCATCATTCAAAAGGAGGATAGATCTGGAAATTATATTTTGACGAAGCTTCTTCAAGAGAAGGATTAGGAGCCAGTGTAGTCCTCATTTCTCCTACTCAGTAGAAGGTGACCATATCATACAAACTGCAATTTTCTACCACTAACAACACTGCTGAGTATGAAGCACTTGTGCTGGGTATGAAGGCAACACAATATTTGGGAGCAGAACAACTAATTACCTTTGGTGATTCAGAGTTGGTGATTAAGCAGGTGAGAAATAATTACCAAGTGAAAAATTCCAAATTGAAGAATTATAGGAATGAAGTCTTGGATTTTATTGAACATTACTTTTCAACATTTAATATAAATTTTTTCACTAGAGAAGAAAATCAAATTGCTGATTCACTAGCTATTGTGACTAGTAATTTCAAAGTTCCTTTAGATGTCAAGGTAGTCTATGATGTTCAAATAAAAAACAGACCTTCAATTCCTGATAACATCAAGC
The DNA here is from genome assembly GCA_034641835.2 of Pinus albicaulis. Lineage (NCBI taxonomy): Eukaryota > Viridiplantae > Streptophyta > Pinopsida > Pinales > Pinaceae > Pinus > Pinus albicaulis. The sequence goes on along the minus strand of CM076583.1, from coordinate 777,451,876 downwards.
ACATGCAAGTATTTGAAGATGACAGGGAGATTCAGAAATTTTTAGTGTGTAGAAGAGTTTGTAGAGATACAAACTGATGATGAGCAAGAAATTGTTGAAAACCAAAATATCAGCCCTTTTAAGAAAACCATGGCTGGAAAAAACATTATAGAGCTGAAAACATTATAGAGAAATAATGTTTGATAATAATGATGTTTTTCTAAACAAAATATATCAAATTTCTGAAGGAATTTGATGATATTTTTGCATGGTATTATAGTGAGTTGAAAACTTATGATAAGAGCATAATGGATCATAAGATCCCTTTGAAAAAAGATGCAAAGCCTGTAGCACAAAAATTAAGACACATCAATCCCATGTTGCTTCCAATCATTGAGAAAGAAATAAAAAAATTATGGGAAGCACATATTATTCTGCCTTTGAGAGTTTCTAACTGGGTAGCTAATATAGTCCCAATCTAAAAAAAGAATGGAGAAATAAGGATTTGTGTTGATTTTCACAAAATGAACCGGTGCTCCTTGAAAGATAACTATCCATTGCCCAAAATGGATTATATCTTGTAGAAGGTTGTAGGATCCAAAATACTGTCAATGATTGATGGCTTTTCAGGCTATAATCATATTTCAGTTGACAGGCAAGACAAAAAAAATACAACATTTACCACACCCTAGGGGGCACATTCATGTACAATAAAATTCCATTTGGTTTGATGAACACAGGTGCAACCTTTCAAAGGGAAATGGATATTTCCTTTGCGGAGAAAAGGACAGATTTGTGGTCATCTATTTGGATGACATCACAGTATATTCAAAATCTGATGAAGACCACTTGAAACATCTGAAGCAAGTTTTCGACAAATGTAGAAAGTTTGGTTTGTCCTTAAACCCCAAAAATTCGTCTTTTACTGTTCAAGAAGGTAAGTTATTGGGACATATTGTAACAGAAAGTGGCATCTGTATTGATCCGAGAAGAGTAGAAGCTATTAAGAAGATTTGTTTGCCTAGAATTAAGAAGGAATTGCAGTCATTTTTAGGGAAATTTTTTTTTTGAGGTGTTTTGTTCCTAACTTTACAGAGATGATCAAACATATAAATGTTTTGCTGAAAAAAGATGCAGAATTTAAGTGACGAGATGAAGCAAAAAATTCTTTTTCAGCAATTAAGTCCGCCTTGACTGAAGCACTAGTTTTGATTAGTCTTGATTTTGAAAAGGATTTTTTGATTTTTTCATATGCTTCAGAAGAAACAATTGCAGTTGTATTACTACAGAAGAAAAATGAGGGCTTGGAGCAACCAATTTCATTTTTCAGTCGTGCTTTAAGGGATGCTGAATTGAAGTACAACTTGATTGAAAAACAATCATATGCACTAGTTAAGGCTTTGAAGTCTTTTAGAGTTTATGTGCCGCATTCAAAAATAATTTCTTTTGTGCCCGATATCACTATTAAAGATGTGTTGTTGCAGCTAGATACATATGGAAGGAGAGGACGATTGCTGACCAAAATTTGGAATTTGATGTTCAAATCAAACCAACTAAATTGATAAAGGGTCAGGGCTTGGCTCGCTTGATGGTTGAATCTAACTGCAAAGCTTTAAATATGAATGTAGAGGCAACTGAAGGAGAAGATGGAGAAGGTAATGCTAATTATCCTGAAATATTTAATTCAGATGGGTACAAGGATATAGTTTACTTCTTGTTAAATCTCAATTTTCCACCTGAAATGGAAAAGTATAAAAGGAGAGCTTTTAAATTGAGAGCTATGAAGTATTGCATTTTGGAAGACCATATTTACTGGAAAGATCCTGTTGGAGTCTTGTTAAGATGTGTGGATGAAGCATAATCTCAGGAGATCATGACAGAGATACATGCAAGAGTGTGTGGAGGGAATTTATATTGGACAACCACTACAAATAAAATCTTAAGAGCTGGCTATTATTGGCAAAATATTTTCTCTGGTGTCTATGCTAAAGTCAGAAGTTGTGTCAAATGTCAGAAATTTGTTGGTAAATAGAAATTGCTACCATTGCCTCTCATTCCTATTTCAGCAAATGTTCCTTTCCAATAGTGGGGGCTAGATTTCATCGGTGAAATTCATCCACCTTCATTAGAACAACATAGATGGATTCTTACAGCTACAGACTATTTCACTAAATGGATTGAAGCTGTACCAACCAGAAATGCTACTAATACAGTAATTATTAAATTTTTGTTGGAAAATATTATTTCAAGATTTGGTTGTCCACAGAAATAAGTAACTGATAATTAAACGGCCTTTAAATCCACCAAGATGTACAACTTTTATCAGCAATATTGTATTGAATTGACTCATTCCACACCTTATTTCCCTCAAGGTAATGGTTTGGATGAGTCATCCAATAAAATTTTGGTAAGTATTATTAAAAAATGCTGCCTAAAAATAAGAGGAATTGGGACACTTAGCTGATACATGCTCTGTGGGAAGATAGAGTAAGTGGTAAAAAATCAATTGGAATGTCTCCATTTCACCTTGTATATGGTACAGATGCTGTAATGCCTTTATAATTAGCTCTTCCTGTGATGAAGTTCCTAAAAGATGAAATTGATCATGAAAACCCAGTCCAAAGGAGAATGCTACAGTTGATAGAGGCACACCAAATTAGAGAATCACTGTTGGAGAAAGTTCAAAAGTATCAGGCTAAAGTCAAATTTGTTTTTGATAAAAGAGAAAATCAACAGTTGTTTCAGGAGAATGATTTGGTGCTACGTTGGGATGCTAGGAGAGAAGATAATGGAAAGCATGGTAAATTATACAATCTATGGTTTGGGCCATTTAAAATTGCTAAAGTTTTGGAGAATAATAATTTTCTCCTCAAACATCTAGATGATGATCAGCTGACTGGAGGCTTAGTCAATGGTCATTTTCTTAAAAAAAAAATTATTTAGTAAGTCAGTTGAGTCACTCCATTGTAAATATTTGGTGTGATGTGTCAATAAACTCCATGCCCATTGGTACTTATGTCTATGGTCAGTCTTGAGTCCAGTATGTCAATGGTCAATCCTAGTCTCTATTTTTAAGAAGTCTTCTAAATTTCAAGAGCTTTTGAGGCATTGAGTCTACAGTCCTTGAAGCCTCACATGGAGGACTTCATCCCCAATAGGAGCCACTGTTAGCACTGAAAACGTTAATGGTGTAATCACCATTGTGTCACTATTCTCAAATTTTATTGTGTCTTAGTCCATGTCCAAAGTTTGAGTCATTTCCAATAAAAGTTAAAAAAGAGTCCCAACATCAAGGTATTTGTAAGTGAATAGGTGTCATAGTGTTCTAAAATCCTAAAATAAGTTAAAATCTATGTTTTGGTTTATTTTAATGTTGAAATTTAGTCGATGTTTGGGTAATAAAATTGCAATCATCTAGTCTAGAATAATAACTACCTTTGTTGCGAATTCATTGTGAAAACAGTCAAAACAGTAAAGGTCAGTTATTTCTCAGAAATGGAAGTCATATATTCAACACAGTGAAAAGCGCAGCAATTTCATTGAGATTTTGGTTATCTCAGAAAAGAGGCTACAGGTAACCAGGTAATTAGTTTCCGAAGAAGGAAAATTAAGGCTTTGTGGCAACCAGAGTTCTTTAAAATCAAAGCGCAGTCGGAAGAAAACAGCTTGACCAACACAGTGGGAGATCCAGAGAAGAGCAGAAAATAATGTTTAAAGGGAGATCGCCGAGAAATAGACTAAGGAATGAAGTAACAGGGAAGAACTATGTGCAAAAGGAATGGATGGCCATGATCTAATCACAGATCCAAACGGGAGCAGATCGACGGCTGAGATTAAAGCGCACATGGAGCAACTTTGCACATCGTAGTTTTTAAAGTTTATTGTTAAGTCAAATTGCATGGTGTGTTAAGTAATTTGTGATGCGATGAGGTGACGAGAAATCAAGGAAGACCGTCAGATCTGGGTGTAGATCAATAGTGGATATTAAAGTGCAGATGGAGCGATTTCACAAATCACAGTTTTTAAAGTTTAACATTAAGGCTTCGCATGGTATGTTAAGCGATTTGCGATGCGATGAGGCAAGGGACACATGTTGACATAGCGCACCAACGTTATTTTGAAAATTGCAGAGTTTATGGTTTAACCGTTATCAGTGTAAAGTTAAACTTGTGGGCGATCGATTTGCGATTGTTTCCTATTAGTCAAATGGATGTGGGGCCCAAGAACCACAGTTCCGCTTATATTCATGTTGTTTGGGAAAAAATGCAGTTTTTTTAAAACTGATTGCTGTTGATTGCATAAGTATGTATGTTTTTAAAGCTTCCAATGCAAGATCTACGATTGGTCCCACTTCTCTACCACATCACCTCCGCTCTCATTGAACATCGCACTTCGCCATTTTCAACATTTAACTCACGCATTTCATAATAAAACTTCCTATGTGCGATCTACGATTGGTCCCACTTCTTTGCCATGTCATCACCCCCTCGCTTACCATTCATTCCGCTCCATGTCTCCCCTATCAATTAAAACTTTTTCAAAGGGTTTATTTGTAACTTCTCATAAAATGAGCCTCCTCTGTTATATCCAAAAGTTTCAGGTTTTCCACCATTATAAAGGGTTTTCAACCAAAAAAGAGAAAGGAACAATGGAACAATGACATAGTTTCTCTCAAATAGTTTTCTACCACTACTCTTAGTATCAGTACTTTTTTCACCAGGCATCGGGCAGCATTCAAGGAACAACCACAAACCATTTTCAATACTATTTGGCACATATTAATAGGAGACAACCACATGTCATTCCCATTGTTTTTATGCTTTTTTCTGAAGATTGGTTGCACTAAAACAAAAGAGTTTTCTTTGAATAGAATGCCACCTTACACAACCATTTCAGAGTGACATACTTCATGATGCCTTCATGATGTTTATCTTGTTTTTAATATAGCACTTTGTAATTAAGACTAAGGGATAAGCCTCACCTCTTGCACGAGGTTGTAATGACTTTTGAAACAAATTTTCCTTTTTCTGTGGAAGATGACAGTATCATATTTTGTATATATATGCCAAACTGAGATGAAGTCAGGGTTGGCTGGTGGTTATTGAATTCTGACTTATATGAACTGTAATCTTTTTGTGAATGAAATGGAATAATACTACTGAGGAATTATTACCAATTTTCTATGTGTATTGTCTACTTTATTTGTGTTTCCATATCTCCTTTCTTCTAGTTCCAGTTTGCAAATAATCATACAGTTATGTTTTTTTATTAGTCTCTTAAGCATGTTATGTGTTTTATCAGTTTTTGTTAGTCTCACATAGTAAGAATTCCTGACAAAATATATGTTATAACAGTGGAAGAGCATCACTCATGATAGTTATTCTTCATGATATTTCAGTGTTGTCAGACCAGAAATAGCTTTCTCTCAATGGAATATTGTCAAATTGCTACTTTTGTCAATTTCTACTAAATTAGTAGATTTTTGTTTCATAGATCTATTGATTCTCCTCTTATCTTTCACTTTCCTCTCATCATAGACTACAAACTTGCACCTTGCTACCACAACAAGTTACAATACCCTCTTTAGTAGAACTATGGATTTGACCGAAATATCTCTTCAGTGAATCAAAGTTTATACCATCAAATCCCATAAAACAAAAAATTAAAATTTCCTTAGAGTTTAAGATGTGTCTGGTTGGGCGCTTGTTGTAGTCCAAGTGTTGATTCCAGTGCCAACACCAGGCTTTAACAAAAATTTAGTCTCAGTTGCAATGTTGGAGGATAAAGGCTATGATGTTGTTTTCAGTTAAGGAAAATATTTCCTACGACACAAAACAACATGACAAGGAAAGAAGATAGGGATTCGAGTTAAGAATCTCTACAAAATTGATGTAGATGGATGTGGAACATTGATGGGTAAGGCAGAAAAAGTGGTGAACTGGGATGAGGGTGAGTTATGGTACATGAGATTGGGCCATCTTCACCAGGAAGCCTTAAAATTCATGCAATAGATTTCTATGGGTCTTCCCAAGGGTACACTTGCATAGTCAGACACATGCAAGGTATGTACTATGGGAAAATATGTAAAGGAAACATTTCATGAGAAGGAGAACCGAGCCTCGGGGATCCTTGAGAGAGTTCACTTAGACGGGTGTGGACCATTATCTGTTGCTTCGACAACAAAGCATAAGTACTATGTGATATTTTTTGATGAATTTTCTCGGAAGTGCTGGATCTACTTCATGCAGAAGAAATGTCAGATGTTCTCAAATTTTATTGAGTTCAAAGCACTAGTGGAGAAAGACACGAGGAAGCATGTGAAGGCTCTTAGGAGCAACAATGGTGGTGAGTACATCTCTAATGAATTCAAGAACTTCTGAAACAAAGAAGGAATTACGAGAGAAATGATAACGCCTCATAACCCACAACAGAATGGGGTTGTTGAAATAAAGAACATAATGGTTGTGGGTGCAGTAAGAGCGATGTTGCATGACTAGGGCCTACTGTTGCATCTATGGGCGGAGGCATGCAACACAACGATATTTGTGCAGAACCGTTGTCCTCATAGGATACTTGGCATGAGTACACCAGAAGAGGTTTTTACTGGTAATAAACTTGATGTTTCACATTTTAATATTTTTGACTCATCTGTTTATGTGCATGTGACTGAAGACACTAGAAAGAAGCTAGAACCAACAACTGAGATTGGGATATTTTTTGGGTACACTGAAACTCCCCACAACTATCGGGTGTATTTTCCAAACAATAGAATGACTGTTGTGCGACGGGATATAAAATTTAATGAGTAGAAAGACATGCGATTGTCCCTTGAGAGGGAGCTGGATTTACATGTAGAGGAGGAACTCTTGGTTCTAAATAATGAGCCTCAAGATGTAGAGCAGCCACATGCAGAGGATCATGGAGTGGAAGAAAACACTCATGCAGAGCCATCCATCATAAATGGTAGAAGGCGCACCATGGAAGTTGATAGATTGAGACTTGACGTAGCAGAGAATGTAGGAGCCCCTACCTCACAGCACAGACAGAGACAGTCTCCAGACAAGTTTACTGGATACATGGATCTTATGAGCAAGTGTATTTTGACAGAACCATCTTCCTTTCAGGAGGCTGTGCAACAACCAATTTGGGTTGATGCAATGGTGGAGGAGTATGACTCCATTATCAATAACAATGCATGGGAGATTGTCCCAAGCCTGGTCGGTAAATAAATGGTTGGATCTAGATGGATCTACAAGGTAAAGCAAGTTGCTGATGGGAGTGTGGAGAAGTACAAGGCCATATTTGTGGCCCAAGGATTCTCACAGATTGAGGGGATCGACTATGATGATACTTTTGCACCAGTTACAAGGTACTCTTCCATTAGATCTATCCTTGCACTCTCAGCGCAGATGGGGTGGCGCATTCATCAGATGGATGTAAAAACTATGTTTCTCAATGGAGTTATTGAGGAATTAGTGTACATAAAGAAACCAAAAGGTTTCGAGATATTTGATAGTGAGTCACATGTGTTTCGACTCAAGAGAGAAGGTTGAAGCAATGACCACGTTCTTGGTACACTCAGATTGACAGCTATTTCACCGGATTGGGCTTCACCAAAAGTGAAGCTGACGCAAACCTGTACCAGATTGTGGTTGAGGGTAAGCTATTGATTATTTTACTTTATGTTGATGATCTAATTTTGACTGGTGATGAGCATATGATACACTCATTCAAGGAGGATCTTGCAAGGGAGTTTGAAATGAAGGACATGGGACTCCTTCATTATTTCCTTGGTTTGGAAATATGGTAGTGGGATGGTGAACTTTTTTTTTCTCAAGGCAAGTATGCCAAAGAGATATTGGGTAAGTTTCACATGGAGAGTAGTAAACCCATGGACACTCCTCTTCCAATAAATTGGAGGAAATAGGGTGCTACCTCTAGAGAGGTAGTGGATGCTACTATCTACAGACAGTTAATTGGTTCAATGATGTATTTAGTGAACACTGGACTAGACATTTGCTACGCAATTAACCAGCTAAGTCAAGCTATGGTTAAGCCTACGAAACTCTTTTGGAAAGCAAGGAAGCATGTATTGAGATACCTGAGGGGCACAACATAGTATGGATTATGGTACAAACAGATAGAGGGAGTGAAGCTTCAAGGCTTCACGAATGTAGATTGGGCAGGCAGTCCATTAGACAGAAAGAGCACATCAGGAGGGATCTTCAGCATAGGATCGACAATAGTTTCTTGGTACAACAGGAAGTAATGATCTGTGGCACTCAGTTCAATGGAGGTAGAGTACATGGAAGCAAGTCAAGCTGCATGTGAGGCCATCTGGATGAGAAAGATCCTAGTTGGTTTGTTTGGTTCTCAGATGGATTCGGCAATGATACATTATGATAACCAGAGTTGCATTAAACTCTCAGCTAATCCTGTGTTTCATGATAGGTCCAAGAACATAGACATCTAGTACCACCATATCAGATATTGTGTGCAGAGGCGCATAATGTTACTTCAGTACATTCCCGCAGAAGATCAGGATGCAGATATTCTGACGAAGGCGCTCACCAGGAGCAAATTAGAATATCATAAAGACAGGATCGGGGTGAAGGATAATCCCTTTCTTGTTGAGAGGGAGTGTTGAATTCCAACAAGAAATTGCAGCACCTACACAAGTGTGGGTCCAAGAGGTCCAAGTAGCACCTACACTAGTGTGGGAACACAGGTCTTAGTAGCACCTACACTAGTGTGGGCTGAATTTGGTGCATGTCTATTTTAATTATCCCTTAATTAAGATGGACAATAAAATGTAATCTAATCTCAAAATCACTTGTAATAGTTAAACGAGTGTGATTAAATCAGTTAGCTCATGAATTTTGAGTTGAGGGTAGTTGGTGAGGCATGCAGAGTAATTCTAGTTGTAACAGAGTTCGAAGTGTAGTGGTGCATTAGATAATGCATGTTGTAATCAGTTTAACTTAGTTAAGTGAGTTAAATTCAGTTGTGCTAGTTGTAAATGTTTGTTGCACTAATGAGAAATCAAGTGAATTCAATATTATTTAATTCACAATCAATTATCTAACATGAAACTGAGGATTTTCTATTATTAGCTGCATGCATGACAGTTCCAGTGGAGACCTAGTTGAGATCTAGGTGAAAGGGATGTTGACTATCAGTTGTAGGATTATTGGGTTACACCCATGCAACCAAACACCCATTGGATTTCCCTTGATCCTTGCATATTCAAGGAAGGCCAAAATTCCTAAAGAATAGGGACTGAATTCCACATGAATTGCGTAAGCAAGGCAGGATGTTTAGAGGTTGAGAATTGGCTAAGTGTTGGTCAGTTTTTGTCCAAGATAGTGTGAGACAATTAGCTGAGTACATGAGGCTCTTGTAAGAAGAGTTGTATTGTAATTGTTTCATGAATCCATGTTGAATATACAATAGAAGATAGTGGGGTTTTGAGCAGCAAGCTTTCCTGAGGAAATTATCTGTGTTGTGACTTGATTGATTCTTTCTTTACTTGTTGTGATTGTCGATTATGTTTAATTTCCGCAATTGATTTGTAGAAGTGATTTGGTATCTAGATTTAATACATTGTTAGATCAGATTGAATCCATGATATACATATTTTTTTTATGATTTATACACTAACCTAATGGGAATACACTTCAAGGTAAAAAAAAGCATGATAGTCTTAAATAATTTTTGGAATAAATATTATCTTCATAAGAGAAGCAAAAATAGGTCACAAAGATGTTGGGTTATGACTTTGAAATCATCTACAAAAAAGGGAACCAAAATGTTGTTGCAGATGCACTCACAATAAAATATGAGGATGTGGAAGCATTTCTTTGTGCCATTTCTATTATCCAACCAGATTGGATAATCGAAGCAAGGGATGAATGGAAAAATGATGAAGAAGTGTGGACATTCATTCAAAAGTTGCAGCAAGATCCCAATACATCTGATACATTTAGCTGGAAGAATTATTCATTATGGTACAAAGATCGATTATATCTTTGTAAGAATTCCCAACTCAAACAAAATATTCTTTTGGAATTTCACACCTCTACCTTAGGAGGGCAACCAGGATTTTTAAAAACTTACCACAGGATCAATAAGAAATTTTTTTGGGATGTGCTTAAATATGATATTCAAAATTTTGTGGCAGAATGTTTGGTTTTCCAACAAAATAAAGTTGAGACAATTAAGACCCCAGGTTTGTTACAATATTTATCCATTCAAAGTCAACATTGGGAGGAGGTTTCAATGGATTTGATCATAGGTTTACCCAATTCTGAAGGAAAGTGTGTCATCATGGTGGTAGTAGATAGACTTACCAGGTATGCACACTTTTGTGCATTATCTCATCCATTTAATTCCAGTACAATTGCTATTGCATTTATGGAAACAATTTAAAAGCTACATGGAAACCCAAATATTATTGTAAGCAACAAAGATCCAATTTTCACTGGAAATTTTTGGACAGAATTATTTTCTTGTTTGGGTACTTAATTAGCTCATAGCTCATATTATCATCTTCAATTTGATGGGAAAATTGAGATAGTGAAAAAATGTTTGGAAGGATGTCTTCATTTCTTTGTATCTGATAAACAAACATAATGGGTCCAGTTCTTACCTCTGATTAAATGGTGGTATAACACTTCCTTCATACTGTAACAAAATGACCCCATTAATGGAACTTTATGGATATCATCCACCATTTATCACATCATATTTAAGAGAAAATTCTAAGGTTCAAGTAGTGGAAGATCACATCGAGCATCAACAACAAGTTCTCCAACTCTTAAAGGATACCCTCACTTTGGTGCAAAATCGAATGAAACAACAAACATATCAACATCACAAATAAATAAGTTTTGATGGAGGCGACTGGGTATTTTTACAAATATAAACATAAAAAATAATGTCCCTCAAGCAAGCTTGGATGATAAATTATCACCAAAGTTCTATGGTACTTACAAGGTGTTGCAAAAAATTGGTACTATAACATACAAATTGGAGTTTCCTCCATCTTCCTGAGTGCACCTATTTTTTCGTGTTTCATGCTTAAAGAAGGTTATAGGTGACAAGATAATAGTTCAAACAATATTTTCGGAACTTGATTAGGAAGGAAAAATCATATTGGAACCTGAAGCAGCCATGAAAACAAGAACTCGACATCTACGAAATCGATTAATTTCAGAGTATCTCATTAAGTGTAAGAAATTACCCATTGAATATTCCACATGGGAGGATGAGAAATTTATAAAGAAGCATCCATAACTACTCAAGGGTTGAGGACAACACTTTTATGAAGGAGAGGGACATGTTAGGTCCATATAATACTAGTGAAGCCTCGTATTGTTATTATTGGTGTAGCCCCATTATTGTTATTGTTGTGCACATGTAGTCACAATATTCTAGATTTTTATTTGTTTCTTTGTAAATACAATTCAAAATGTAATGGCTATAGAAACTGACACTTTATCTAGACAGTCTTCAATCCTGTAGCCAAATCACATGTTGACATACTTGCAAATATGGTTTAGAAAAAGTGAAGGTTAGAAGACATGGCGAAAAGAAAAAAAAGGGTTTCCACCTATTGAAACCAACCCATAAATAAAATGGTGGCAGAGTAATGATGGCACAAAATGCAAGCTAGAGCAATAAATTGATGGTGTAACCCATGGATTGAATCACGAAAGTCAAGCCTGAGGATTCACAAAGATATCCTATGAGAAATTAAAGTGTATCACCATGAATTTCTCATACATGTTTTCTAGTTTTAATTTGCAGATCCATGAGATATGGAATTTGGTTATTTGTTCTACAACGTTGCAACTCTACTCTCCACAGAATTTATCATGAGATGTATAAATATTCATGATCTCTGTGATTGAAAATAATTCCGGTTGCATGGAAACATACTAGAAATAATATAAACTCTATTTTTTACCTTTATTTCTTATGCGATGTGTTATTTATGAGTGCATTTATAGTTGTAGTTACATCCATTTAAAGTATTGGTTTACTTGTAGCATGTGTGACCAAGCCAGGAAGGGCCTCTGTGACAAGGACGCATGTTGTGCTCTTTTACTTTCATGATTTAGTGTTATTTCATTACAAATAAAGATTTATTGAAGAAATATCTGGATTTTCCATAGTGTTATAAAACAATTGTCAAAATTTCGAATCCCAATGGGGATCCATCTTGTCCTGAAGATAGATCCCTGTTAGGATTCAAAACGTCGACAATTGTTTTATAACACTATGAAAAATCCGGAGATTTCTTTAATAAGCGATAACCACAAAAGCTTGAAAATAAAGATTTATTCATTTACAAACTAGAAAATAGTTTATTAGACAAGTGATCACTCAAGTTTATGTTTCATATTTCTCACAACTTGAATTTCTTACAGTCGACGTGTTTAATTCATTTCCATTTGAATTTAATTATTAAATTTTCTTGTGTCAATATAATGTAGGTTGATCATATGGATCTTTCGATTGAATAGAAATTTTTAGGTTTTAACCCTGTACATAAATTACCTACAAATGAATTCTTAAAATAGAAAATAAACAATGGCGATAACATAAAACAAATATACATAGAGATTTTCCCCTGGATCCCAAAACTGGGACTACCAAATTGATTTTTCATTATATTCCTTTCAATGTTACAATACATATATATACATGTTGAATCATTCATAAACCCCAATCCACTAACCTTGGATTAAAACTTAGTCGTAGTTCCTGGTGAGCCCTGGTATTGCACCAAGAGTGTTGCAACTCCTAGGGGTTGCCCTACTTTACTTTATCAACTCGGGGTTCGTACAAACTTGGAAGTGATAGTGCTATATACACAATAGATGAATTCTACTCATGTCATCCTCTTCCTCTCTATGAAAGGGTGCTACTTCTAAGGGTTCTCAGTGAAGACTATCACACTTCAATGAAACTAAGATAAATTTCAGAAAGGAAATGCCAGAAAGGAAACTAAACTAAATTGCTGAAAAGAAATGACAGGAAAGGAAACTAATTTAACTTGCTGAAAAGAAATGGTAGAAAAGAAACTAATTTAAATCACACTTAACTTCGACAATTGGATAAACACACCCTACTTATCTTATGCTCTATCTACAATGCTTCTTTTCATGCAGCTACGTTATCCATGACTTAATTCTAATTGAATAAGTGTTGATTTCAGTCTGGAGGGAAAGCGCTAAATATGCTAATGGAAGGCTTAACACAAAAAACAAGGCTCAAAGGAGTAAAAAGGTGTTTGGACTTTATTAAAGCACATAATATCGCAAATGAAAAGTGTGCTGGCAGAATTGCGATGGAGGGACGAAAGTGTGATATGTGATATGCGATATCGGTTCAGGAGGCGAATGTGATAACAATATCACAATCAGCGTCAGGAGTGGGAAGTATTAATGGGAACCACATGAAAATGCGATTTGTGATTGCAGTAAGTCTAAAAAGGAAAAAGGGAAAAGGTTGTGAAATGCGATGGGTGACGTGGCAAAGGAGGGTTGATGGCAGAGTATGACAGCGATATCGCAATTGGTGTTGGAAGCGGAACGTGTTACGAGAACCAAACGAAAAATGTGATTTGTGATGTGGCGGAGTACAACGATTTATTGCATCGGCGTTTGGAGCGGTAAGTGTTAATGGGAACCAAATGAAAAATGTGATTTGCGATTTGTGATGTGGCGGAGTATGGAGAATTATCGCAATCAGTGTTTGGAGCAATAAGCGTTAATAGGAACCAAATGATAAGTGTGATTTTCAATTGCGGTAAGTCTTAAAGGAAAGAGGGAAAAGGTTTCAAAATGCGATTACGAAAAGGAATTGCGGTAAGTATAAAAGGAAAAAGGGTAAGGTTGATTTCTAAAGGATTTTTGACTGTTTTCGTTAATAATCGGCAAAGATAAGGTAAAAAGGAAATTCACAAAAGAGTTGCAGAACGAAAAAGAAAGGGGAGAAGAGATCCTACGAGATGCGAAGTGCGATAAGTGGGAGTTTCGAGGAGAAAGGTGGAGGTCAATCTTTTAATTGTTTTTGTGAATAAAAAGGGTGTGATAGCTATTAAGGAGAGAAGAAGGAGGGAATATAAGGCACAACAACAGTGTTCAGGCTCGAAAACAGAGTTGGAAAACGAAGCAGGACGGATTGATGAACTTTTCTAGGACTGTTGATACTCATTCCTGCAATCAAACTTATTGATTCATGCACGAAAAAAAACAAAATGCATGATAAAAATAGTGAACATAAAGCAGCGTTTTTGGCCTCTAGGGAAGTCAACCCTGCTCGAACTCTATTGACAGAGATGAGAGGGGAATGCTTGACCGTTGATTTTGGAATTTTCCTCTACTCTATTACTCTCGTAAGCAAATGAAGAACTACAACAACAAAGTGAAAGCAAAAACTAAATATCAATGAAACTATAAAAAGTAGAACTAACTAAATAACCGAAACAAAACTAGCTAAATCATAGAAAGGAAAGAATGAAACATCAAAGAAGATGAGGCACATGGATTGGGCACTAACCCACAAGTCTCGCTCCCTAAAACTAGACCGGTAAAACAACATCTACCTACTCATTGCATTACAAAAACTACAATTTTATTACATCTTGAAGGTCTTAAACAACAAAAGCCTAAGAGAATGGAAAATAATGGCATGGGATGGAACAGAATGAAAATGGAATCGACTAGCATCGAATGGATTGGAAAATTGGCCGGAATTGACTCCAATTAGCTCTTGATCAACTTTCTTTATCCTCAAGGGCAGCTACCAACAACTCCCTAGAAAATAGTGATTGAGTCCACTTTGACTCCAATTAAACCATAGATTGAGTGCACATCATCTTCAATTTTCTTGGCTGCCTTTGATAGTTAAAGAGGGTGGACAAGCCCCTTGAATCTCTCCAATATTTCTCAATAATTTCTTGATATTGTGCTCATTTATTCTTCAATCTTGATCTTCTAGTGGCAGGGAGCAAGTCCCTAAATTATCTCCTTCTCCAAATTTTCATAATCTGCCAAATATTCTCACAATATTCTACAAAAATAACCAATATTAGGCACAAATATGCAATTACCTTTAAACCTTTCTAAGAAAATATTAAAGCATAAGAAAACATTATTAAGTGTATAAGGAGAGATTTAATATATCTTTTATGTGCATAAGGAAGGTTATATGGGCCTAAGAAAGGTTAGATGGGCCTTATTTTATTTCTAATTTAGAGGCCCATCATCACCCCCCTACTGAAACTGTTTTTCATCCTCTGAGAAACCTATCCATCCTCCTTGCCTTCTGGTTCTTCCTGCATGCTGGCTTATTTTGTTTTTTGTTTATTGGTCCATGTGCTTCTCCTCATGCTAATCTTCTTGCTATTCTTCTTACATTTCTTCTTGTGGGTGTTGCATGGAGGTCCTCATATTCCTTAAGAAAATTTGTATTTTCCATGCCAAGAGGTGGTGGGTCCACCTTTTATTTTATTTTATTTTTTTAATTGCATGCAGAATAAACTCATAGTTCTTTTTTTTTGAACTGAGTTCGCCCTTGGTTACCCCTTTGGCACTCCTTATCTTCCACTACATGAACTGTTTACTACCCACTTTCTCAAGTCCTTTTTAATTTTCTCTTGTTCCTCTTCTTGGTGGAAAAAGTGAGGCTAGTTTCTAGATAAGGCTAAGGTTGCCCAACTACTGATTTTGGGTGTAAAAAACTTTCCTTCTCACACTTTTTAATGTTTTCTTAAGCTAAAATAGATTCAAAGAAAGGTTTATATGATTGCATACCTGAGCCTTACCATTGATTTGTTTTTGTAAGTGATATTGAAGTTGTTGATATGGATGTTGAAGATATTTTGGTGGTTCTGAAGCTGCTTTGAAGCTGCATGTGATAATATTCTTGAGGTCCTTTTGGAGCTTCCGAGTACAGGAGGAGGAAGTCCAAGTTTGACTACCTTTAACTAGGGTGTTGACCAAATTTTCCTTTTGTGCCAACTTGCTATTTTTATGCTTTTAAAGGTTGGAGAGCACCTTCATTCATTAGAGAGAGATACACAGAGAAATGCATTTTTTTTTTTTTAAGGCCTACTAGCTACCTCAATGAGGTTTTCCACTAGTAGGTCTGCTTAGTTGCCTCAAAGGAGGTTTTCACCTAGGATTTTTTTTTTTTTTCAACCCAATGACTGCCTCATGGAGGTTTTCAATTAGTAGGCCAATCTCAGATGCCTCAAAAGAGGTTTTCACCTGCGATTTTATTCTTCTTCCCTTTTTTTTTTTTCACTTTCCTACTCTACTTGAAGAAACAAAGCCTTTTTAAAGTATAGGAATACTTCCAATGGAGCCATGTACACATCAAGATGACAGATAAAATTAGGTGCATGCTTGGAATAGATGCTCTGACATGTGCCTGAATATAAGAGATGAATTTCTTTGACTAGGATTGTATCAAGTACTGTTGGAGAAGAGTGTGTTGCTGCAACTTAATGAATGTTTGGAACCATATGTCAATATAGTTGTGATGCCCCTGGTCCACTTGCTGAGTTGGATCACCTTGGATGTCCTCTTCTATTATGACATTCAAATCTTCCTCTTTTTGTTGATTTTTCTCTTGAACACATGGAGGAAATGCTGGTAAACATGAGGAAAATTCCTCAACATATGATTGTGATGTTGACTCTTCATCAAGTGCATTCCTTGATATTTTGATCTCCTCATTTTGATCTTCTTCTTCTTTATGTTTCCCTTCAATGACATTAAGAAAATATCTTCTTTGCAATACCTTTCTTGAAATAATATGAATACCATCTAGATCAAGAGGAGATGTTTGGAAGTGTTGTACCTTAGCATTGTAAGTGAGTTGAGATACTTCATTGTATAGGTTTGGAAATGGTGGTACAGGTATTTGAGTGGGGGTGGATATATGAGATGGATATGGTTGAGGTTGTGGTTGTGGTGGAGGTGGATGGTAGGGATAGCATGGAGTTGGGTATGGAGGATATTGAGGGAAATATTGAGGATATTGTGGATTTTCCCAATAAATTATTTTCCAACCATGTTGCCGCGATTGGTTTTAGGGTTGAGATGGCCGAGGTTGCCAAGGAGGGAGTGTGTCCCAATTAGTTTGAGATGGATGTGAATAAGCTTGAAATTGTAAAGTGGGCCATTGAATCATATCAATTTGACTAGGCTGCCAGGGTATCCTTAGCTTCTTTAGTGATTGCCTAGCTCCATTGTCTTCCTAGTAAACTTCTTTAAACCCGGGGAATGATGTACACAATTTAGTAGCATATGATTCTGCATGGATAACAAAAATATTAGCATCTTCTTTTTTCTCATTTTTCATTTTTAACATTTCTACTTCTTCACTTAGATTGCTAAGAATTTTCATTTTAAAGTTATCAAGCAAATTTCCAAGTTCATCTTGCCTTACCAATGTTGAGGCAAATTTACTTACTCTTTCCCTTCCTCTTGATATTTGCTTGCATGTTTCACAAATTTCTTCAAATGAAAATTGTTATACATCTCCTCCACTCATGAGATTAAGGAGATCAATACACTCATCCCTAATTGTTCTAAGTAGGAGGGTTTTTAGTGTGTCAAATCCTAAATGATGCAATTTTTCCCTCTTAACATTAAACATGAACCTATCTATGAGATCCTCAAGGCTCTTATCCTCTTTTTGATTCATTCTAAAATTTATTCTTTAAGATCACGGTTTTATATTTTCCTAGGAATATATTTTGCATATCATTCCATGATCTTATTGAATTAGTACCTAGACTCATGAACCATTTAAGAGATTTATCCTTCAATGTTTCAGGAAAAAATCTCAATTTTTGAATGTGTGATAAGTAGCCATAAGATCTACAAAGTATCTAAAATTCAAAGAGAAATTTTTCCAGATCCTCTGTCCTCATACCATGGAAGTTGGGAAGGAAATATGGAGGGATTTTCTTCATATGTACACTGATGTCCATATCTTGAATGGGAAACCCAATAAGATCTTCTTCATTGTCATCATATCCATCCAGCTCTTCTACCTTCAAAAGTGTATGTTGATGTGGTTCTTACTGCACCATGTGGTCAAGTGGGGGGGTTAGTATTGGAGAAGTATTTAAAAAAAAAATTCTGAGCATCCCTACTCCTATGAGGCATGAAAATCAGTTTTTTTTTTTTTTTTTTTTTTCAATATTTCAAAAACGTCGTGAAAAATGAAAGAAGAAAATAATGCTAAAATAGAATTAAAGAATCTACTAGACACCTCCCCGACAATGACGTGAAAAAGTGGTGAGCCCTGGTATTGCACCAAGAGTGCTGCAACTCCCAAGGGTTGCCCTACTTTACTTTATCAACCCAAGGTTTGTATAAACTTGGAGGTGAAAAATTCTATATACACAATAGATGCATTCTACTCATGTCATTCTCTTCCGCTCTACGAAAGGGTGCTAATTCAAGGGGTTTTCAGTGAAGTCTGTCACACTTCAATGAAACTAAGATAAATTGCAGAAAGGAAATGACAACAAGGAAACTAAACTAAATTTATGAAAAGAAATGACAGTAAAGGAAACTAATTTAACTTTCTAAAAAGAAATGGTAGAAAATATACTAATTTAAATCACACTAAACTTGGCCAATCAGCTAAACATGCCCTACTTATCTTATGCTATATCTACCATGCTTCTATCCATGCAGCTAAGTTATCCATGACTTAATTCTAATTTAAAAAGTGTTGATTGCAGTCCAGAGGGAGAGGGATAAAGATGCTAATGGGAGTCTTAGCACACGAAATAAGGCTCAAAGGAGTGAAAAGGTGTTTGGACTTTATTAAAGTGCATAATATCGCAAATGAAAAGTGTGATGGCGGAATTGCGATGAAGGGACGAAAGTGCGATATGCGATATGCAATATCGGTTCGGGAGGCAGATGCGATAAAAATATCGCAATCGGTGTTAGGAGTGGGAAGTATTAATAGGAACCACATGAAAATGTGATTTTTGATTGTAGTAAGTCTTAAAAGGAAAAATGGAAAAGGTTGCGAAATGCGATGGGTGATGTGGCAAAGGAGGGATGGTGGTAGAGTACGACAGCGATATCGCAATTGGCGTTGGGAGCGGAATGTGTTACGAGAACCAAATGAAAAATGCAATTTTTGATTTGCGATGTGGCGAAGTATGGAGAATTATCGCAATCAGCGTTTGGAGTGGTAAGTGTTAACAAGAACCAAATGAAAAATGCGATTTGTGATTGCGGTAAGTCTTAAAAGGAAAAAGGAAAAAGGTTGCGAAATGCGTTGGGTGACGTGGCAAAGGAGAGCCGAGGGCAGAGTATGACAGGAATATCACAATCGGTGTTGGGAGTGAAACGTGTTACGAGAACCAAATGAAAAAAGCGATTTGTGATTTGCGATGTGGCGGAGTACGAAGAATTATTGCAATCGGTGTTTGGAGTGGTAAGTGTTAATGGGAACCAAATGGAAAATGTGATTTGTGATGTGGCAAAGTATGGAGAATTATCGCAATTGGCATTTGGAGCGGTAAGTGTTAATGA
Source organism: Pinus albicaulis (assembly GCA_034641835.2). Lineage (NCBI taxonomy): Eukaryota > Viridiplantae > Streptophyta > Pinopsida > Pinales > Pinaceae > Pinus > Pinus albicaulis. The sequence goes on along the minus strand of CM076583.1, from coordinate 777,432,314 downwards.
GAACCAAATGAAAAGTGTGATTTGCGATTGTGGTAAGCCTTAAAGGAAAGAGGGAAAATGTTGCGAAATGCGATTGCGAAAAGGAATTGTGGTAAGTATTAAAGGAAAAAGGGTAAGGTTGATTTCTAAAGGATTTATGACTGTTTTCGTTAATAATCAACAAAGGTAAGGTAAGAAGGAAAATCGCAAAAGAGCTGCAGAAGAGGAAAGAAAGGGGAGAAGGGATCCTGCGAGATGCGAAGTGCGATAAGTGGGAGTTTAGAGGAGAAAGGCGGAGGTCAAATTTTTAATGGTTTTTGTGAATAAAAAGGTTTCAAAAGTTGTTAAGGAGAGAAGAAGGAGGGAATAGAAGGCACAATAGCAGTGTTCAGGCGTGAAAACAGAGCTAGAAAATGAAGTGGGACGACTTAATGAACTTTTATGGGACTGATGATACACATTCCTATAATCAAACTTGCTAATTCATGCACGAAAACAAACAAAATTCCTGATAAAAACAATGAACATAAAGCAAATTTTTTGGCTTGTGGGGAGGTCAACCTTGCTCGAACTCTATTGACAGAGATGAGAGGGGAATTCTTGACCACAAATTTTGTATTTTTCCTTTACTCTATTACTCTCGTAAGCAAATGAAGAACTACAACAACAAAGTGAAAGAAAAAACTAAATATCAATGAAACTATCAGAAGCAAAACTAACTAAAAAACAAAAATAAAACTAGCTAAATGATAGAAAGGTAAGAATTAAACATTAGAGAAGTTGAGGCACATGGATTGGGCCCTAACCCACGAGCCTTGCTCCCTTAAACTAGATCAGTAAAAAAACGTATTCTTACTCATTGCATTACAAAAAATACAGTTTTATTACATCCCGAAGGTCTTAACCAGAAAAATCCTAATAGAATGGAAAATAATGGTATGAGATGGAATGGAATGGAAATGGAATCGACTAGCATCGAATGGATCGGAAAATTGACTGGAATCGACCCCAATTAGCTCTTGATCAGCTTTATTTATCCTCAAGAGAAACTACCAACAAATCCCTAGAAAATAGTGATTGAGTCCACTTTGATTCCAAGTACACCATAGATTGAGTGCACATCATCTTCAGTTTGCTTGGCTGCCTTTGATAGTTAAGGAGGGTGGACAAAACCCTTGAATATCTCCAAGATTTCTCAATAATTTCCCGATATTGTGCTCATTTATTCTTTAATCTTGATTTTCTAGTGGCAGGGAGCAAGTCCCTAAATTATCTCCTTCTCCAAATCTGCATAATCTGCCAAATATTCTCACAATATTCTACAAAAATAACCAATATTAGGCACAAATATGCAATTACCTTAAAACCTTCCTAAGAAAATATTAAATCATAAGAAAACATTATTAAGTTTATAAGGAAAGATTTAATATAAATTTTATGTGCATAAGGAAGGTTAGATGGGCCTAAGAAAGGTTAGATGGGCCTTATTTTATGTCTAATTTAGAGGCCCATAAATTCCCTTGACTAGATCTACAAAATACAATGGGCATAAAACCATCATGCCCAAAACCATGTGAAAAACCCTTGCAAAAAACCATGGGTAGGTACACCCACCGTCTTTGGGTTTGTCCCAAATCCTTGGGTTCACCCCCCATCCTTGGGTCCACCCAACTATTATTGGGTCCGCATAAAAAGAAATCCAAGGGGCTGCCACCCCCCTACAAACCCCCTGATAGGGGGGGGCTTCCACCCCCCTGCAAATCCACCGACAGGGGGGGATGCTACCCCCCCAATGACCCCTCGCTATGCCCGGCACAATGTACAACGTGTGTGAGTAGTCTGTGAAAGAATATAACGCACACCCAACAAAATTGTCATTTACAATCACTAAACTCATAAATAAATATATAAATCAAATTTTTGGTGAGTGCGTTGCAATTTTCCACATTGTATAAGGATATAGAAATTTTTTAGAACCATGTTTGTATTGAGTTATTTTGCCAATGTTTTTCATAGATCAAAGCTTTAATTTCATCTCAATTTTAATAAATTAAGTTTGAAACTAATACCTAACATGTATTGTGCATTACACTTCAAGAGTTTAAGAACTCGGATTGATGATTCAATGTAATGGAATTATAGTAAAATTGAATTGACCGACAAAAATTGTGGAATTAAATAATAAAAAATTATTTGCATGTGAAGACAAGTGTCACACCAAACCCTCACCTAAAAGACTCTATAAAGGGAACACATTTTTATAAAGAGGGGTTCTTTTTAGCTCCCTAATTTTGGATGGGGGTCACAATAACATTCTATGTATTATTGTGAGATCTTGTGATATTGTAATCTTGTGGTTGTAAAATTTTGATCCTGAGTAATTGTTGGATAGTATGGTGGATATGAACCAATTGATATTAGGAGATTAGGGTTGCAACCCAATTCTTATCAGCTATTTTGGATCTCTTCTCTTGCTTACAAACCCACTATAGCTTGGGGTGCCAAAGGGAATAATGTTACCTTGGCAATGGTAGGGTTGAAAATCGAGTGGGTCATCAACTTCGGTCTAGTGCATTAGGAATTGCGAAAGAATTGGTCATTGGATATATTTCATGCTAGGAATTACAAATATCATGACCAACCTACATTGATGACTCTACACTCACTTGGGTAAACGATACCTTTATTTTAAATTGTTGTAGAAATTTTTCATAAAATGTGCAATGAATATTGGTGTTATCAATTGTTTTGTGATTTCTCTTGATATTAAGGTATTTATTAATAACATTGTAGGAATGTTCATATGAGAAAAGGGGGGTATATCTATAAATGTATGTATTTGAAAAACATTGAAAAGAGGTCTATTTATGAATTAATTTATTAAATTATATGTCATTTATTTAATCTAAATTAATGTACAAAAAAAAGTGTAATTTTGGGGCTACATCTATGGGTGCTACAACCATAGTTTCTTGTAGTATAATGACATCAATATTGTACATATCAAACACTCTATTGTGGGATATCCTTTTTGGAGAACCCCTAACCCCTCTTACATTTAGTGACAAAAAAATCATGTTGAAACCTTTTTATTAGCCTTTCTCAGCTCTAAGTGCCTACACAATCATTTTTGGCACCCTTGCAACACCTCTTTATATGCTTATTACTTAAATTTTCTCATAAAAGTCTTCCAACCAAAATTTCCCATAGGGTCTAATAAATGAGAAATCCCTCCCTTTACTACACTTGATCCTTCGTCCATGATCATCTTACAAGATCATAGGTTATATCGAGATGTCAAAGGATGGACTTCTTAGTTAGATGAAGGTTTCTCAATAACATAGAAATCCACAAGTTCGAACCCTTTAGTCTCTCTAGAATGATCCATTGTCTCTTTATTCATGGAGTATTTCCTCTGTTAGCACTCTATGAGTCCCTCTAGGCTGAGAAAAGGGGCCACAGAGATAACCAAAAATCGCTTATGGCTAGAAACTGGTCCTTTCTAGCTGGAGGGGGCTCCCTCACTCAAGAAAACTAAACATTTTGATATTATAAAGCATACAAATACCATATAGTAAGGGGTTTAAATTTTTTGTTGGGAATAAATGAAGGTTTGTGGAGAATTAATACCTGTGATCAGAAATTTACTGACCTGTCATACCTATGCATATCACATCCAATTACATTCACAAAGGCTTGTCAAGCATATAATCCAGATAAAGGAAACAAATTTTTAGTATGGTGGAAAACAAACAAAACATATACTTATTCACGTGTGACAGAATAGTTGGAACCCTGAAACTTCATATTTGTGAGTAAGTGTTTGAGAATAAAGAAGAATGAATAAAGGTATAACATATTCCACTTTGCAACTAAAATATTTGACACAACTTAGTTTAGAGAAATATGAGAATGAATTCTAAAAATTTTTAGTCATTATACCCATAAACTAAAAGGATTGCAGAGGAAAGTGAATAAGATAATTAATACAGAGGGGATAAAAAAATCCAAAGCATCATAGCACAAGTATCTTTGCTAATGATCACTAGAACCACTGAGTCGTAAGAATTTATTCATTAGAAATAAAATCACAGTACACAAGTCTCTGAAAACCAGTTTGTAATACTCTCCAACCCTTTCTCCATTCAAGTGTTCAGAATTAAATAAACATACATCATTTAAAAAACCATGTCTAGATGCAATGCATATTTGATCCATGAAGTGGATCGAATCAAACAAAAAAGGAGAAACATAAACCTGTTTTACAGTATTTTTTTTTAATGAAAAAACAAGAAAACAAAAAATAAGACCATATAAATCTATCTTATTTACAAAAATTTTCTAGATCCATGAGATTTATCTATAAACAACGAGCCATACTTTTCTGGCACCAAAAGAAGAAAAAACAATGAGTTTCCAGGTCTGTGTTGCGCAACAACTGGGTAGCACACCTTGATGTCATGATTTTCCCATAAATAAGTGACACTTGGATGATGACTCAATGGTGACTCAACTGCCAACTCAACAACACCTCCATCCATTCAATTCTTGATAGTTGGCACCCTCAAAAACATGTGTAGACATGTGTGTGATCGCTGCACAACGCTTCATAGTGACTATGTAATTCAATTTTCAAATGAGTACTGTGCCCCATTCCCACCATTAGGACTCCATAAAATGATCTAGAAGAATACTATAAATCTCATAATTCTTAGGACCACTTGATAATGGCAACTAAATTATATATATAGCCTTTACAAAAACTGAATTGCAAAAGAAATTCGTAATTCTACCACCAAAAAACCGCAAAAATAGGCCTTGAAGAAACACCTGTTTATCCCAAAAAACAACACTTGTAGAAACAATGAAGGGGGTTATTATATATGAGATTTTCTTGAAGAAAATCCTCTCTCAATTTCTCCAAATTATTCCCCAACTTCTCATAAAATTCTTTGCAAAAGCATGACTAAAACATGAAATTTGATAGTCTAAAAAATAAGCCCTGAATATGTATCGAAACTCCCGATCTGTGACATCTGTGAAAAAAATGGAATAGGTTATTGTTATTTTGCCTATATTTGAGAAAAACCTCTCTTTTTTTTCCATTATTTTCCTTCATGTATTTGAAATAATTGTTTCCAAAGTATGTCAAAAATAGAGTATGTGCAACATTATGCAGCGAGCAGGTTGGGTAGCGTAGCGACTCATAAATAAGAGGATAATCATGATTTATCTGAGATTGAATTAGATTGTAAGAAAAAATTAGGATCTGAGTGGCAAGACCCTACCTATGGAAAGAAAAAACCAAGTCGTGTCAATGCTATATGACTTCGGGAAGATGTTGCGCAACAGCTGCATAGAGCTCTGTGTGCGGCGACTATGGCGTAGCACCTCTGCGTGTCAAACAATTCTTTGGTTAGTGTAGCTATAGATTCGTTACATGGATCTGTTAGGCTGCAAACTAACCCTTACTCTTCAACCATGACCATCCACCAGGCTTGAAGATCAACTATGCAGGAAACTACGCGAAGGAGAGACGCTTTTTCAATTCGATTTGAATTTGCAGTTATGGTTCTCCGGTTGTGTGATGTCATTCAAGTGCCTCCTTTGAAAAGTATTATGATTCATATGATAATGATTAGAAAGGTTGGATGGGTATGGTATTTTTTGTAGTGTGGAATATGTAGGTTGTGTCAATATGATTCGCAATCATGACCATTTAGGGGATGGAAGTAGGATAGGATGGGTAGGATGGGTAGTATGGGAATTATGAAGTTTAGGAATATGAAATGATAATGGATAGGGGGATGAGGTATAGGATTTGATCGATGGAAAATAGGAAAAGGAAATGTAGGATGTGGCTTAGAGTCTTAGGAAAAGTGAATAGGATATGAATGAGAAAAGACATGTGTTGTTCTTAATGGCCATCTTTCTTTGGGTAGCGTGATTTTTCAAGTGAAACTGACTTGAAACTGACTTAAATAAAATTTGTGACAACTTCATTTTTAACACATAGCACATGACTCAATTGCTCAAAATTCATGACAATGACTCGCCACGACTCAACGACGTTTCAAGATTTAAACCAAACCACTTAATGACCAGACACATGGCAATGTTTTGGACAAATGACACTCAAACTTATGACAATGACAGTGACTATAAGTTCGATTTATTCAAACTGAAAATTACGTAACTTGAAGACATTAGACAAATGTAAAACTACTGACCCTAACACCCTCCATTCTCCAAGGCACATTTTGAAGCCACAAGCTTAAACATAGGACTCAAGTCCTTAAACAAAGGAGAATAGCCAAATGACATACCTTTACTTTTGGAAGTTGTCACCAACTAGATTTGCCTAAATACCCACCTCTTCTAAATCCATTTTTATATCTACCTAGTATGATCAAGGGTTTTACTCATTGTCCCTTAGGTTGTTGAAAAACTCTAGCCTAGCCACTTGAGATCCTAAAGCCTGAGAATCCCTATTTTCTTGGGTTTCCAACATGACCTTCCCCAAATACTTTAACACTCTTAGCTTGGCCATGAAAAATTCCCACCTTTAATGGAAAACCTCCCAAAAATTAAAACACTTACAAGGAATGTTTGAATAATCAATTTGTTGAATAAAATAACAAAACCTCCATGTCGCCTCTAGCTCTAGTAATATAATTTTGTTAAGGTCCAATTCCACCAAATCCTTGGTAACCGTTTTATCCTCGAACACAAGTTGTGTTCATTAAAAAAAATCGACTGAAAGCCTTCACCCTTCACCACAGACTCAAAAATTTGTCTAGTCCAAAGCTCTAGTGGAAATCCAAGAAAAAGCACCCATACATGCTAGACCACAAAAGACTTGGTTCTTAGGTGAAAAATAGGGTTTCAAGTTTTTAAGACAAATCTAGATTATCCCCATAGTCAGGCACTTTGTCAAATTCTCTCTACGTCTTATGATAAAATGAATTAGAAACAAAACCACCCTTTCATGAGGAATATATGAAACTGGCATATATAGAAGAAACCATTTCTACCCTACTTCCAACCATTCTACCAAATTGGTCCTTGATGCAACTTTTCCCTTAAATTTTCTCACAAAGGCTCTTTCTAAAATGGCTTCCATTGATACCATGCCTATGTTATGGCTAAGGACTATGCTCACCATCTTAGATGTCACCTTAACATACTTCCACAACTACTTTTATGTAGCTTGCTCCCTAGAGAGACCATTTGTACGACAAGGAGAAACCCACTCCGAAGAATTCCATTGCAAGCATGTTTCTTTACTACCCATTGCTTCAATAGATACTTTGTTTGGACCCTAATCATTCTTCCCTCCACTAAAGGTGTGCCACTTGGATCTTTTGTACCCTCCTTTAAGTTCTAGAACTCTCAACTAACTTCCACAATAAAGTCTCTAGTACACCGAGTATATCTTGGTATCGTTCACCCATCTAAAACACATTAAACACATACCATATGCCATACTCATGTAATCGACTAACTCATCCTCTGTTTACAATATTATCAAAAAAATATACTCAAAAACAAAGAATCGATGCTAGAGAAAGACCTTTACTTGTGAAAAACCTAAAATTTCTTCGTCACCCTAAAAACCATAAAACCCCTGACTTTCCCTCTCCAAACACAACTTTAACTCATGAATTAACTTCATTGTAAAATTTATTCATTTGTAGCAATTTCTAATAACAACATATTGAATATTTCGATCATTAGGGTCAAATAAACTAACCTACATGGAGTGTGGGTAAGGGTTGTGCAAAGCTCGAATCAAAGCTTCACTCCACCTCTTCTGTTGTATAATATATCACTTATATAGGGTTATTCAACCTCCTATATCTATGACATAATGATTCTTAACCGAAAAAATAAATAAATAGATGCATCCTAAACATGCGAGATTAGTTAGTTTTGCAACTTCTTCTCCATTACCTACTATAACATTTATGCTATGGTGGACTTAATTCTTGCCATTTCTACATGGAATTTTAGACCATTTTTTTCTTGATTTATTGATAAGGCACAAATCCATTTACTTCACCAACTTGCAACACTCTAACTATTGAGTTAATAATTCATAATGCAACTAAAAGAACAATTCAATAGCTTCTAGGTAAACTACCTTCACTTTTGTCTTGCTTCTAATCTTATGCATAAATGCCTTGAGCCAATTAAATTAGAGAGATAGAACATGGTCTCATAAATCTTATCTTAGAGGTCTCAAAGGTTCTTGCAATCTAAGGACACAAAGTCTCCTTCCTCTCCACCCTTTTCAAACATTTACAAAATTAGATTGTTATTATAGTTTTAGGATTGACTAGGCTAGACTAGTTTTCTAGATTTATTGTTACCGTCCACAAAGGAGCTAACTCTAGGTGTGAAATGTATATATACATTCCATCAAAAATAGTGTTTCCCTTGAAGAAAGCATGGACAATGATGAGGAATCATTTTCAAAAGCTGATCAAATGAGTCTCTAAAATTTGAGTAAATATGTAAGTAGATAAATTGAAAATACGATTAAAAAAATAGTATCTTTTCTTTACCGTTGAAAATTCGTAACTCTTATTTATTATTTTCTTTAATATCTTCATTTTAGACCTCAAACTTCTCATAATATAATAGTTGGGTCAAACTATAATAAAATTCATTTATATTTACACATTAACATGTTATTTCAAGAACTCTCCTCCAGTGACCCACGGTGTGCCCTCGTCCGCCATTAATACGGTGTGTTAGACGATTAAAACGTTTTCCGCAGTCTTCACATGTGAGCTGTGAAGACGAATTTATATGGAGAACGATAAAAATTATCACTTCTATAAGAAAGCAAATTATCACTTCTATATCATGGGACCTAACGTCACTAAACCATTCTTGAATTTTTGTTTAATTGACTTTATTTTTAATAAAAATTTATATATTTTTAATTTAGTAATCGTGTTATATATTAGGTTATTAGCATTGTATATTAATATATATGTTATAATATGTCCCTAAAATGGAAATATGTGGTGGATTGGATCTTTGTTAGGAAATATTTTTTTGCAATCACTTATCTTATGTTATTTTGGGATGAATGCGAGTCACTATTTAGTGGGTTATTTATTTGGCATATATTTTTATCATGTTTAATATATTATTTTGATCAATCTTTATCATGTTTAATATATCATTTTGATCAAGGTAGGACGAGTGACTTAATATCAAGGAAAAAAGTGCCTTAACCAAGTATCTAATCACCATTTATCCAAAACTCTGTGAACAAAATACTATTCTTTATTATTGAATAAATTATCTTTTATAGTTTTTTTCCTTCTTTATTTAAAAATATTATTTATTAATCAATATTATTTATTAATTTATTAGGTGAAATATAAGTATTGTATGTTTTATTATAATTAAAATATATTTAAATTGAAAATATAATAACTATTTATAAATTTTTAATAAAAACAAATAAACATATTAAATATTATATTTATTTTATTAACTATTTTTAATTAATTATAATTATAATTTTTGATTTATTTTATAACATAAATTTTAATTTTAATGTTTTAAAAATATTTATTATTTTTTATTAATTAAATTCATTTATAGGTTATACTCTTATTATATAAATAATTATAAATAATTTATTTTAAATTTAAATATTAAATTAATTTTAATTATTTAAAACAATATAATTAATATTTATATATTATGATTTTATAATATTTATTAATATAAAATTAATATTAATATTAATGTTTTATTCTTATCAAAATATGTATATATAATATAATTATATTAAAAATAATTTACTTTGATTTTTTTATAAATATATATATTATATTTGAGATGAAGGGTGGTTTTCTCTGATTTTTCACTAATGGCTTAATCTTCAAAGTTGCAGGACAACATAGATAGTCCACCTCAATGGGCTCTCCCCTTATTTTCCCTTTGGTATGGAATTGGACATTGTAGACTATTCGCCAGATCTGTTGGTGGGGGCCTAAATTTGGTCCCTTGTTGAAGACTTTATTCGAGTTCCTCCAACACATGACATTCCTCCATCTAACTCATATGTAGATATGGATCACGTATTTTCAGTGCTCCACGCATCCTGAGATTTGGCGTTCTTTGTGGTAGTGTGGGACTACGAGCCTCCTTCGCCTTTCACCACTCCACACTATGGTCTCCCCTCGATCCCCCCCTCCCCACTTTTTCCCCCGTTTTTGTTCCCTCTCCCATCTACTCATCATCCACCAAGATAGTGCCTAAGTTTTTCAGCATAGCTGGCCCTATCTCCCTTAGTAGTTTTCCAGTATAGGCTAAATACTCCCCCCACCCCTGATCAATTTTTTTGAGATCATTTCACCTTGGAGGACTATTTCCTTATTGTATGGAGTTGTCCTTCCAACAAGGATCAAAAGGGCTCAAATAATTAAAGAGCATCATTCCCGCAACATCTCTACTAACTTCTAATTTGTTATCTTGAGATACCATGTTCCTCTTCCTCCTAAAACCTATATGTTGCCATTGTTACCCATGTGAGGTGTTTTATAATAGTAAATTATAGTAGTTGTTGAGCCATTGAACAAGACAAAGAAAAACATCATATTCCTAGACTAAGTTAAGGGATATTAATGAGCCAAGGCTTAGATGACCTATTTACTCATTTAAGTATATTCTCAAGACTTTTTCACTGCATAATTTATAGGTCATCGTTCCATTTAGCACAAAAATTATGCCTCATCTACCTTGATTTACATAGGTTACTGTAGTACAACAACTCTAGGAGAACTTAATGCTATTGATATAAGCATGTTTGTGTTTGCATTGATTTATTTAACTTATTTCATTATCTAAACAATTCTCCAAACCTAAACTTTATTTTTAAATAAAATAATTCATATTTATAACTTAAATATTAAATTAAACCACAACATATCACATATTCTTTCATCAATGCTACTCTATTTTTGGATTGATTGCTTATGAGAAAAGTGTCTGTTAATAATTAAAGAGTATTTGTTAATAATAACATGCCTAAATCCTTAACCTTAACAAATTCTTTCTTAAAAATGTTATTGTTTGATCTAAGACTTTTGTGACCAAATCCTAATGATGTGATTAATCCGAAAGACATTTATCAATGTTATTGTTAACAAAGATATGAATAAGTCAAACATGAAGTCATTATTGTTAATGTTATTGCTCAGAATTGTTTGCCCATCCGTGTATGATCATATAGTGCACATCTCTTGGAATACCCACAAAAAATTAGAGAAGAGAAATGGAGGAAAAGGGCAAATAAACATTGGAGAGAATCCTCCTATCTAGGCATGAGAAATTGCAATTGTTGTTTACTTTTTTGGTTTTTGAATTGATCCATTAACTCCTTTTTTGTTGCATAACATAGACAAAAACACCCACTTGGGAAGTTACGGCTTTCTTCATTTTTCATGGTTTGTTCGCATACATTGAAGTTGGTTTCAAAATAAGTTGTTGGTCTCCTTACATCAAATTTCCAAGTTTCATTGCGATCCCTATGACTTTCATAGTCATATTACATTAAATTTCCAAGATTCATTGCGATCCCTATGACTTTCATAGTCATATTACATCAAATTTCCAAGATTCATTGCGATCCCTATGACTTTCATAGTCATATACAAAACATGGGCCTGATTGTTCTTCCTTCCTATCTTTAGATCAGACATATATGTCAAGATGATGGCTAAGCATGATGTCTTTTTTTACTACATTTTAATAGGAAAGTAGCTATGACTTCTTAAAATATTTGAGACACTAAATTTCATTGGCATGCCAATTTTCTGAAATACCCTGTTTTAACCAATAAATTTATGATAATTCGATTTTATGTCTTTCATATGCAGTCTAAAGAGGATGAGGTGAATATCTACGATTGGAATGTCTAACTAGGCCCTAAATTCAATAGTAAAAGATAGAGTTTTATTAAATATACAATGCACAATCTTATATTGCAACCTTGTTGCTTAGCCATATGAGACTATGGGTTTGATAATGAGGTATTGACCCTGCTATAAACAAAACACTGAGTTTCATCTCTGGTACATGTGATCTGATTTCATGCCTACAATAAGCTCTCTCATATTTATATCTAGGGACGAATTCTTGAATTCTGAAGTTGCGGCAGTGTGCAAAGAAGGCATCGGGAAATGCTATTTTAGTTATTTGCTGTTCATTGAAGACTATTCAAGATAAAAAAGAATGAATATGGTGATTGATGAGAGATCATGTGCATGAATAGATTTCCGAACTCACCCGGGATATTCTCAAATGAGCAGGTGGAAGGTTGGAGAAAAGTGGTGGAAGTCGTGCACGAGAGGGGTGGGATCATTTTTTGTTGGCTCTGGCATGTCGGTCGAGCATCCCATTTTGGTAAAATACCCTTTATTTTTCCTTGTGTCTCATTGTAAGTAGTGGTTGGAATTTTTCAGAGAAATTTGGAGCGCTAATAACACAAGGTCATGTGAATGTTTGTGAAGTTTATCAGCCCAATGGAAAAGCCACTGTATCTTCTACAGACAAACCCATCGCAGATGGTTGGATCATCTTGATGACAGAAAGTAACCGGGGAGATTATTCCAAGACTCGAGCACTTGAGACCTCAGAAATCCTTGGGATCGTCAATCAATTTCGTCTGGCAGCCAGAAATGCCATGGCAGTAGGTATACATCGTAGAATTTCTCTTGTGAGGGCTTCAAACCCTAATTAACTTTGATTTTAAAAAGTATACCTTTGTCCTTCATTGTGCACAAAGAAGTGAGCTCTTTTAGTGGAAAAAATAAAAAATAAAATAAAATTGGTTATTGGGGTTTTTTTACATTGCTTTGATCCCATTTCAAGGCTACTTATAATTTCATTTAAACTTATCATCATTCTTTGAATGCAGCTTTTAAATGCTAGTACAGATTTTATCACTCCACAACAACTTGCAAGCAAGCTTTAGAGTCTTGAATTTTTCAATACAACATTTACCCTAATATGGTTTTGCTCCAACTAGATCAAAACTTAGTAACGGTCTCAACTTTTATTTTGTATGTTATTTTGCACAGAGAAATGGGCTAGAACTAAAGTCACTTGTTTCATCACTATGTTAGAAATTAGTGTTCATGGATTTAAGGATTCTTCTTAGATTTCGCTATTTCTGGCATGTCTGATTTCATAATATTTAATATTCCAAAAGAAATTGACCAGAAAGGAATCTGGGCTTGGATTCTTATTCCTTATCCAAACAAATTTCTTGTTGAACAAGTTTTCTAAAGAAATTCACCATTCTCTTTTATGGCCACAGAATATTGCCCCTAATTCCTTCTTCTTCCATGACTAGGCTGAATTCAATAGTAAAAGATAGAATTTTATTAAATATATAATGCACAATATTTCATTGCAGCCTTGTTTCTTATCGACATGATATTGTGGATTTGATAATGAGGTATTAACCCTGTGATAAAAAAATGTTGAGTTCCATCTCAGGGACCTCTGGTATGATTTTACGACTATAATAAGCACTCATATTTATATCTATATTTATTAGGCCTCAAAATGGTCTAAACTTTAATGTTTGGCCTCTTTTTATAGATAAAAATAAATCAAGAATCCTTTTGATACCATGTTCTTTCCATGGTAACTATCATTATATTTTACAAAATGATGTTGTCTCATCCAAATTGGTAAGTGTGATTCAAAGATGAATTTGAGAACGTAGGCTATGAGAGGCAGAAAAAGAAAAAAAAAACTATATATGTTTGCATAAGTTTAGTTGAAAAAAAAATTAGGGGTTAGCTCAATTGTTATTGCTAATGTTGTTGGGCAGTTGATTAGTTCTATGCCAGCAAGTGCTTGGTTAAAATCTCCCAAGGTTAGGTGAACTAATCTATATTGACAAGTTTACTATGGTTTCCATTCACAAATGTGAAGAAGCATCCTTGAGTTTATCTGTGAACTTTTCCATGGGAAAAGAAAAAAGTTAGCTATAAAAGGTTGGGATAACTGGGGAACTCCCTCATTGACTGGCTCATCGCTACTGAAAACCTTCAGTAACTTTATCCCTGCCTTTTGGAAGAGGTTCTCCATTGTTATGGTCCTCTTGGTTGCATCTTCTTCCATGTATACCAGTTTCCACTTGATAGACTCTTTGAAGCAAGAAAATCCATAGGTTTCTCTCCTACAAAGTGCAATTCCTTTGAGTGATTCACTGTTTTCAAACAAATCTCCTATGGCTCCTGCAAGAAGTTACATCATTTGGAATTGTGGGTCAATGCTAGCTCTAAAGATATTTGAAAGTGTTGTTTTGTTCAGGGTTCCTTGGGAAATAACCATGAGGGCCTCTCACCGTGATCTGCATCTTCTGCCTCTATCATGGCTTTTTCATTTTTTTGTTCGTTATCTAATTTCTCTCTCTCACGGAAGGGATGGCAATGTTTGAACACTTTCTCATGGATGTTGAATTTATTGTGCCTTACAACTTCTACTATCAAAATACCTAGCCACTTTGACAAATTTTGACAAAATTCATGGTTGATTTCCATTTTAGCATTTGCGAGTTTTGCTCCCATCTGTTCTATATTTTTATTCTAAGTCAGAGTTTAGATCCTTTTCCATTACACAAGGCTTCTAATACTGGGATTTTTTACCTCTTTCCTCTTTTACATTAGAAGTGCTTCTATGTCCTTGAGGCAATCTTGAAATCCAGATTTTCAAAGGAAGTTTCTCTTGCTTAACCTCTCAGAAAGGTTTTTTAGATATTTTATTGAAAGAAAGTATTCAATGTTGTTACCCACGTACTACAACTGGAAAACTGTTTTGAGTTCTTTACAAAAATGATATTCAATTTACAAAATATATTAACAATATGTTGTAATGCACACTTTTTTTTTGATATTTTTCCACGTCTCTAGCAATAAAGACAAGAGATGAAGGTGCATTTCATGAAATCTTGGGATTTTATGCCCAATGGCCCTTCAGACTAGCACATTGTTGCATTTGATTATTTAAGGAAAATATTTTTTTGCAAAAAATATTCAAGTAGGATTCTGAAAGATCCCTGGAAGGTGCATTAATAATTTACTCAATTTTTCCCTAATTTAGTGCAAAATTATGAAGCATGCAAAGTGAAGCCTCACTATGTAAGGCTATAGTCCCATGGAAGGAGCTGACATTTATTTTAACAGTACCTACTAGGAAAAAAAGGAGTAGGTGACCTAGGAAAAATGTACCTATGTCTACATCCCCTTCCCTGAGGTGAAGGGCAACCAACCAATCATATTTTCTTGACCATATGTTTCCTACAAGCTTTGGATAGCATAAAAGGCCTCCCAAATGTGCACATGTATTTGAAATAAAAGTGGTATTACTAATTCATGGTAGTGGTCACACTTCCATCATGTTGGAAACCTGGTAGGCATTTTTGTCTTTGTACCTATAAATCATGCAAGCTATGTTTGAAAATTTCCAAATTAGAAAAATTAGTTGACTAGGATAAAAATACAAATCAAATACCATCCACCTTGTTGACAATCCATTTTGTTGTTGTAACTCTAAGATAAACAAGTGGTTGCAACTCTAAGATAAACAAACATTTTCAATCTATTGTACTATTAAAACTTCACTTGTCCACCCATGATTTGTATATATTTATAATTAAAACATTACTTGTTACCTACTTAGGATTGTTTCATATTTCTAGACTTTGATCTAAATTCATTTAGCATATGAACTATTTTCCTGCTACATCACAAAGACAAGAACACCCACTTAGGAAGTTACAACTTTCTTCATCTTTCATGATTTGTGCACATCTATTGAAGTTGGTTTCAGAAGAGATTACTTGTCTCCTTACATCAAATTTCCATGATTCATTGTGATCCTTATGACTTTCATGGTCATATACAAAATATGGTTTTGGTTGTTCTTCCCTCCTATCTCTAGATCATGAATAGATGTCAAGATGATAGCTAAGTATGATGTTTTTTTTTCAATACTTGTTATCATGAAAGCAACTATGAATCACTACAAGAAAAAAGCACATTGGTGAGGGGAAAAAATGGTCACCATAAGCTCATTGGTGAGGGTCAAAAGAGCCTTCGTCACCAAAAACTGAACGTCACCAAAGGTGGCATCGCCGAAAGTATAGGTGTTGTGGTAACATTCAAGGTCCGTTACCAATAATGATTTATAGTGACGAATAGTGACCGTCACCATTTCATATGAGCAATGGTGACGGACAATAGCCTCTGTCACCAAAAAACTGAACGTCACCAAAGGTGGCATCGCCGAAAGTATAGGTGTTGTGGTGACATTCAAGGTCCGTCACCATTAATGACTTATAGTGACGGATAGTGATCGTCACCATTTCATATGGGCAATGGTGACGGACAATAGCCTCTGTCACCAAAAAACTGAACGTCACCAAAGGTGGCGTCACCGAAAGTATGTGTTGTGGTGACATTCAAGGTCCGTCATGAATATTGATTATAATGACGGATAGTGACCGTCACCATTTCATATGAATAGCAACGATTTTTTGTGATGGACCTTTCATGGCCGTCACTATTGGTGCATATATATGATGACATTCATTGACCGTCACCATAAACTCATTGGTGACATCAAGGTCCGTCACGAATAATGACTATAATGACAAACAGTGACCCTCACCATTTCATATCAACAACAATGATTTATGGTGACGAACCTTTAATGGTCATCACTATTGATGCATATATATGGTGGCATTCGTTGACCGTCAGCATTTCATATTTTGGTGAGGGTCGAAAAATGTCACCATATTCTCATTGGTGATGGTCAAAAGAGCATCCGTCACCAAAAATTGATCTTCGTCATTCCCTATATATGAATATCAGGGCACGATTGAATCGAACCACCAACCTCTTGCTTGTAAAGCAGGTGCTCTTCCATTGAGCTAGCGCCCTTTAAAGAATTAGACTTTTAAAAATTATATCTTGAAACTTCATAGATTGTAAATTCTACAACTTTCAATAAATTAAAGTCTCGACAATCTTTTACTAAAAAAACAAAACACCATCGACATTGCAGGTCCCTACCTAATGGTTATGGAAGTTATGAAAAGTAGGTGAAGGGAAGAATTAGACTTTTAAAAATGATACATGGACTACCACCACAAGAATCCCCCAAGAGAGATCCAGTGGGAGAATCTCTTGAATCAAATTCAATGGAAAATGAAGGACTAGATGAAAGAGAAAGGCCTCAGCAGGATGGGGAATCCACCTCCTCGAGTCAAGGAATAGAAGAGGTCCTCAAAAATTCTTACAACACTCTAAAATAGAGCTAAGGGTAGAATATCTACTTAAGATCTACTTATGAAGATTTATTATGTAAAATAACTCAAATAGACAAGCAAATCCACAATTATAAAGTGATTATTTGGCATTTCAATCACTAATTTCAGGGAAAAAAACCTAAATAACCTAAAACACTCAAATATCCTAAAACAACGTGTGAAATAAAGAAAAATAAAAATAGAATATGTTCTCGAACAATAATACGAAACAAAGACAAAGAGAATATGTTCTCGAACAATAATACGAAACAAAGACAAAGAGAATATGTTCTAGAACAATAATACAAAACACATCCAACATTTTGAAGTATTTGACTTGTCTTGGTGAACATGCGTCCTTAGCAAATACAATGTAGCAATACCTTCCCCACAAAAAAGAAGACATGTCAGAATATTATGTTTGACACAAACAATCATAAATATGCCAAAATAGCTACTCCATTCAACACATGCACAAGCAATACAACTTAGATGTTGATGGCAAAGTATGGGATAGAAACAAATATCCTAGTTGCTAGTTGTCTCACAAAAATTAATTCAGATTTTTACATATTGGTATGATGTTGTGGTGAAGCTCCCAGTTTCTAACCAAAAGAAAAAGTAATAGTTCAACATAACATACACTGCCAACATGTAACCTAGCCAATGGCTTCATCATATGCCTTATGCCAGGAATTGGATTTTGCATACTAGACCAGTGATAGTTAGGTTCTAAATTTCAACCTGATTATTTTAGACAATGTATGAGCAGCAGTAGAGAAGTCATATAATAGAACTTCCATCACATTATAGTGATTTTGTTGTAGCATTTGTTTTAGTTTTAGGGCTCATGTTTCAAAAAATTTTAACATGGTTTTAAGGTTCCAAAAATATCATGGGAAAGTCTCCCTTATTGTAGTATTTTCAGTATTTGGTGGTAGCTGTCTACTCAACTTAGTGTTCCTAAATTGATGTCATAAATTGTCAACCAGGGCTAGTAAACTGTTGAAGTGAAGTGCACCATATGTGCCCAGGTCTCTGTTTCTCACTACGTTGTGTTTAGTGTTTTTCCAATGTTTTTGATTTTGTGTTTTTATTCTAAGAGGAAAAGAACTAAGTGTTGGTAAAGAGAAGTTGTTGGTCACACTAAAATAGAGAAAAATCTATTCTAAACCATGTATGGCACTTGAGAACAGAAAATGCAATACTTTAACAAGAAAAATAACTCATAGCATGAAATCAATAACTCATAACATGAACTCAGTCCAATTCATTCATTAGAAATATGTTGGAATAATTTGAGAAAAGGATAAGTTTAATGTAATGAGGTTATTCTAAGTAAACAACAATCTACAATATCACAGAGAAAATCTCATCCATGGCTAGTAATTTGTTGGAACACATTTGGAAAAAGATAGTCTGCAACCTAGTGAAGAATTCTACTCTAAATTAACCTATGACACCGAAATTAATCCATTCCACAACTCAAAATATCACTGTTAAACCTCATTCAAGAATTAGAAATCTTTTGGAATAGCTTTGGAAAAAGAGGCAGTTTGTGAAATTATGAGAAGTTGCAGAATAGTCAAGACTTCAAAATGACATTACCAATTCTTGTTCCTATGATGATGATGTATTAGTAGAAATTAAGAACAAGAGTGGTTTGTAAGTAATGAAGGCCATCAATTCTAACTTAACAACTAGAATACAACGGACGAATAAAACTAAAAATAAAATGGATAAAACTAAACTAGAATGCAATCATTCAAACTTGAAATACAGTGAACAGAATTGAACTAGAGTGCTATTAACCTCCAGAGTTTTACAACTAAACTAAAATGCAACTAATCACTGAAATACTACAGCTCTGTCTCATTCGGTGTTAGTGGTATTTTGGAACAATTCATAGAATAAGACTGGCTGTAACATTTGATGTAAATTAGCATAAAAACATAAAGTTCAAAAAACGCAACTAAGCTCTAAAACACCACAGCTAAGTCTCACTCAGTGTTAGTGATATTTTGGAATAATTCGTAAGAATAAGACTAGCTCTAACAATTGATATAATTGAGCACAAAAACGTAAAGTTCAGAAAAAATGCAACTAACTCCTAAAATACTACAGTTAAGTCTCACTCAGTGTTAGTGATATTTTGGAATAATTCGTAAGAATAAGACTAGCTGTAACAATTGATGTAATTGAGCACAAAAACGTAAAGTTCAGAAAAAATGCAACTAACTCCTAAAATACTACAGTTATATCTCATTCAATGTTAGTGATATTTTGGAAAAATTCGTAAGAATAAGACTGACTGTAGCATCCAATGCAAGTGAGTATAAAACACGAAGTTCAAAAAATTGCTTAAGCTAGGATTGCAACAAGGCTAAAGTTACTTATCTAAACAATGTGCACAGAGCTTCTCGGGCAGTAGGGGCCCTCTACCACCGGATTAGCATACAAATATCCTCAAGATTGCCTCAGATCTTGCAATAAAGTGGTATTTCTTTCATTAAAGGAAAAGTATTTCAAAAACAGAGTATTACGGTCTTTTGAGATCTAGCAACAAAACATCAATCTAGCTAGCTGTCTCTCGGTCTTCCGAGTCATTCTTATAAAAGAAATACATAACTACCCTTGAGAAGAAACAGGAACAAGTGTCTTTTTCAATCAAAATCAAATTAGAACTCTTATGGAAGCCTCGTACTTTGTTGGAGACATCTGTAGAGTCCCTGTCCTGGTAGGAATCTGCTTCTTGGCTTTGATCTCTTCCACGTGCATAACCACCTGTAGCTTCTTTCTCAAACTTTGTAGAGAGAAATAAATGATGTGGGAGTGTTGTGGAATTCAACCATATGCGTTTTCCCTTGTAGTGACACCTGTAACTTGTGAGAACATGAAGATAGCTGCGGAATAGGCGACTGGTTACAGAATGGCTGCATTCTATAGCTGAGTCTAGTAAAAAATTACTACAACAACAAAACTATGAAAATATAGCAAGTCAGTCGTTGTATGCATTCCTAAAGTGACTTTAATCAATCCTATTGACCATTTAAGCCTGTAATTGATAAGGGACAAAGGAAATGAAGTGAAATTTGGTGAAGGGAAAGGACATCTTTGGGGCTCAACAGTAGCCTCCATGAACAGTTTGACATCAATAATATTGTTATAATACAATTGTTTTTAATAGCATGTTTTCATCCTCCATGGTCTCCAAACAAAGCAAACAGATCACCATCCAAGCATAAATATAACTCGACATATAAGATCAACTTTTGCTGGGAGGATGTGAGGTCATGTAACATACTCTTGTAGGATTATGAGGCAATATGAAGATGATATATAGAATAAAATGACCGTAGATTCGATGGCAGCATGTGAAGAGCCCTAAATAGAAGATACAACAATAGATATATCCTTTGATTGGTGGTTCTCTGGAACCCAATAATGTTGGTCTTTCCAATGGTTGATACCTCCAACTGTGGTAAATTTTCACCAACAAATAGAACTAGGGTTAATGACAGCACGATTATGGCTCTGATACCAATGTTTGGACAGATAGGGCAACATGAAAACAAGTATAAAAATATAGGTGCAATCAACAAATGTTTCCAACAATGATGTGGGGTTTTAGGGAATCTTGTTGTGGGATAATTTAAGGGATTTCAGACAACTTTTCAGCCTTGTGAAAAACAATAATATTTATTACTTGTTTGTGACTACATCTAGGGTCATTGTAAGCAAATTATAGCCAACAATAAAACTCTAAATACCCATCAATCAGAACAGTTCATCTTTCCTTCAAGCAAGAACCAATTTAAATCTTCATGTGTCTTCACCTTACAGAAATTTTGTGGCAGAAATGGTGGTGGTAAAAAATATCATAAGGGCTGTTAATATCTAGTGAATTTTTTTTTTTTGAAACCCTTGGAAACATACAACGAACCCTTGAACAAAGGCACTAGAACCTTTGTGAAATCCTTAGGTAGCATTTGAATTGGACATCAATATGTCATTATAAACATTGGAGTGCTTTGGTATTCAGAGGCATTTCAAGAGCCCTTTTCATATCTTACTTGGAGTGGTTTGTGGGTATACCTCTTGTTGTTGGGTGTTCCTAGACTAGATCCTAGCAATCTAAAGCATGTATCAAATCCTAGTAATCTGTTGGGTGTTCCTAGTAACTTGTTGGTTGTATCAGATCCTAGACCAGCAGGTGTTCCTCCTCGGCAACATACATTCCTTAATTCATAGAGAATAGCGTGAGGAAAAGGAGACCTTGAACCACATGTATATGCATAACCTTATGTTTGACCATTAGCTTGAGTACAACAGCCTGAAATAGGTCCAGCCTCCTCATCTTAGATATTATATAGGCTTTACTTAGACAGTGTAGTTGATAAATGGGTTTCAACTGACCAACAGTTTACACCCAAAACCACAATTTGAACTTAGTTCAGGCTAGCAATGGAAAAATTGGATCTTCTAATCATCCAAAAGGTTATAGAATTTCAAAATTCTAATTGCCTCTTGGCCAAGAAAATCCAATCCTTTGAGTGTAGGAACCTCTCTTTTTTTATAAAAAGGCAAGGTTATACAGGTGATAGAAAATTGCTTGGTTATATAGGTGGCAGAAAGGTCAGAAAGAAATTTGGCCAGCCCAACTTTAGAAATGGCATCCACAAAACTATGTTGCATTAGTTTAGGTCCTTCAATCTACAAACAACAAAAATGTACTACTCTAGGGTTTTTTCAAGGTGTTGAATCCATATATGTAGTCAAAATTCCATTTTAAATAACAAAATTAAGATTTGGCCAAAAAAAAATTTGGGGTAATAAGACAAAAACTCAAAAATGTAACATGTTTGGATTCCAAAGATTACATTTTTTGGTAGCCACAGTGCATGGGTTGTCTATAGTTGCACACAATCCCTGTTATGTCTTACACCATGACCTTATCTTAAGGCATACAGACACACCCTAGTCTAGTATTGAATATGTGAGTCTCTCTATATATATCATTGAATGTTCTGCTTTAGCTTATCCATCCATCCCTTGATCAGTCAATCAATTGATGATGGTGAAAGTGTCATCCATTCTCTTGCATTTTTGGTGCATTAAGGTTTTCATTCAACTCTGCAAATTCCATGCTAGCAGTCAAGGGCACAAATGGGAATTGAATCCAAGAAATTTGGAAGGGAAAGGCAAGTTGGCTCATTATGGTCATCCCTACAGAAAGATCAATGCCCCAAGTTTCTTTTAACTTCGCAGAGGCGATCTGTATATAAATCTAACCAAATGGGGAGCTACCCTCGTCTCCCTCGCTCTCCTTGATGCTAAAGGTAATCATCCCTAAACCTTACCCTTCAACTACTTTACCATCATTTACTCAAAGGGAGCTAGCTCATTAAGTATTGGTATTTATGCATTCAAGCCATCTAGTAGACGTACTTCTTGGCTATGAAAATATTGCCTCATACATGGTATGTATTTACATTTCCCTTTGGAAATTAGTACTGCCATCATATGCTAGAATTTTAAGATAAATTTACAGTTTCTACTCACATATTGGAATGGATCTCAAATGTATGTGTTACCATGGGGAATATGAGATTGTTTATTAATGCAGAACATGAGCTCTAGTAGACCTTACTTTGGTGCGTTGGTGGGTAGTGTAGCCAACCGTATCAAGGATGGAGAATTCACACTAAATGGGAAAACATATCAACTTCCTAATAACGATGACAACAACACACTCCATGGTGAAAATCTGCCTTTTATATTCTGCATGCATGTTTTATCCAGCTAACTAGAGCCCTATAATGACCACTAATCAGGAATAAAATCTCTCTTTTTCTACATATGTATGTTTGTTTGTGGAGGTATAGAGCACTACTATTTCAGGTAACATATGTGTAGTTTGATGATCTGAATGAATGAAGGAGGGCTGAGAGGCTTTGAAAATGTCCTGTGGGAAGTGAAGGAGCAGAAAGGCTTTGACATGCAGAATTTTATATGACAAAAAGAGTCTTTGAGCCACAAAGGAGGGATCTAACATAATTTTGTTGATCCCATACAACTATCAAGTGTTCAACAAACGAGGTGTTAAAACAAGTGTGCACTACAACAGAAGATACAACAAGTACCGCTATATTGTATGGTGTTCCTATCAAGCGCTGAGGCCCAGACTTAACCATAAAATTGTCCCCCTGTATCAGTCTTAAAATTGGTTTAAATAAATGCCAAAAATGATGCACAGGTCGGCTCAAATCAGTATGTCGGCTCCTTAATCAAAATACATGACTGTTCAGTTCATACACAAACAACTATAAATAACTAGTCATGCTCATCATTTTGGAATGAAAAATTCGGTAAAAAATATAGTGAGAATTCAGAGATAAAACAGAGGCCAAGGAGATTAAAAGGGAGATCATAATTACAACATTTTGGGCTAGAAGGATATATCTCTTGCAGACCTATTTCCACCTGTGGGAAAAAAAAATTTCAGAACTGAATTTAGGCCTGAAATTTCGGCCCTATCAAAGCCTGAAATTTCAGCCCTAACAGGCCTGTAACTTCGGCCTTTCTAGAAGCTCGGACCTGAGACTCTTCTCTGCAACTTAGACCCTTCTAATTTGGACCTGTGGTGAAATATGTGACCTTGCAACAGTCTTGTAATTCGGATCTATAGTGGCAGTTTTGAAGACAAATTCAGACCTGCAGATATCTGTTTTTTATTTATTAAGGTTCCCTCAAATTCATACTAGTGGAAAAGTATATATGGAGAAGCAGAGTGCTAGGCTGGGATAATCACATCTATGGGAGCTCAATTATCATTACACAGGATTGTTACCCTACAAACTCAGATTGTAGAAATTACAGTTTCAGTTAAATGAATTTGGAGGCTCAGATCGGTGTTGAAGAAGCTCAGACTACTAACTGTGGAGCTTGGGTTAGCTCAGACCTGTGTGACTATTTCAAGCTTGGTTGAAGGCTTGGTTTTGGAAAAAAATAGTGGTAATACGGTGGGTTCAGATTTTGGATTAAATTATGTGGAGAGGCTCGAAGGTGCTCAGACTTGTGGCTGTCCTGTGGTAGCTTGAAGTGTAACCTTGGACTATATTACAATCATCTAGAAGCTGCTGGGAAAGGTGTAGTCTTGTAAAAGGTTGAGTTGAAGCTTAGACCTATTGAAATGTGCTGTAAAAGGAAAAAGCTCAGAACACTAACCTCGGTGTGTGAACAATCATCACTTTATCTCGGGCTACAGTTGGATAGACCTCACCACATTGAATAATTGTTGCCTCAGACCTATGACAGATCAGAGACACATGGAGTAAGGACATGGAGTCACTTGGAGAAGCCTTTGGAACCTTTGGATTCTAGTCTTCTGAGCAAACGTTGATAAGAACTTAAAGAAGTCTTGAAGCAAACTTGAGGACTTGAAGAAGATTCTTGGAAGTGTATTGAAGGCAGCTGTAAGAGATATTTGTTGAGATTTTGTAGATCTATTAAGGACAGTGAAGTCAAATCCACTCTTGGTATTTCCAACAGTGAGGCTGTATATTCCCAAAAGGATAATGCAGAAAATAAGGCAGTTTCAATACCCTAACCAGGGTCAAGAGTATTACATACGCTATCAAGATTCATCTGAAAAGAGACACATAAATGTGACCCAAAAGGTATATTCAAAACTCTGGGTATTTTTGCTAGAGATAGAACATTGTTTGTGCTATCTTATGTCAAAGCTTCATGTGCCCTAATCTTCTGTTCTTGTGATAATGAAGATTGGGAAAAATTTTAGTCATTGTAAATACAATGTTTGGAAAGTGTTTGAACAATCATAACAATAATGTAACTATAATTCATGACATCTACATCTAAAGAAAATCTGTGCCCTATATTGTGGGGCCTTGGGGAAAATTTCTGAGTGAGTTCTAGTTTTTGGAATGATGGGAATATCGAGCCCTGATCTGAGCAGAAAACAATAATTGAAGAATCCTCCTAGGACCTCAAATCAGTCTTTGTAAGTTCTTGGTAAGGGTGATTTCCTAAGACTAATAATTGAAGCCTAATCTGAAAACCTTCTAATTCAAAAGAAAATCACTATGATAGAGGAGACAGTGAGTCATTGGATTGGTAAGCAATATGAAAGCACGCTTGAAACATTGCGGCTCTGAATGTATAGAGGCGTGAAGTAGACAACAGTGGTTTGATATTCTGTCCTGAAGAAGTCATTCCACCCTCTTGAAGAATTGAACTCCTCATCTGATGTGCAAATATTTGTCTACATGAAAATTCTGTGGTAAATCTGACCCTAACATTTCAAAATATTTCAATGGAATCAACAGTAAAGGATATCACCTTTGTCTTGTTTTATGCCGTCTCAAATCTATGAAATAAGGTTTATCATCTCACAGCAAAAAGCTCATGACCTTGCTCTCAGCCTCCTACAGTAAGAAGAGTATTTGCTGACTTGTGGAGATAGTATGAGTCTCACTGAAATAAGAAAAATGACTTCAACGCACATATATATTTATATATACATACACAATCTGATCTACTTGAGCCTGTGGAGAATTTTGATTTACAGTTGCAATACTGTAATTAAATAAGTCTATACCAAAACCCTAGGAAAGTTGTAGACACGGAAATCATTTTTTTAAATTCATCTTGAAGCCATGTATCAACCTCATTGAAAGAAGCAATCCTGGAAGATCATCTCAGGCTTTTATAGTTGGGGCAAATATTTGTATAAGGTGACAATGAAGTATGGATCAACAATATTGTGGGCACTATTCTTGGCAGGCATCCTCAATGGCACATTTTTCATGAGTAGACATCTTCAAGGATTGCATGAGTACATCGCCAGTCCTGAGGACTTGATGAGCAGCTGGTTAAATTGTTGATTATGAGATTATGATGCCACTAATACCCTTTTATTTGTTTTGCAAGGACTATTTCTTGGTTCTGTTGGAGCAGCCTCAAAAACAGTTTGAATATCACTCATATCCTGTTGGTAGAAAATGCATTGGTGCCTTCTTATCCAAGGTATTTTAAATACAAGAAAGTTGAAGGTTAGTGATCCTCCCTTTTGCTATTTTAAAATATCTTAGTTCCTATTTATCACTTTATGAGTATGTTGGCTACAGGATGGGATTCAGATTTATTTGGAGTCCATGTTATAGTCCATGATATCGAAATAATCTCCTTTTACTCTTCTTATTGTATTGGTTTATTTGTCTAAACAGAATCTTTTATGATTTCTATTTGCATATGACTAGTATCAATGATGTTAAGGAGGGTTTATCTCACTCAGGGTGCCATATGTAAGCAAGTGACCAATTACTCTCTGCTTGGTTTTGTTAATGGATTTGTTTGTGTAGACCTTCTTTTTTAATAGAAAAAAACATCTTATATATACAAGAATTACAACAACAAAACAAAAAGCAGAAGGATATATAAAAGGGAGCTTATAGTCTCTTGTTTGTTTCCTTGAAATACATATCTTGGGGAAATCCACTAGGCACTCCCCTCATTCCAAGCACAGTAATTAGGGTAAAATAGGATTCTTCAAGGCTTGCTATAGCAAAATGTAACACCTTAGTGCAAAGCTTCACTAAGTACTCTAGCTCAAGGGCAACATAGGCATCAGTCACCACTTTCACCTTAGTAGCTACTCCTCTGCTGTTCTATGGATGGATGTCCCCACAATGGAGGCTATCTCAAAAAATCTTGGAGATTAAGTAACCCGAGAATTCTTAGGATAAATAAATTTCAAGGATTCTACTAAATACACACCAAATTCCAAGGATATTATTCGATAAGTAGAGTGGAAAAACTCATACTAGTGGACAAGTATATATGGAGAAGCAGAGTGCTAGGCTCGGATAAGCACATATGTGGAAGCTCGATTATCATTACAGAGGACTATTACCCTACAAACTCAGATTGTAGAAATTACAGTTTCAGTTAAATGAATTTGGAGGTTCGGATCAGTGTTGAAGAAGCTCAGACTACTAACTGTGGAGCTTGGGTTAGCTCGGACCTGTGTGACTGTTTCAGGCTCGGTTGAAGGCTTAGTTTTGGACAAAAATAGTGGTAATACAGTGGGTTTATATTTTAGAATAAATTCTGTGCAGAGGCTTGAAGGTGCTCGGACCTGTGGCTATCTTGTGGTAGCTTGAAGTGTAATCTTGGACTATATTACAGTCATCTGGAAGCTGCTGGGAAAGGTGTAGTCCTGTAAAAGGTTGAGTTGAAGCTCGGACCTATTGAACTGTGGTGTAAAAGGTAGAAACTCAAAACACTGACCTCAATTTGTGAACAATCATCACTTTATCTCGGGCTACAGTTGGATAGACCTCACCACATTGAATAAGTGTTGCCTCAGACCTATGACAGATCAGAGACACATGGAGTATGGACAAATTCGGTTTATTGAACAATTAAATAATTCGGACCTGCTATCACTCTGGACTCAACTTCTAGAATCAGCATTTAAAGAACAATACTTCTTTGATATATGTTGTTGTAACACCACTTCTGGACAACGTGCCATTTTTTGGGCAACATTATTTGTGGGTAGCTAGTGGCAATCTTTGAGAATTTTTTGGAGTAGTTTGGAAGGATATTATTTGGAGAACTCAGACTTAAGGATAGTCACTCGGAGAAGCCTTTGGAACCTTTGGATTATAGTCTTCTGAGCAAACGTTGATAAGAACTTAAAGAAGTCTTGAAGCAAACTTGAGGACTTGAAGCAGATTCTTGGAAGTGTATTGAAGGCAGCTGTAAGAGACCTTTGTTGAGATTGTGCAGATCTATTAAGGGCAGTGAATTCAAAGCCCTTCTCAGTATTTCCAACGTGAGGCTGTATATTCCCAAAAGGATAATGCAGAAACTAAGGCGGTTTCAAAACCCTAACCAGGGTCAAGAGTATTACCTACACTGTCAAGATTCATCTGAAAAGAGACACATAACTGTGACCCAAAAGCTATATTCAGAACTCTGGGTATTTTTGCTAGGGATAGAACATTGTTTGTGTTGTCTTATGTCAAAGCTTCATGTGCCATAATCTTTTGTTCTTGTGATAATGAAGATTGGGAAAAAATTTAGTCATTGTAAATACAATGTTTGGAAAGTGTTTGAACAATCATAACAACAATGTAACTATAATTCATGACATCTACATCAAAATAAAATCTGTGCCCTAGATTGTGGGGCCCTGGGGAAAATTTCTGAGTGAGTTCTAGTTTTTGGAATGATGGGAATATCGAGCCCTTATCTGAGCAAAAAACACTAATTGAAGAAGCCTCCTAGGACCTCAGATCAGTCTTTGTAAGTGCTTGGTAAGGTTGATTTCCTAAGGCTAATAATTGAAGCCTAATCTGGAAACGTTCTAATTCAAAAGAAAAGAACTAAAACAGAGGAAACAGTGAGTCATTGGATTGGTAAACAATATGAAAGCATGCTTGAAAAATTGCGGCTCTGAATGTATAGAGGCGTGAAGCAGACAACACTCGTTTGAGATTCTGTCTTGAAGAAGTCATTCTACCCTCCTGAAGAATTGAACTCCTCATCTGACGTGCAAATATTTGTCTACATGAAAATTCTGTGGTAAATCTGACCCTAACATTTCAAAATATTTCAATGGAATCAACAGTAAAGGATATCACCCTTGTCTTGTTTTATGCTATCTCAGATCTATGAAATAAGGTTTATCATCTCACAACAAAAAGCTCATGACCTTGCTCTCAGTCTCTTACAGTAAGAAGAGTATTTGCTGACTTGTGGAGATAGTATGAGTCTCACTGAACTAAGAACAATGAATTCAACGCACATATATATTTATATATACATACACAATATGATCTACTTGAGCCTGTGGAGAATTTTGATTTACAGTTGCAATACTGTAATTGAATAATTCTATACCAAAACCCTACGAAATTCACATCAGTGAATATTTGGTTACGTTGAAAAAAGAGAGGAAAGTTTCAGACACAAAAATCATTTTTTGAAATTCATCTTGAAGCCATGTATCAACCTCGTTGAAAGAAGAAATCCTGGAAGATCATCTCAGGCTTGTATAGTTGGGGAAAATATGTGTATAAGGTGACAATGAAGTATGGATCAACAGTATTGTGGGCACTATTATTGGTAGGCATCTTCAGTGGCACATTTTTCATGAGTAGAGATCTTCAGGGATTGCATGAGTACATCGCCAGTCCTGAGGACTTGATGAGCAGCTGGTTAAATTGCTGATTATGAGATTATGATGCCACTAGTACCCTTTTATTTGTTTTGCATGGACTATTTCTTGGTTCTGTTGGAGCAGCCTCAAAAAGAGTTTGAATATCACTCATATCCTGTTGGTATCAAATGCATTGGTGCCTTCTTATCCAAGGGATTTTAAATACAAGCAAGTTGAAGGTTAGTGATCCTCCCTTTTTCTGTTTTAAAATAGCTTAGTTCCTATTTATCACTTTGTGAGTATGTTGGCTACAGGATGGGATTCAGATTCATTTGGAGTCCATGTTATAGTCCATGATATCAAAATAGTCTCCTTTTACTCTTCTTATTGTATTGGTTTAAACTTTATTTGTCTAAACAGAATCTTTTATGATTTCTATTTGCATATGACTAGTATCAATGATGTTAAGGAGGGTTTATCTCACTCAGGGTGCCATATGTAAGCAAGTGACCAATTACTCTCTACTTGGTTTTGTTAATGGATTTGTTTGTGTAGACCTTCTTTTTTAATAGAAAAATACATCTCATATATACAAGAATTACAATAGCAGAACAAAAAGCGGAAGGATATATAAAAGGGAGATTATATTATCTTGTTTGTTTCCTTGAAATACATATCCTGGGGAAACCCACTAGGCACTCCCCTCATTCCAAGGATAGTACTTAGGGTAAAATAGGATTCTTCAAGGCTTGCTACAACGAAATGTAACACCTTAGTGCAAAACTTCACTAAGTACTCTAGCTCAAGGGCAACATAGGGATCAGTCACCACTTTCACCTTAGTAGTTTCTCCTCTGCTATTCTATGGATGGATGTCCCCACAACAAAGGCTATCTCAGAAAATCTTGGAGATTAAGTAACCCGAGAATTCTTAGGCTAAATACCTTTCAAGGATTCTACTAAATACACACCAAATTCCAAGGATATTATTCGATAAGCAGAGTGGACAAACTCATACTAGTGGACAAGTATATATGGAGAAGCAGAGTGCTAGGCTGAGATAAGCACATCTGTGGAAGCTCGATTATCATTACAGAGGATTGTTACCCTACAAACTCGGATTGTAGAAATTACAGTTTCAATTAAATGAATTTGGAGGCTCGGATCAGTGTTGAAGAAGCTCAGACTACTAATTGTGGAGCTTGGGTTAGCTCGGACCTGTGTGACTGTTTCAAGCTTGGTTGAAGGCTTGGCTATGGACAAAAACAGTGGTAAATAGTGGGTTCAAATTCTAGAATAAATTATGTGGAGAGGCTCGAAGGTGCTCGGACCTGTGGCTGTCTTGTGGTAGCTTGAAGTGTAATCTTGGACTATATTAGAGTCATTTGGAGGCTGCTGGGAAAGGTGTAGTCATGTAAAAGGTTGAGTTGAAGCTCAGACCTATTGAACTGTGGTGTAAAAGGTAGAAACTCATAAACTGATCTCGGTGTGTGAACAATCATCACTTTATCTCGGACTACAGTTGGATAGACCTCACCACATTGAATAAGTGTTGCCTCAGACCTATGACAGATCAGAGACACATGGAGTAAGGAAAAATTCGGTTTATTAAACAATTAAAGAATTTGGACTTGATATCACTCTGGAATCAACTTTCGAAATCAGCATTTAAAGAACAAGACTTATTTTATATATGTTGTTGTAGCACCACTTCTGGACAACGTGCCATTTTTTGGGCAAAATTATTTGTGGGTAGCTGGTGGGAATCTTTGAGAATTTTTTGGAGTAGTTTGGAAGGCTATTATTTGGAGAACTCAGACTTAAGGATAGTCACTTGGAGAAGCCTTTGGAACCTTTGGATTATAGTCTTTTGAGCAAACATTGATAAGAACTTAAAGAAGTCTTGAAGCAAACTTGAGGACTTGAAGTAGATTCTTGGAAGTGTATTGAAGGCAGCTGTAAGAGACCTTTGTTGAGATTGTGTAGATCTATTGAGGACAATGAAGTCAAAGCCCCTCTCAGTATTTCCAACAGTGAGGCTATATATTCGCAAAAGGATAACGCAGAAAATAAGGCAGTTTTAATACCCTAACCAGGGTCAAGAGTATTACCTACACTGTCGAGATTCATCTGAAAAGAGACTCATAAATGTGACCCAAAAGGTATATTCAGAACTCTGGGTATTTTTTCTAGGTATAGAACATTGTTTGTGTTGTCTTATGTCAAAGCTTCATGTGCCCTAATCTTTTGTTCTTGTGATAATGAAGATTGGGAAAAATTTTAGTCATTGTAAATACAATGTTTGGACAATGTTTGAACAATCATAACAATAATGTAACTATAATTCATGACATCTACATCGAAAGAAAATATGTGCCCTAGATTGTGGGGCCTCGGGGTAAATTTCTGAGCGAGTTCTAGTTTTTGGAATGATGGGAATATCGAGCCCTAATCTGAGCAGAAAACGGTGATTGAAGAAGCCTCCTAGGACCTCAGATCAATCTTTGTAATTTCTTGGTAAGGGTGATTTCCTAAGGCTATTAATTGAAGCCTAATCTGGAAACGTTCTAATTCAAAAGAAAAGCACTACAACAGAGGAGATAGTGAGTCATTGGATTGGTAAACAATATGAAAGCACGCTTGAAACATTGTGGCTCTGAATGTATATAGGCGTGAAGCAGACAGCACTTGTTTGAGATTATTTCTTGAAGAAGTCATTCTACCCTCCTGAAGAATTGAACTCCTCATCTGATGTGCAAATATTTGTCTACATGAACATGCTGTGGTAAATCTGACCCTAACATTTCAAAATATTTCAATGGAATCAACAGTAAAGGATATCACCCTTGTCTTGTTTTATGCCATCTCAGATCTATGAAATAAGGTTTATCATCTCACAACAAAAAGCTCATGACCTTGCTCTCAGTCTCCTACAGTAAGAAGAGTATTTTTTGACTTGTGGAGATAGTGTGAGTCTCACTGAAATAAGAACAATGACTTCAGCGCACATATATATTTATATATACATACACAATCTGATCTACTTGAGCCTGTGGAAAATTTTGATTTACAGTTGCAATACTGTAATTAAATAAGTCTATACCAAAACCCTCGGAAATTCACATCAGTGAATATTTGGTTACATTGAAAAAAAAAAGAGAGGAAAGTTTCGGACACGGAAATCATTTTTTGAAATTCATCTTGAAGCCATGTATCAACCTCACTAAAAGAATTTATAACCACCGAAAACACAAATAAAATAGGTGAAGCTCGACTACTTAATAATACTTACTAATCAGACTACATTAGAACATCCTATTCATCTATTCATTCCTCAATCCGTCAATCCTTACCTCATTCATTGGTGAAGCCAGCGATCCCAGCCATCCATCCCACGAATACCAGTCTATTTTGCTACTTGACTGGTGGGATTTTCATCATAGTGGCAATATCAATCGAGCCTCTTGGATGAAGGTGAGTAGGTAAAGGCTGAAGGACAATGACGAATTAATATAGTTTACTATGGCCAAATTCGGAGTTCTTGAACATGTTTTATGCTCCGAATTGCATCAAAAGCCCCAAATTAGGAGAAGAAGATTTCAAATAAAGATCAAAAAAGAGTGAACCAAGATCTGATATAATAAGTTCGGGTTAAAAATCTAGTGGATTGGATAGAAGAATTGAATGTCAAAAAGGGGTATGGAATCTGCGGCGAAATCATAAAAATTATGAGCAGAGAAGGAGCACCGAACTCTGTCCCAGACCTGGCAAGGAGAATATCGGCGGGAAAATAAATTTTATTAGGTCGATTTAAATTTTATAGTAGCCACCAAATTATATTTTGATAGGTAGTCAAATAAATTGCTATGGTCGGTTAGGTTTTTATGTGAGTAAAAATAATGTTAAACTAATTAGAATATTAATCAAAAGTATATTATACTTCTCTAATATAAGTAAGAATCCTAATTAATCAAAATTATATTATATCTCTTTAATATAAGTAAGAATGTTCATATAAAGAGGGAAAATGAACATGAGCTTGGAAATATCTATCAACCTTTAAGGTAGTGAAAATTATCTTTAAATCTATGAATAATGTTATCAATAAATTTAAGTAGGTATAGTTAGTTTCTTATTTTTGAGGAAGTTCATTTAGAGCTTAAAAATACCCAATTAGAATCCCTTCACATGTGTTGTTAAGAGAGACATGGGATAAATTTTGATTAAAGGAATTAAGGGGTACAATAAGATCAATGTATAGCACCTACTCAAATCACCAAGAATATATCCAAACCATCAAGATGACACACTTCTCTGAGAAAAATTATGAAACACCATGGAATAACTTGGACTAAAACTTATATTCAATCAATCAATAGTTAGAACATAGTGTTTAAGTGAACACAATAAAGATAGTACACATTGGACATAATATCATATACACATGGATCATACATATCCAACTAAATGTGGTAGCTAAAGGAACTTTTTCCTACACATAGTGTCCTAGATGGCTAAGGCAAGGTGTCATCAAACCAATGATACATTCATGAATTACATATAGATCCATATAGCTTAGATGAAAAATGATCAATGTGACAAGAATCGTAGGGGTTGAGATGACAATAAAATTTTAAAATATCCTCTAAAAGCCCATATAGAAAATGGGGTAACATATCCTATGACATCCAACTTGTGATATATGGTGGGAAAACCTTAAAGTATATCTGAAGAAAGATGTCTCGTTGAGGTCTAGGTCAAGAAGAGGTACAATGCCTCACTAATTTGGTAGTTGAAGAAGTTTAAATCCTGGTTTGTCAATTTGGCCCTAAGTAGGCAGGGAAATATAGAAGGAGGTGACCCCCTTGGAAGAGCTCTAAAGGGGAAGGGCACATAAGGCCTTATATAAAGATCTAAATCCAAGTACCTCCCTCATAAAAAGTTCTAGACACGTATTTAAAGAATGTAGATAACGACTCGTCCAAATGTTGATAAAGACAATAGAACATCCCTTGAATCTCATAATAAATGGTGGCATCTACAAATGGAAATGCTAGAAGATGTTATTAAGAAGAGGAAGGTCATTATGATTTGTTTCAACTCAACGCGAATGTAAACCCACTTTGAACACACCAAGGGAGATATGAAGGGCAGCATCTGATACTCTTGAGTGTATGTGGTTAAACAAAAAGGCCCCCTTTCATTTGCATGAAGTGTTCCTGATACAAATCCATGTCAAATTCGAGGCCCTAAAAAGATAAAGTCCAAGTAAATTGAATTTATTGTCTATAAATAACCTCTCTAACAACCTGACACAAACATATAATGATTTCATTTACATTTGAGGTGTAAATCACTTGAATTGTGTTACAACTTTAATCGCTCCCCAACAAAAATGTGCCATGCTTCCTTGTGATGATGCTTCAACCCTATTGGAGAACAACCTCACAATGTAAAAGGAATTTAAACATTATGTAACTTTAATAGTGCCCCACATTCACCCTTTGGCTCACTACCCATGGTTAATTTGAGGTTATTTCAAGCACTGATGTGGATAATATCATTTTATTTTCTCTTATGTATAGTATTCTACATTGACACAATTGAGTTTGTTTAACAAACAAAATATTTATATTGAGGGTTTACTCCTTGTGCATTAGGGCTAGATAGACCTTGTCTTTATGAGTGATCTATTAGTTTCCAACTCCTTATTCCTTCAAATTTTGCACGTCGTTAGGCCCAATACACCTACTCTTATACTAGTTTTTTTTTCCTTCACAAGCACAAGACTTGGGGCTCTTCTTTGATATTCACCTAACAACCCTCCAACTGTACTTGGAATACTATTAATTTTCCCAACCATGGTCAATTATTTTACTGATCTAATGCCCACAACACTGCCCTCATCTAGGGATCTTCAAAATTTCCACCTAATAGTGATTTGACTGCTCTCAAAATCACTATTTTTGTGTACCAATTTCTTTGTTGTCCAATCTATGAACAAATCTGAACTACGCCTCTTATCATCCTTCTAACACTTTGTATATGCTTTAAATAGGGTCACAAAACATCCACTAAAAGTTGTTTGACTAATTGTTTATAGCTTGCTTCAGATATCTGTCCAAAACTCTTTAGACAATCCACCAAAATCAACTCCTCTTCATGTCCATCCATTCCTCATAATATGCCACAATTATTCTACCCAATATTCTACTCAGGTTCCACCTTCCTTTGTATTTTCTATCTTTGCACATACTTTTGCAAACCATCTTCCAAATTTGTGGTATATATTGCAGAGATAAACCTCTCTCCAAGGGTCCTGACCCTCTTCTTCTACACATATTTGTCACGGTCTTAAGGGCATACCTTATGGATTGAACATGTTAGGAAACCTCATTAACTACGGCATTATACTTCTATTCAAATTGTCTTAGAATAAACCCTATCCACCCATAGAAAAAATAACAACTCTTACCTCCATAAGAGACACAACGTAGCTCATATGGACCCATAGATTCAGGGAACTTTGTTAACTGAATTAGGGTTTAAGGGTTTAAAGTTTTAGGGTTTAAGGGGTTAGGGGTTAAGGGTTTATAGGTTTACGGTTTAGGGGGTTAAATGGGTTAGGGGTTAAGGGTTTAGGGGTTAGGGGTTAAGGGTTTAGAGGTTTATGGTTTAGGGGTTAAATGGGTCAGGGGTTTAGAGGTTTAGGGGGTTAAATGGGTTAGGGGTTGGGAATTTGTGTTTAAGGGGTTAGGAGTTAAGATGATAGTTTCATTTGTCTCTGTTTGTGCACAATAGTTGCTTATTCTTTGCGTTTCAATGTAACAATTTTGTAAGTATTTTTGCTTGTTGCCATGTCTTCTTTATTTATTAATTTATACTATTTGTTAGCCATTTCTTTACACTTATTGATGAAAATTTCTATTAAAATAAAACCAAATGTATGTTCAATCTCCAGTTTCAAACTCAGCCACAGTGTTGTCACACAATTTAAGTACGGAGAATGGCCATCTGATGAAGTCTTAATAAACAGACTGCACCTCATGACTCCTCCAGAAAATCTTAAGTTTGAGTGTCCCACATTCATGAGAAATTTGGCTCTAATACTCTTGCTCCACCTGACTGTGTCCTGGAAATACCCTTGTTTATTGCAAAAACATCCTAATTTTGTCGACCTTGTCCCTTAACAGACTAAGGAAACATATGTGACTGAGAGGAATGGAAAGGACTACAAGATTGAAGAGAGTACAAAAGACTACGATGGTTTAAAGGATAAGCTTGAAGAATGTAGCAGTGTTGAAACAACTAAAAGTTGTCCCAAACAAATAGTTGATAATGCGAAACCTTCTTCTGTACTATTCAAGCAAGACTACATTCATGTGAGAGAAAGAAGAGGCCAAGCGACTGATAGGTATAGGCTGGAAGATAGGGTATGGTTCCCTCTTTTTGATGGAATATTTGATCTAAATTTTTTCTATCAAAGATTAACCATTTTAACCTTGCCAACAAGGCGTAATTAACCCAATCGTAGGTCCCACTATGTCATGATATATATTAACTCTAGATATATATGAGAAGGAATAATAAAGACATAGATTGATAGAGGTGGCGAGACAAGGGGAGTCACAAGGGAGAGATAGAGATAAACTAAAGGAGAGGGGAGAGAAGGAATGGAGAGAGAAAGAGAGGGAGAGGAGTGAGAGAGTTAGAGAAGGGTAAGAGAGGGATATAGTGACACAAAGATGGAAGGGGGGCAGAAAGAAGGATATAGGGAGGGATATAGTGAGAGGATTGGAGGGTTGAGAGAGAGAGAGAGAGGGGACGAGAGAGCGAGGTAGGAGAGAAAGGGAGAGAGAAGAAGTACAATGTATTAAAACAATAAATATATTAGGCCCACTCTACACAAATCTGCAATCTGAGAATTCAGGATAAATAGAGCAGGCTCCAACAACAACTACATAGAAGTCTTTATTACTCAAATAGAAGAATGTAACAGCAATTTTTCATCTCACAAAGTCTCCTACTACAACCTAAAAGCTAACAGTACTCACTCTTATTATCTATTTCTACAAATGTCTAACTATTGTGCCCATCCTTTTCATTTATAAGTTAAGAGAAGGTGATGTTAGAAAACAGTCTAATGATAGCGTTAGTGGTGCATCTCCCTTGAGCATGAACAACTCCCTCATAACTTTTCCTTGTAGATATAACTCCTCTCCTGAAGGTGCCTCATTCCATAAGTGTGCACTCATGAATGCACCTGAGATGATGATGTTAATCTCCTCAGCTAGTGTGTCATACTTGGTGGGTGTGACCAAACAACTAATTCTTCTATCCTCGAAGGTGTCGTTATAAGATTCTAGTTGTATTTAAGAATCTTTCTGACTGGTGCACCAGAATCTAGCCCTGCAATCCTGGTGCTACTCAACTTCTCAAGGTTGAGGTGAGACCAACTCAGACCAACTAGGTAATCTAACACCCTTGAGAAAAAAAAAAAATTCCAATAACCCAATA
Organism: Pinus albicaulis; assembly: GCA_034641835.2. Lineage (NCBI taxonomy): Eukaryota > Viridiplantae > Streptophyta > Pinopsida > Pinales > Pinaceae > Pinus > Pinus albicaulis. Next base: position 777,394,273 of record CM076583.1, on the reverse strand, counting down.
TTCTTCCCCAACTTGTCAAACTTCCCCTTTGTTAGGAGCTTTGTCAAACTATTAACCATATGCAACTTTTTCAGAATGTGGTCCAACACTACTAACTCCTAATGAACTTGGAATCTTAGGAAATTGTATTGAATATCAATGTGTTTGAAATGGTCATGACACATTGGATTTTCATAGAGCTTGATGTAACTTGGATTCTCACAAGAGACAATAGTGGGCTTCAACAAATGATTGGTTGACTCTACAATCAAGTTTCAAATCTAGATAGTTTCATAATAAGTATATGAAACTGCCATATACTTTGCTTCAATGGAACTGAATGCAATTGTTGCTTTCTTCTTGTTGATTTAATAAAATTTATTTATAAAATGATAATAATGATGTTTAAAATGAGCCTTATGATGGTATATTTATACACATTTATTGTTCACGAGGTGTAGTGGTATGTTTATAACATCACTACCCTTGAAAGCTTTGTCTTGAAAGCACAGTAATTAGAATTTTCTTTAGTTAAGCACATTTTTGTGGTGGAATGAAGTTTATCAGATATCTATTTATACTTTGTAGAGGTTTGACTTTGTTTGTCCTTTGAGTATTGGTGAGGTTTCTTTGTATTTTTTGCATCATAGTCTAAAGTCTTTTGACCTGATTGTTTAACATGAAAGCTTTATGCTTATTGGAAATATATTTGAAATACCTGTATGATCAAGAAATTGTTATGGTTAATTAAATTACTAATTAGGTACTATAGAAAGAGGATGATGTTGAGAGGGCTTTCCTGGGTGACTCTGGGAGCAACCCAAAGGTGGTCAGACAAAGCTCTTCTAAGTTACAAATCTGAAGAGAAAAAACTGGTGATGTATATGTGGTTGCTCAACTTAGGCTGTATGGAAAATCTTGGCTGAGAGTGTTTACCTTTCTGTGTCTTCACAAAAGTAGGTTGTTCGGTCACATAATAAGATCATGAATACATGTAGGTGATGGTTCTGTAGTAAGTTCTTAGCCTTATCTTCAAAATGGATAACAGAGAGGATCAAGTTTGAATACAGGATATAATTTGATGAATTTGGAGATTTAGAGTTGAAGAAAAAATTGTGGTGATGTTTGGATGGGTGCTAATTTGTAGGGTTTTCCATTTTTATAATTTTCTTTGTTGTGCTTTCTACCATGCTACCTAGTTGCTTTCATGTTTCCCTAGCATTTTAACTTTTTCGATTCCTATCTCTCTATTGTTTCTTGCCCCATTTGAAATGTCATCCTTATTTGGTAGGTGTTTTCTTCAATATCGTGTGAATATTTTTCCATCACAGAGCTTTTGTGGCGTTTGTCTACGCAAATAGCTTGTAAGGTCCATTCATCGGGGTATTTGATGAAATGAAATGATTATCGATGATCACCAACTAATGGTACCTGCAGAGATTTACTCTAACAATTCTATAGTTTTCTTGTGCCAACAATTATACAACATTTTAACCTCATGAATTAGTCTCCTCTGTTCTCTTAGCTAATTCTATAAGCACTTATTTCTGTTGTCAAAGCTTTTACTCTCTAGTCCCATTGAGTTGTTTCATTTATTTGTGGACATTGATCTATTTTCATTTCATTTCTTCAATTTTTCTGACTGTTATGCGTTGCCTTTGGCTAGTGCCTTCTTTATTACCTATGTTTTTTCTGCTTAAGCATTCCAGCTAGCCAGAGCAACAGGGGTAGCAGGAGCCACGCAGTCCAGCCAGAGTTTAGTAGGGGAAATGCAGAGGTAGCAGGAGCCACGTAGGGCTGACGCAGGCCCAGTCAGGGAAGCGCAGGGGTAGTTAAGCCCTTCAGGTGTGACGCATGCCCTTACTGAGCAGCGTAGAGGCCGATGCAGGCCAGTTAGGCTGATGTAGAGGGATTCAGTGCAGCATACTACTACCGTTTTTATTTCTCTGTTGAGTGAACCAATTTTGGTGCACAGGATTGTTGTACTTGGATTTTGCATAATAATGAAAACCCTCTAGAGCTAGCTGCATCATTTTTCCCACATTGGGTTTTTTCCGGGGATAATTGTTTAGAAAATCCATGTGTCACTTTGTCTATGAGTATGTTATTCAGTATTTGATCTGTATGTGTAGGTTGCTAGTTGTATTTACTATTTACTTCATTAATTTATTGAATATTTCAGAAATTAACTTGTAAATTAATTCAAGTAGGAGAATTAAATCAAGATACTACAATAGGTTTTCTTAGATTAATAATTTTTCACATTCTGTAGGTCTAGCCCCATTAGGTCACCTAGGGCAACAATTTCCCATGAATCTAGCTAGAGGGAAACTTCTATCTCCTAGAGGCAGCTGCGTTGATGGGCACCCTCACTCTCCTCAGAACATGAGCCAATTCCGACGGTGGAATCTCCAGAGACCTCAAGCCCTAGCTCTAGGATTAAGTTTTGCCTAAGTGTTCCCAAGGATAGAACCTAGTAGGATCAATTTGACCTATCAAAGTAAAAACACTTGTCTGATCCTTTCCCATCACCTTATCCAAGATAGGAACATCATTGGTTGCTAAATTCCATCCTCGAACCTAGGTTGGGTCCACTTGGCCCCATGTGGTCCCATTTGGTGTCAAAGGCCTTTCATCAAGGACCATTTGGGAATCCAAGTTCCCAAATGATTTTAGGGATTGAGAACTTCCTTCATAAGTCTTATTCTTCTCCCTCAACCCTTCATTCCCCCTCCTCTCTCCCTAGAAGATAATTCCCTTGCTTAAAAGGAAATCAAGTCCCACTCTTTATTTTATCTTAGGGAAAGGGTTTCGAGGGTCACTTCCCACCTATTCATTGACCTATACTCTACAAGTGACTTCATAAACTACCGGGACTCCACCCATCGGTGAAAGTCCGTGAAGAGCAAGGAGCTTTCCTTCAGCCTACCTTGCACACGCAATTCCTATGGAATTATCTCCATATTAATTAGGAAAATCAGCCTTCCTTGATTGCGCAATCCATCATGGCATCCCAATGACTTTATAATTTCACATGGGAAATTTTATATAAATACAACTGATAGTTATGTTCCTCTGAACTGTGTTACAATATGCCAAATGTTTTTAACATCTTCAATTTTTTTAACATCTACCACATGCCAAATGTTTTTAACATCTTCAATTTTCCATATCCACCATTTTTTTGACATTTAAACACCGCTGCACCACCAGATTTTGAACGGCCCGGTGCCCATCGCCCAGTGTTAAGTCTGAACAGCCCGGTGTTGCCTCTGAACGCGACGCCTGAGGTCTCAAACACTTTATCCAAGCATTTAAACACTGGTAAGCTATCCCTACACATGTCTTAGGTTCATATGCTCATGATATTTCGTTAGCATCCATTTCAAAAACAGGTTTAAGCCTTTGCAACGCCCAACTTTGAACGGCCTGGGCCATGTCTGAATGGCCCGGCGCCTGTTGCCTGGTGTTGCTCCTGAACGGCCTGACACCCAGTGTTGCTCCTGAACACCCAGTGTTACTCTTGAACGAGGCGCCCGTAAAACTTTTTCCATCCATTGACTGCTCGAGAAGTGGAAAATGTCTCTACCACCTGCCCTCTAATATTTCCCTCATCATTTCTCATTTCCAGTCATTGAAAGTGCCATTCTTAGCCTCTGCACTGCTCATTCCTGAATGGCCCGGGCCACCTCTAAACAGCCCGGTGCCCGGGCCACTGCTGAACGTGGTCCTGCCCGCTTGGGCCGCTACTAAATCCATCATCTCATACATCTGCAAAGCGGTTTTCTTCAGACCAATATCTCACCCTCCATATATCAAACTCTGCATATCATTTTCACCTCTCTCGGTTCATCCCTACAGGCTTATTTTTGAACGGCCCAGGTCACCCCTGAACGACCGAGCGCCCAGGTGCTCAGGCCACCAGCAACACAATTTTTCAAAAGATGCAAAATTCAAGTTCTTAGTAGAAAGACACCCCCAAGTGCATCAAGAGGCTTTTATAAAGAGGATGAAGGAAGTCTTCTACTATGATTACAGAGGACATAAAACAGTGAAAGAGAGAATGGTTATTGTGTCACTTTGAAAGAGATTTTCTTTCTACAAATGGCTAGGGATATGCATAGTCTCTAAAATAAAAACATCAATTTGATTAGAAGGTTTTCAATTAGTTTGAAAGAGTATTTAAAACAGTGTTTTAAATGAGTCCCTTTTGTCTCAAATAAACCACAGAGAAACAGTGAAAGAGAAGAGGGTTAATGTGCAAATTTGAAAGTCCTTTTTGTTCTATGAGATAACTAAGACTACACACAGTTGATAGAAGGAAAAACAGAGTTTGTTTGTAGAGGTCTTCAAATCAGTTTAAAAGGTGTCCTAACAGTGTTTTCAAAAGAGCACACCTTGTTTTCTAAATCAAAGATCAACACAGTGATTGGGGAAGAGGTTATATCATTTTGAAAAAAGTCTTGTTTACCTTTTAAAAGCAATGATAGCAAAGGGGAAATGTTTAAAGGGGAAGGGTTTTAATGCCAAAACAAAAGGAAATTCCTTTTGAACAAAAACCACAAACATATCTTGCTTAAAACCTTTTGTTCAAACACAGTGATAAAAAGTGATTTTGTTCTCATTTGACAAATACTTGTTTGCTAGCATCAAAGAAACACATTGATTTGCAAGGAGTAAAAGGTGTCTTGGTTGAAGATTTTTTCCAATGATAATTTAAAATTTTTGTCTTGGTAAGTCAGTGAAGAGTATTAGAAGAAATGGGTGCTACAAAAAGCCAAATCAGTTTGCCCAAAGGAAATTGAAGGATGCACAAGAAAAACTCAAAATCGCCCAAAGAGGGCGCCCAACGGAAAAAGAGGAAAAAGATACCTCTGGGCTTGGAATTTTGGCCCAAGCTTCTAGAAATGTTTTTAAAAATCCTTGAGGGACTTTCTCACCAAAATTGAGAAAATTTCGACATGTTCTTGTTTTTTGACATTTTTGGGCCTAATTGCATAAAACCATGGGCGCCGCCATTTTTGTTTGGAGCATCCTAAAATATTGAGAGTGGTACCATTGGATGCACTAAATTCAGGAGAATCTAATCAAAAAATTTCAGATCAATTGAAGATTTTTTGGTCCCCCAAAGAGTCAAAAAACACTCACTTTTTCGACACTCTGCCCACATATCAACAAGGCCTATTTTTTGGGTTTTTTTTACTTAGTTCAGTATTTGACAGACTTCTAGGCATCATTTTTGGAAAATTCAGGTTGTTCCAAAAAATAGACATCTAGAGATTTCCAAAGAGCTATCACGGGCCTCATTTCGACAACAGAAATACCTTCAAAAGTCTTCCGAAAGACAAGCAATTTTCTGCTGATGCGCCCTTGTGGCATTTTGACCAAAAAAGGCAGTTTTCTGAAGTGGCCTCTCCAAATGTGCGTTAAGCTATTTTGGGACATTGTCAGTCATTAAAATTCAAATTTATTCCCTTTTTTAGCATTTTGAGATATTTTATTGGATATTTTGTGCCTTGGACTTTGCAAAGCCTCAAGGACAAGATAAGATATTTGTTTTTGAGCCAATGGCTAGCTAGTTGCCTTGGTTGGTTTTCCTCCTCTTTGGTCTATATATTCCAAGAGGATTCATTGTAATAGCAGGCAGAACTTGATGTTAGAGAGCAATACAAAAGCACTATGAGCTTTGAATAAACACTTGTCTTGTCATGTTGATGATCTCTTTCTTGACGTGGATGGTGGAGAAGGATTGTATGTAGGATTCCATGGCTTGGTGAATGGTATAGTGTTCTTATTTTGTTTATGTTTCCACTATTTCACATATGTTTCCATGCTTCTTGCTTGTTGTATTTCAGTAAAGATAAGTTTGAGACATGCCCATGGAGGCACCTCAAGTTTCCTGATTCATTTGCAGCTTCTATGTTTTCTTCCTTCTTAGTCATATCAAAGAATTCTTAACTGCTCTTTGATCACTAAGAACTTGTTTATTTATTTCATTAATGGTTGTTATGCATGCTAAGTATGATTCACGGTACACCCTGCTTACTCATGGCTAGTCAAAGCTCTGTCTCTGAAATCTCTCTTTGAATGGTTGATTGTCTTAGTTGAACCAAGGAGGTCTTGTTTCGATCTTTCCCTTTGCCTAAAACTTTGCATTTTTTCTTTCAAAGTTCCCAATAGCTCAAAATATGATGTCTAGGAGTTCCCTCTTCATAGATTGAGTTGTTTGTCCGTCTTATTTTTTTTCCCAAAGTCTGAAGGTGATTTCCCAAAGTTAGAGGGTCTTATAATTCTATGCATCACCTGAATGTTTATTTTACACATTGATTAGTTATTGTTTCGCTCATAGAGGACCATGGTTAGCCCTAAATTATGAATGCTTGCTGATTAACTATTCATGTTTAGAACCTATTCGTTATTCAAAAACTTATTGTTCATCCCATTTCATTTTCGCGCAAAGAATCTATTCATCTCGACCAAATCAGCCCTGCAGTCATACCTTATCCGTCATTAAGACTATCTTGACCTCATTTGACCCCATAGCCCAATTTTTTTGACATCTCTGTATCTATTTATCCTTTCAGTCAGTTTTCCCTCAACAACCAAAACAAACCAAAAACATACTTCATAACTAGCCTAACATCTAAAAACAAACTAAGAAAACAAGCACACATCCTTGCACATAATAGAGAGAGCCCTCTCTGAGTCCAGGAAGGCTAGGTCTTAGGACTCCAAAGTTGGTCTGACGTTACCCTGTCATTTGGATTTCCAATTTGCCAAATTACGGGACACCAACACTATCTAACTGATCCTTCCTACTACTGTTGTACTGTGGGCTCCTCGTAGCCAGGTTCGATCCATGAGACATGCCATCTCAATGGACCTTGCCCAAATTTCTTATCTTGGGATTATGTCTACACATAACCCCACCTTACACCTCGAGGTATGGCTGCTCCCTCTTCCCATCTAGCTCAAAATTTCCCCCTCATGGAGGTCTCTACTTGAGTGGACGCTTCCACTCAATCTCCTCTCTACTTCTCCAATTGTGGCAGCTACTCCACAATCTTCTGAGACTGCTTCTCATGAGGATGCATGTTGAGAGGTAATTTATGCTCCCTCTAAACCACCAAGTCTCTAACTTCTGCCTTTCTCCTCAAAGCTTTGCATGCATCCGATACCTCAAGTGCATATAGGTTCTTGACTCGCGCACAGTGTAATTGTCCCGAAGTTACAAAAAGTTTCTAAAAAAGAGTTGATTTTAAATTGATGATATCTCCCTTATCCGAGCTCCGATTTGACTGATTTTTTTTTCCATTTGGGTATATTTTCGCAAGGAATCCAAATATTCTATTTGTTTTTGAAAATTTTACACCAAAATATTCAAATATTCTTTACAAACTCGCCGCCCAAAAAATTCCTGCTCTGATACCATGTAGAAAATCTAACCAACGAGATTCAATCTGATCTTGTAATCTACTAAAAAAAGATACTGAATCCTTCCTACAATTTACAGAAACAAAACATGATCGCACAATCATATATAAGTAAGAGAAATAAATTATCAATCGCACAACAACATGATGTATTTGGGGAAATCAACTAATCAAAACCCCTCTATCTCTATTGTGTATTAAGTCAAGGAATCATGAAACAATACAATGCTTAATCTCTCATGAGATTCTCCAGCACTCTGTCAATTGTCTCCCGTTGATCTAGGCAAACTTGGTCTAGTACGTATCCAATTCTCATCCTTACTTCAGCCTGCCTTGCTCATGCAATTCCTATGGAATTAACTCCTTATTAATTAGGAAAATCAGTCTTCCTTGATTGTGAAATCCATCATGGCATCCCAATGAGTTTATAATTGCACATGGGAAACTTTCTCTGAATAAAACTGATATTTATGTTCCCTTTAACCTCTGTCTCAACTGGGTATTCCTAGAAACTGACATGCATGCAACTATTAATAGTGAATTATCAGTTATCTGATTGATCACTCATTGTGAATTAAATCTAATTTAATTCACTAGACCTCTCACTAGCTCATCACTCAGTTAGAAATAGTTAAATTGATTTTAACTCATTTAATTGAGTTAATACCACTTGCACCCCACTAATGCATCAACTTCAACTGGACCCCAAAAATATTAGAATCCCTCTAGATGCCTCATATTAGACCTCAACTCAAATTTCTTGATCTAACTCGATCATCATGACTTAATTAACTGACACAAGTTTTTATGAGATGAAATTACAATTTATTGTCCAATTTATTTAAGGGAAAAATAAATCAGACGCCCCACATTCCTCACTCCTGGTGCATCAAAATTCCTCACAAGTGTGGGTGCATTTTTTTTTGTCCTTTATGGTTTCCAATCTCACTGTTTCTTGTTGAAAATTTCAACATTTCAGAATTTGATGTGGCCTTCACACAAAGACACCATTGAAATCATATGCCCAAATTCTCATGAGAAACCTCTCTTTAGCTTGATCTGCCAGAAGAGAACCAACAAAATGCCATCATACTTCCTAGTACAAACTGACCATTAAGGTATGCAACATTCTTTTGAACCCTCACATGATGATCCTGCTCTTGGAGGATGATCATGACCTCCCTTTAGCAACCCTTACTCGGCCCTCGTACTTGACCTACTTTAGGACTACATCTCTCTTCACCCCCTTGATGTGCCAGATAGTGGGAATACATGTCAAACATGCTAAGATGTGCCAAGTGATAAGGCATGCCAAGATGTGCAAGGGTGTGTCAATGCATGTTAGGGACTTTCAAGACAAAAAAAGGGAGAAAAAGGTTAAAATACAAGGAAATGAACACATAAGAGGATTAATAAGTCATCAATTTACCTTTTCTAAGAGGGGCATGCTAGGCACACTAACACTAGGTGGCAATAGGTTCCAAGTGAAAAGTCGTAGTGCATTCTAAGTGCCAAGTATTCCTTTGTTGCTTCTCATCTACTTTCCAACAATTTATCATCACAAATAAATTTAATATTAAACCAGCTAAATCATACCAAGGCATCTCAACGTATTCCATACATGCTAAGACTTTCCAAGTGCCAACACGTGCCAAGCGCCAATATGCATCAGGGACTAGTGTTATGCATGTTATGAAGTGGAAGGGAATGTTGAAGAGTTCTAAGGTGTGCTAGAGAGTGATAATGCATGTTGATGAGTGTTAAGGAGTACTAGGAAAAAACATTAAGGGAGCACTAGGTAAAAATTCATGGAAGTTAATGAATATGAGGAACGTGTATTGCCAGAGACTAGTGTTAATGGTCAGTGTTAGTTGTCATGCCAAGGAGGGAGTGACAAGGTATGCTAAGCATTGGTAAGACATGCTAGGGAATATCAAGGCATGTTAAGAATTCCCAAAGTGTGCTTGGGAGTTCCAGGGTGTGCTAATTATATGATGTGCCAATTAATAGTGCCAAGATATGCCAATACATGCTAGGTGCTAAGGATGTGGCGTAGGGTGCCAGGGTATATCAATATGTGTCAAGGCAACAAAGGAAGAACCAATAAGAGGGTTAATAAGTCAGGACTTTATCTTTTTGAAAAGGGGCATGCTAGGCACACTAATAATAGGTCCCAATAAATGCCAAGTGCTAATGTATGTCAATGCATTCAACCAAGGTGTTTTAGGGCATGCTAGGGACTATATGCAACATGCCAACACATGCGAGGAGAGTTCCATGTTGTGTTAGCGCATGCCACCATGTGCTTGGGCGTCAATGTCATCAAAAGATGTTCTAGGTACAAAGATGTTCCAAGACATGTGGGGTAATAAGAAATGTTAGTGTGTGCCAAAGCAGTAATTTAAGGTGTGCCCAGATTGTTGAGGATTGTTAGGTCTTTCTCATTAATAGAATTTTTAGAGCCCGATTATGTATTAAATAATATATTTCCTACACACAATAGTGGAACTTTATCTAAATGGAATTTTCTAGATAATAAAATTAATAGATATGAATCATGTGTTGACTCGTAGGAAATCTCTATTCGACTAGTCATTACTTGAGGGAAATGATACATGCTTATTACTTCTTAAAAAATTGACTGACCCTAACCATTATGGCCTTGGACATATTATAAAAAATGCTCAACAATAATGGTATTAAATCGTTATATTTTGACAAAAAATATATTAACAAGCACATAGCGTCATCAAAAACTCATTGGAATGATCAATGATGACGGACATTTTTTTATTGTCACCAAAAATAACAAAAACAACATTGGTGAGGGTCATTAAAAGTTCGTCACTAGAAGTGTCACCGAAGAGAGAATTAGTGATGGGCCTTTAACGACCCTCACCAAAAGTGAAATGTCTTTAGTGACGGACCATAAAGGACCATCACTATATACACTTATAGTGACGGTTTTTAGTGATCAATGATGACGAACATTTTTTGACCGTCACCAAAAGTAACAAAAAGAGCATCGGTGAGGGTCATTAAAAGTTCGTCACTAGAAGTGTCACCAAAGAGAGAATTAGTGATGGGCCTTTAATGACCATCACCAAAAGTGTCATTGAAAATGTCTTTGGTGACGAACCATAAAGGACCATCACTATATACACTTATAGTGATGGTTTTTTAATGACCATCACCATATGTGACATTGGTGACGGACCTTAAAGGTCCGTCACAAGCATGACCCTCACCAATGTTCTTTTTTCTTGTAGTGAATTTAGGAAATATTTGAGATACTAAATGAAATATTTGAGATACAAAATGTCATTGGCATGCCAATTTTATGAAATACCGTGTTTTGACCAATAAATATATGATAATTTGATATTATGTCTTTCATATGCATAGTAAAGAAGATGAGGTGAATACATGTGATTGGCATTTCTAACTAAGGCCTAAATTCAATAGTAAAAGAGATAATTTTATTAAATATATAATGCAGAATATTACATTACAACCTTGTTGCTTAGCCATATGAGACTGTGGATTTGATAATGAGGTATTAACCCTATGATAAAAAAATTATCAATTTCCATCTCAAGGACCTCTGATATGATTTCAAGACTATAATAAGTTCTCATATTTATATCTAGATTTCCTAGGAATAACTTCAAAATGGCCTAAACTATAATGTTTGGGCTCTTTTTACAAGTAAATGATGACGAAGCTAACCCTAGTCCATCAAATTTAATTCTTTAAAGGTTTCCATTTTGAAAACCTGTGGGTTATGGGCCCACGCTTTAATTCTCTACTTCTCTCAGCTAAACATCGATAGATTCAACAATCCAACATGTAGACAACCACAAATTCAAATCGTGCTACTAACTCAAATAGGGATCTTGAAATGAGCCATCATCACATTGACTATTTATCGATTTCATATTAGGAATCAAGTTCTCAAGTGAAGGGTTACATAAATTTATTAACGCAACGTTCCAACAGCCAACAAGAAATTGGTTCAATATATGTGATTTTACTTACATGTAGCAATGAAACCTCTTTCCAAGGCAGTGATTCCTCTTGTCTCTCACTTGAGACATTGACCAACCAATCCAACGATTTCAACATCCATGATTTGGCATCAATGATTATGATTGCGGTTGGAACAAAACACACAAGTAGCCATTATAAATATAGCTTATTGCCAAATCTCTAATTATCATCGATCTTTCACACATAATATATTTTTAATCCTGAATTCATTCAAGATATATTATTAAATAAAAACACACACAGATAACACATGAACCAGAAAATTCCTGAATACATAAAAATACACGGATTCCATTATTTATTCAAGCTCGAATTACACCAGGAGGCCTCTATCAGCCTGGCCATGTTTTTACATTTTGTAGGCCCCCCTCATACAAACACAGACTTCACATTTAAAAGAGATTACAAAATAGTGGATCATCTAGGATGCATGATTTCCTCACAAAAATCGCTTAACTAATCCCTAGAATCACTCTATTTTAAGTACATGCCAGATTTGAAACTAATCGTAATCTTCTAGATGCCATCGATTTCTCCTTTGAGGGAACAAATTTATCATTTTAGCCAAATTTCATGGAAATTAACGCCCCTTTTCGTATCGTTGTCCATGTCTCTCCTTCCAACAGCTTTGAATTTCAATTTTAACTAAGGGTGGGTTGATGCTCCTGCATCAGACTCCCTAGGTACATAAATTTATGACCTCATGGTGATATTCCTTCTTGGTCTTTTTGTAACAACACTCGCGAATTGCAACGAAACCTCTACAGTATCAAGCCTCCTCCTTGCTACACAATACCTCACCAAGCTTCTCTCCTCTGAGCTTAGTCTTTTGGCATCTCTCTGATTCTCTCCTCTAGAACCGTATGACCACTCCTTACTCTAGGCTGCTGCAAATATTCTCACCTTCCTCTACTGCTACCTGCAAAAAATGTAAAGACCGCACGCTTACCAAGCCTCAACATATTTGTACCTCTTTCCATTTCACGTTGAATCTTCTTCTGCTCTGATACCACTTGATGACGGAGCTAACACTAGTATGTCAAATTTAATTCTATGAATGTTTCTATTCTGAAAACCTATGGGTTATGGGCCCACGCTTTAATTCTCTACTTCTCTTAGCTAAACATTAATAGATTCAACAATCCAACATGCAGATAGTCACGAATTCAAATCATGCTACTAACGTAAACATGGATCTTGAAATGACCCATCATCACATTGACTATCTATCGATTTCAGATCTGAAATCAAGTTCTCAAGTGAAGGGTTATGAGAATTAATCAACGCGATGTTCCAACAGCCAACAAGAAATTGGTTCAACCTCTGTGCTTTTACTTGCATGTAGCAATGAAACCTCTTTCCAAGGCAGTGATTCCTCTTGTCTCTCACTTGAGACATTGACCAACCAATCCAACAATTTCAACATCCATGATTTGGCATCAATGATTATGATTGTGGTTGGAACAAAACGCACCAGCAGCCATTACAAATATAACAGATTGCCAAATATCTAATTATCGTCGATCTTTCACACATAATATATGTTTAAGCTTGAATTCATTCAACTAGATTATTACATACAAACACACACATATAACACATGAACCAGAACATTCCTGGATACATAAAAGTACACGAATTCCATTATTTATTCAAGCTCGAATTACACCAGGAGGCCTCTATTGGCCTGGCCATGTTTTTACATTCTGTAGGCCCCCCTCATACAAAAACAGACTTCACATTTAAAAGAGATTATAGAAGAGTGGATAATCTAGGATCCACGATTTCCTACCAATATTCACTTAACTAATCCCTAGAATTACTCTATTTTAATTACATTGCAGATTTGAAAGAAATTGTAACCTTCTAGATGCCATCAATTTATCCTTTGAGGAATTTTTTTTATCATTTTAGCCAAATTTCATGGAAATTAGCGCCCCTTTTCAGATTGTTGTCCACGTCTCTCCTTCCAACAACTTTTAATTTCAATTTTGACTAAGAGTGGGTCAATGCTCCTGCATCAGTAAAAATAAAAGTGAATCCCCAGTATGTAAGGCTAATGTCCCATGGAATGAGCTTGCATTTTTTTAAATAGTATTTTCTGGGAAAAAAAGGAATAAGTGACCCAGGGAAAATGTACCTATGTCCACATCTCCTTCCCTGAGCTAAAGGGAAACAAACCAATTTTATTGTGTTGACCATATGTTTCCTACAAGCTTTGGATAACAGAAAACACATAAAATGGCTCTTGAATGCACACATGTATTTGAGCTCAAATTCGTATTCCTAATTCATGGTAGTGGTCACCCTTCCATAATTCTAGCAGCGTGGAAGGCCTTTTTGTCTTTGTATCTCTAAAACATACAAGCTTTGTTTGACATTTTCCAAATTAGACAAATTATTCTTCTAGAATGAAAAGACAAAGCGAGTACCATCCATTTCATTGATAAGCCATTTTATCCTTGCAACTCTATGAAAAAAAATCCAATCTATTGTACTTTTAAAACTTCTCTCATCCACCCATGATTTATATATATTGCTAAATAAAACACTACTTATTACCTGCTTAGGATTGTTTCATATTTCTGGACTTCGATCCAAAATCATTCAACATATTTAGTTAATTTATTGTGCTAATATGCCCATTAATCTCTATAAAGAGAAATGTTATTAGAGTGTTATAATCTACCAACACATAAATTCTTAATCATTGTTACTAAAATATTTTAAATTAATTTTTTCTATTGACAATGATGTGAAAGCCCTCATGTAGCAGTATGTAAGGCTATGGTCCCATGGAAGGAGATTGCATTTTTTTAAGAGTACTTGCTGGGATAAAAAGGAGTATGTGACCTAGGGAAAATGTACCTATGTCCACATCCCTTCCCCGAGTTGAATGGAAACCAACCAAATTTATTTTGTTGACCATATGTTTCCTACAAGCTTTGGAGAGAAAATATCTCACTAAACCATCCTTGACTTGGATTTTTCATGCTCATTTGATGCTTTAAATCACAAGCATAAAAAATCAGATGTCATCTTTACGTATGTTTAAGGAACCACATCACTAAGTCCATTGTATTCTCAATTATATCATCCTCCATGAATAATAAGTATGCATACCATGCACAATTATTAGATTTGTTTCATAATTGAAAGCACCTGCATATTATATTTAATCTCTAAATTGGATTTAACATTCATTACTACATCATAATTTCACACCACTACTTCCAAAATTGAGTTCCATCTCAGGAACCTCTTGTTTGATTTTAGGAATATAATAAGCTCTCATATTTATATCTATATTTCTAGAACTAACTTAAAAATGGCCTCGCCTGTTGGGTTTGTGTTATATTCTTTCCACGGCTAGTCACGTGCAGGGGGTAACAGGGGGGACAATAGCCCCCCTTGTTGGGGTCTAGGGTAGCGCCCCGGAAAAAAATTTTGGTCCTTATTTTCCGGTGGGCAGACTCGCCCATGGTTTTGTGCATTGGTTTGCACATGGTTTTGGGGCATGATGGTTTTCGACCCCTGGTATTTTGTAGATCCGATCAAGGGAACTACGGTTATGTTCTAATCCAGGGTTAATGGATTGGGGTTTATGTATGCTTCAGAATGTATATATATGTGTTGTAATACTAAAAGGAACATAATGAAAAATCAAGCTGGTGGTCCTGATTTCGGATCCAGGGGAAAATCTCTGTGTTTATCTATTTTATGTTTTATGCTCTCGCTATTGTTTATTTTCTGTTTTTAAGATTTGTTTGCAGATAATTTCTGTTCAAGGTTAAAACCTACACTTGGTATCAGAGCAGTTTTGGCTTCAAGGGGACGCCTTTGTTGTTGAGGGGTTCTTTGCTCGGGCCTGAGGTAGACCCTATTCAATAGGAGATCTACGGGATCGATTCTTGTGGTGAAAGAAGATGGTGAGCGGCGGGAAGTTAGAGATCGAGAAATTTAATGGTCAGATTTTTGAGTTGTGGAAGCTTAAGATGGAGGATCTGCTAGTGGATAAGGACCAGTGGATCGTGGTAGATCCGAGTGCTAAACCAACAACAATGTTAGATGAAGACTGGAAGAAACAGGATTAGAAGGCAAAGAGAACAATATGGCTGTGTGTCTTAGATTCAGTATTGTTGAATGTATCTGGGGAATCTATGATGAAGACATTGTGGGAAAATCTAGGGACTTTGTACCAATCTAAGTCTCTGGTGAATAAATTGTTCCTGCGAAAAAATCTATATAACCTGAGGATGAAGGATGGAGAATCAGTGACAGAGCATCTGAACGCCTTCAATACTATGGTAAGTCAGCTGTCATTTGTTGATATTAAAATCTCAGATAAGAGAAGTGCATCAATTTGTTGTGTTCTCTACTAGATTCGAGGGACAGTCTGGTTATTGCAATAGGTAGCAATACAACTACCTTGAATTTCGATGACATTGTCTCAGCCTTGCTGTCGGAGGAAATGAGACGGAGAAATATGGAGGGTCAGAATGGAGATGCTTTATCTGTACGAGGAAGTTCCCAGAACAGAAACAAGAATAAGGTTTCGAGTGGAAGATCTAAATCTATATGGATATATAAATCTCCTGGAAAGTTTGTAAAGGTGTGCTGGAAATGTGGAAAGGAAGGGCACTACAAAAAGGACTGCAGATCTAAAGCTCTTGAGAAAGGAAAGGGATCTGATGATGCTCCTTCTTCAGAGGCAAAAACCACCTTGGATGAAGGTGGGGATGTGTATTTGACTTCTTCTTCAAATACACATGTATATCATGAGTCATGGTTGATTGACTCGGGTGCATCATTTCACTTCACTCCCCATAGGGAGTGGTTCTGCGAGTATGAAAAATATGATGGTGATGATGTCTTATTAGGTGATGATAGGAAGGCTAGAATCATCAGACATGGAAAAGTGAAGCTGAAGCTGCAAGGTGGAAGGATTAGAACACTTCCTAGTGTTCTTCACATTCCTGTATTGGCCAGAAATTTGATTTCTGTAAGCAAGATGGATGATGCAGGTGTAAAAATAGTGTTAGAGAAAGATACATATAAGATGGTTCAGGGATCACTAGTATTAATGCGGGGAGTTCGCATTGGAACTCTGTACAAGCTTCAAGGTAGCATTTTTATTTATGGGTGCAATAGTTCTGTGGTTCCCGAAAGTGGAGCGGAAAGCCTAGAGGGCTCTAGAGAAAAGACCATGCTATGGCATCAAAGGCTTGGACATATTGGAGAGAAGGGCCTTCAAATACTGCATGGAAATGGTATGGTAGAAGGTATGTCTAATAGCTCTCTAGATTTTGATTTCTGTGAACATTCTGTATATGGGAAGAAGAATTGGGTGAGTTTTCCTTCTGGTGCTAAGAGGGCGAACAAGATATTATAGCTTGTGCACAGTGATGTGTTTGGATCTGTGTCGGTTCCATCACTGGGTAAGTCTGTGTACTATGTTTCATTCATAGATGACTTCTCAAGGAATACATGGATATATTTCTTGAGGAAGAAATCTTAAGTCTTTGACATATTTAAAGAATTTAAGGCTCTGGTGGAAAACCAGACAAAGAAGAAGATAAAGGTGTTGAGGACAGATAATGGTGGGGAGTTCTACAAGAAGGAATTTGAAGAGTTCTGTAAGAAGTGTGGTATAGCACGACAGAAGACTACTCCATACACACCTAAGAAAAATGGAGTTGCAGAAAGAATGAACAGAACACTGATGGAAAAGTCAAGAAGCATGCTCAGTGGTACTGGGTTACGACAATAATTATGGGCAGAGGCAGTGGAGACTTCATGTTACTTGGTTAACAGATCACCTTCATCAGCGTTGGAGGATAAGACTCCACATGAGGTATGGACTGGTAAGAAACCCTCTCTTTCACATCTAAGGGTATCTGGATGTGATGCATATGTACATGTTCCAAAGGAGAAAAGGATCAAGTTGGATAATAAATATGAGCAGTGCATCTTTATTGGGTATAAGGATGGTTAAAGGGTTACAAGCTTTGGAACCCGTAAACAAGGAAGGTTGTGTACAACCGAGATGTGGTGTTTAGAGAGGTGAAAGATATTGTTAAACATGAAGTCCTATCAAAGGAACCTGAGAAGATAGAGTTTAAGCTAAAGGAGGATGACTTAGACTCTACAACAAAAGAAGACTCAAAAGAGGAAGAGCCACAAACTATAGCTGTTAGAATATCAGTTCGGGAAAGAAGACAACCAGAAAGGTACAGTCCATCTGCTTTCTATTAAAATTTTGATTTAACTATAACTGATGATGATCCCAAAACCGTCAGGGAGGCAGTAGATTCAGAGGATGGAAAACTCTGGAAGGAGGCCATGGTTGATGAAATGGAATCCTTGCATAAGAATGAGGCATGGGATCTGGTGGAGTTGCTGGCTAGAAGGAAGCCCATCGGGAGAAAATGGGTGTTTAAGAAGAAGATGAATGTAGAAGGCAAGGTGGAGAAATACAAAGCTCGGTTGGTAGCAAAAGGTTATTCCCAGGTGCCAGAAATTGATTTTGGTGATATTTTTTCTCATGTTGCCAAAGTTACTTCTATTAGATTACTTTTATCTGTTGCTGCTGCATTTGATTTTGAGGTAGAACAGATGGATGTGAAGACAAAATTTCTTCACGGGGATTTGGAAGAGGAGATCTACATGAAACAACCTAAAGGCTTTATGGTGAAGGGGAAGAAAGAGTTGGTATGCAGGTTAAAGAAGTCTCTGTATGGGTTAAAATAGTCACCAAGTATGTGGTATCAAAAATTTGATACCTATATATGGGGACTTGGCTTCACGTGAAGCAAGGAGGATCACTGTGTTTATTTTAAATTAATTGGTGACCGTGTTATTTATTTGGTCTTGTATGTGGATGATATGTTGTTTATTGGAAATGACAAAGAAATTATCCAAGATTTGAAGACCCAACTGTTCTCCAAATTCGACATGAAGGATCTTGGTGCTACAAACTATATTTTGGGCATGGAAATTAAGAGAGATCGGGCAAAGAGGAAGCTCTGGTTAAACCAGAGGAAGTATGTCGAGACTATATTGCAGATGTTCAATATGAAGGATAGTAAACCGGTGCATGTTCCGATTCCTATAGGTACAAAGCTGTCTGCTGAATAGTGTCCCAAGACACAAGAAGAAGAGAAGGATATGTCATGTGTTCCATATGTAAGTGTAGTGGGTAGCCTGATGTATGCAATGGTCTGTACTAGACCACACATTGCACATGTAGTGGGAGTATTGAGCAGGTTTATGTCAAACCCAGGGAAGGAACATTGGATAGCAGTGAAGTGGGTTTTCAGATATTTGTGTGGCACTAGTGATTATGGCTTGTGCTACCAGGGAAGACCATGATTGGAAAGAGTGTTGGAAATTTGTGGTTTTTTTGATCCAGACTAGGCTGGAGATCTGGACCAAAGAATATCTACAAGTGGGTATGTGTTTAGCCTATTTGGAGGTGCAGTCAGTTGGATGAGTAAAAGACAGTCTATAGTGCCTCTTTCAACTACAGAGGCAGAATACATGGCAGCCACTCATGCAAGCAAGGAAGCAGTTTGGTTGCAGAGATTGTGTTCAAGTATGGGGTTGGTGTAGCAAGCTATAAGGATAGACTGTGATAGCCAAAGTGTAATTTTCTTGGCTAAGAACCCTGCTTATCATTCAAAGACAAAGCACATTGATGTTCAATATCACTTTGTGAGATATATGGTTGAAGCTAAAAGGGTGTTGCTGGTAAATTTGGACACTTTGAAGAATGTTGCAGATGCATTAACAAAGTCTATGAGCACGCAGAATTTCTCTTAGTGTAGAGAAACAATGGGTGTTGCAAAGCTGTGTTAATGACTCAGCTCTCCTGTGGTCCCCTGCGGAAAGAAAACAAGTGGGGGAACATTGGGTTTGTGTTATATATTCTTTCCATGACTAGTCACGCGTTGGGGGGTAACAGGGAGGGCGATAGCCCCCCCTGTATGTTGCGCGGGGCGCAACATACAAGGGGGGTCACAGGGGGGGCTGTAGCCCCTAGTGTCAGGATCCGGGGCAGCGGCCCGGAAATTTGTTTTGGTCCTTATTTTCCGGTGGGCAAACCCGCCCATGGTTTTGTGCGGTTTGCACATGGTTTTGGGGCATGATGGTTTTCAGCCCCTGGTATTTTGTAGATTCGGTCAAGGGAACTATGGTTATGTTCTAATCCAGGGTTAATGGATTGGGGTTTATTTATGCTTCAGCATGTATATATATGTGTTGTAACACTAAAAGGAACATAATGAAAAATCAAGCTAGTCATCCCGATTTGGGATCCAGGGGAAAATCTCTGTGTTTATCTGTTATATGTTTTATTCTCTCACTATTGCTTATTTTCTATTTTTAATATTCGTTTGCAGATAATTTCTGTTCAGGGTTAAAACCTACATCACCTATAATGTTTGGCCTCTTTGGATTCAGTTATGTTGTCATTCATATTGGTGAGCCGTGGTATTTCACCAAGAGTGCTACAACTCCTAGAGGCTACTCTAATTTACTTTATCAACCTGGGGTTCATACAGAATTGGAGGTGACAGTGTTATATACATTGCATATCTACTCATGTCATCCTCTTCTAAGTCCTACGAAAGGGTGTTATTTCTAGGGTTTCTTAGTGAAGTTCGTCGCACTTCTGATTTAGATCTAGAACTAAAAGTGACTCAAAATCATCACTCTATTAACAATCAAATGAATATTTTGAAGAAAGAAAATACATCTAGATATTCCTTAAGGAAATAAATCTACAATTTAAACTATGGCAAGAAATAGAAGCAAACTAGGCATCTTCATGAAGTAAATGGCTGAATTGAAATTGCAGAAAGAAGGCTAGTCTAATCACACATTTATGGGCCAAATGGATAAACGCAATCTATCTACTTCATGCTTTGACTATCATGCTTTTAATTATGCATCTAATCATCACCTAATTATGCTGGTAAATGCACTTTTTTGCAGCAAGGAGGAGAAGGTGTTAATGTGTCTTCGGAAGGTTTTGAACTCATAGATGTAGGGTTGAAGGTATATTGATGGTTTTGTAAGGTCTAGATGAGGTGGATGATGGTTTATGGGCTTAAGGAGAGGCCCACTGGTGCTGTTACTGGTTCTATTATAGGTTTCCTATAGTGTTATAGGAAAGTCATGAATTGCTACAGGAAACAGTCTGAGGGCAATCCAAGGCCAAAAATTAAGAATAAAAGTGTAGAGGAGGTGGAATGAAGGTGTGATTGGATGAATGGAAGGTGAAAAACCCCTTGGAAAAGCTCTGAACCTCTTAAGAAGCTCGTCTTGCACTTCTAGGGTTGTCACAGTGTGAAGGTGAAAATATCAAAAACAAGACTAAAGGTGATTTGATGGAAATAAGGTTAATGATGGGTGAGAAATGAAGCTAAGGGTGTTGGTGAATTATTCATTTGCTATGCTACTTGAACCTGCAAGCAAACTACCTATTCATGCAACAAACATTGGAAAATCTATAATGAAGGAAATGGAAAAGATGAGTTGAATTTGAAAAAAAAACCTACTTAAGCATTCAAACATAAATCTAACTCAATATCCTGGACATGTTCATGATATTGCAACAACCTAACTATTCTTTCCAAGAAATCATAAACTAAAGAGCAAATTTGGGCATGTGGTGAAGATCTTCCCTACTCAAGCTCCAATGAAAGAGATGAGAGAGGCAGGCTTGACACACAACTTTCTGAGCTTATAAGCTATTATACCAACATTCATGCAAGCTTAACTACAACAAATACAAATGGAAGCAAACTAAAACAAGTGAATTGAAATGTAAGCAAACTAGCTAAAACTCATAAATAAAACTAGCTACAATGACATAAAAATAAGCATGTATACACAAGAGAGACTAAGCCAATGGATTGGGCCCTAACCCACAAGCCTATCCCTCTGAAACTAAATCAGTGAAGGACAATTTGAATACTCATATTATTGCAGAAAATAGTCTCATTATATAATCATAAAAGTCTCAAAAACCCATTACAAGAGCTAAGAGTCTATTAGCTTCCTTCAAAATTTGAATCCTAATGAGCTCTTGCTCAACCCTATTTAACCTAGAGGGTAGCTACCAACAGCTCCCTAAAAGGTAGGTGATGTGTCCTCTTTGACTGCAAGAGAAGTGGAGCTTTAGTGCACTTGATATCCCACTTGCTTGGCTGCCTTTGATTTTGAGCTATTGGAGGGAATCTTGAGGATCCCTTGGTTGCTTTGTGAGTTAAGGAGGTGGAAAATCCTCTTATAATCTCTTCTTGTTGTCTACTCCAAGCTTTAATTCCAAAATATTCATCAAAAGTGCAATATCTTCGTGATTATCTTGCATTCAGCTCATATTAGGCATTCAAAGTATGAAAAGCCTTAATCACCATCTACACTAGCAACATAAGACCATAATATAATTAAATGTGAGAAAGAGAGACTTAATGAGGCTAAAAAGGTGACAATCAACCCTTCCAATTATACCTAATGATGGAGCTTGTCACATGCTAAGGATTCAACAAATGCTTATATGTATCACTCTACATTGAATATGTGCATTATTCTTCCATTTTGTAATTGCATTAGGTCTGAATCCATTGAATGTTAGTGTAATCCCCCTTAGTATAACTTCAAATATTGGCCTTGTTGGAATATCCCTCAAACTTATACGAGATTTACACTTGAAACAATCGATATTATCATAACCAGAAATTAGAAAGTGACCCATTACACATGACTCTAAATTTTTGATAATGGCATTTGATGGAATTTGGGAGAAGGTGTCCTTAAGTTTTTCAAATTGATTTTGTACTTACATTTGTTTATCTATTCAATTTTTTTCAGCATCCATTCAATTTCAAAGCACATGAGAGCTTGTTAATCCAACTACAAAATTTTGTGCTCTTATTAATTTTCTATGAAGAAACAAAATTGTCAAACACTACAAGTCGATTTTTCCAGGAAAGACTCTCTTTAATTTTGATTTTGCATACATTCAAAAGGGGCCAATTTAGAAATATGAGCTCGTGGATTTGTTTCAAAACTGGAACTTTTATTTAACAAGGGGCTAATTTAGGAAAGTAATGTACATTCTTCATCTAAGATATTGGAGGGAACATGCAAGAAATTTGTTAGCGAGGATACTTTGCATCATCCTTCCCTCATTTAGAAACTTTGAATTTTCTAGTTCAAAATCATTTGTCGTAGCTATTTGGCTATATTTAAGTAAATTAGTATTTATGATACAAATGTTGTAGGTGTTATAATTCATATAGTTGAAAGGTAGATGAAAGCCCATTATGAGTTTGAATTTGGATATTACACTCAATATCAATTTCATTGTTCAGTCATTTAAGGAACGAAAAAGAACTTGGCAGAGAATGTATATTGAGATCAACCATTCAGATTTAAAAGATGTCATGTATATTGAAATGATGAAACATTCAATTAAATACTCTCTTAATTGTAGAGACAAGTATTGTAGCAATGAAACCATCTTGCAATTATATTCCATGATATTCTTAAGGTGAAAATTTGTGTTTCAAGGTATTTTACAATTGATAGAATCCAAAAAATGAGATCTATTTGATATGATCAAATTCTACTCATTTTTATTTTCAATATAGTAAGGTTATGGAATTTGTTTACACATTAATTATATCCTAAATGCTAAATGCTACTCTTCCTTTGCAACATGTAGTGCAATTGCTAATTACAACTTAAGAAGAATTCATATAAATGTTAAGTCTTGAGTAAATTATTAGATAATAAAGAAGAAAATCATTCTATAGAACTTTATTATGATTTTAAAAACTTCTACATTTAAACTTAAGAGAGGATTGTGGTATTATAAAGTTTTAGAGAATAAGCGAAAATTAAAATACTATAAAGATATCATTACCCCTAATGTAAAAGATCACAAATATCATTTTGTTATAACTAATAAAGATGACAATCAATAATGTTATATAAAAGTAATTTTCACAACTAGTCTCATTATCTTCATAGTAAAATAAAAATGCTTTAGGATAAAATAAAATAAACAAATCACTAATAATAAGAAAGTGGAAATAAAAACATTTTTTTTTCCAATTGCCTTACCCACATTATTTTTCAATTACAAAATAACTATTTTCAATAGTATCTTTCAATATATTATCTCAACCAAATAATTAAAAATCTTTTTCCAAACTTTTAAATCATAAAAGACCCAATAATTTTTTTAATAATTTTAAATTATTTACCTTTTTAATGATTTAATAATAAAATCATAATACAATTTTAAACTACAAATGAATAATAAATACAATGACAAAAATAAAATATGATATAATTAATGCAATGAAAAAAAAAAATGATATAATTAGTATAAATTTTAAATAAAATTTCTCTAATCAATATTGTGGTGCTATAGCTATAGCAAGGGGTTCTTTCATTTTTAAAGTATGCCATTAACACTAACTCAAACAAGTAGAACAATGAAAATGCTTACCATGGTTAACATCAATTACTGTCACACATATAAGATTGCCTTGCTATGAAATAAATAATGAGCATACATGCTGGCAAGGTTATTATAAGGTTATGAAAATAATAGGGAAATGTATATATACAAGGTTATAAAAATATTATAAAATTATAAAATATTTAAAATGATTTTAATATTAAAATATATTAATTTTTTTTTTTAAATTTTTAAAATTAATAATTTAATATAATTTTGATAAATATTAATTTTTATCATGTTATTAAATTATTAAAATATAAAATTAATTTTATTCAAATTAATATATATACATTACATTACTCTTAAAAAAATTTAAATATTTCTTTTCCATGTTTAAATTTCCATGATGCCATGATCGACCACTTTACAAGCCTATGAATTTGTTAAACATGCTACCACCAGATGGAGAAGAAAAAATCATAGTTTAGCAAGATGAAAAAGCTTGGAAAGACTGCCATAAACAAAAGTAATAGATAACAAAAATAAACCATGATTAATGTTCCAAGCAAAGGAGCAGCACTCATGGTAATTTATTATTATTTCTTAAAAATAGTAATCATTTCCTATGTAGGAAAGCATATGAAGCACTTCCATATATTAAAGCTCTCATACACTCATTTATTAGGCTGAATGTCTACTGTCTCTGAAACCAGCACTCAGTCAGGGTCTTGAGAATCTAGTCGCTTGGGCCTGCATTCAAACATATTAAATTAGAATATTTATAGTGAAAAAGAGTTACTATAATAAAGAGAAGAGAATAAGTAAGAGTAGAATATATCATGAGGGGAATAAGAGTAGAATATATGTATATGAATGAAATGTAATAAATTAAATGAAGAGTTAAAAGATTAATTTATTGTTTTGAGTTGTTTGTAAAAGAGGAGAATGAGTAAGAGTAGAATATATGACGAAGAGAATAAGAGTAGAATATAGGTATAGGAATGAGATGTTATGAATAAAATGAAAAGTTATAAGATTAATTTTTTGTTTTGAGTTGTTTTTAAAAATATATACAAAATATATATTTATTGGTTTATTATTAAAAATTGAAAAAAATTTAAGAAATAACTTTAAAAATTGTATAGAATTTTTTTGATAATAATCACATTCAAATGAACTTTTGTTATTACAAAAAGAATTTTATAAAATTTTATGATGGATCACAGAAGCCAAAATTTGAAAAAAACTTTAAAAATATCAAAATTTATTATTTTTCTAACTTATTATGAATAATTATAAAAATTTATATTAAAATTATGAAAAAACTGTCATTATGAATAACTATGAAAATTTACATTTTCAAATTAAAATGTTATTGATATTTAATTAATTCAATATCATAAATATTTATAAAAAAATTACAATTTTTATTTTAAATAAGTTTGTATGTTGATTGATCAAGGTTATTTGAGTGATTAAGTAGAATGGTTGTTATATTCTCCACCTAAATTCACATAATCACAACTAGTAAAATGATGGGCAATAATGGTTTGATAATTATTATTGTAATAAATTTTTTTTTTGTGGCTGTAAATATCCTTACTCTAACCCTGGAAAGGAAGGCTTTTATGGTGTAGTTTAACAAACTCATATTTGCTCAGAAAATAATAGAAATTCCAGAAGATTTCGTTAAAATTCAACAGAAATTTTGAGAAATCTGAATTCTAATTATCAAATTAGAAGAGTTTAAAGTAAGATTTTTAATAGGAGTAAATCTATTTCCAACATCAAAAATCAGATCGAAGCACGGCTACTATTAGATTTTCCAAGAAAAAAATGACGAAAAAAATGACCCTATTTTTTACGGTCCGAGAGCCGGATTTCTTACCTCGAAATATAAATATATGAAGGAAAAAAAAAACAATGATTATCTCATAAGGAAGAAACCTATGAGTTGCATTACTTAGGGAAATAACGTACACTGAGGGGTGTCAAGCCCGCATTCGGAAGGCAATTTCATGGTTGTTTCGACGAGGGCGCATATGCAGTCGGTATTGGCGGTCTGCAGAACAGCACAGCATTCGGGAGTGGGGTCCTGCGGGTTGTTTCCCACCGCCGGGGCGCAGGGACTCAGCGCCTCCGCGGTGGCGGCGCAGTTATCAGTTTGGGCGGCGACGTGATGGTTTTGCATGGCCACCACCACCACCATAAATATCATCGCCGCCACCACCACGACGCTCCCGTTTGAGACCTGAATTTTGGCCATTCTGATAAATCTTCCAAAAATGGCGGAACTATCCCTTCAAAGAAAGTAAAACCCACAGAAAGTAATCAAAGTGGTTTGATCAAATGCGTTGTGTTTCATCACAGCCCCTGCTATGGATATTTATATGAAAGGTTTGAAAGCAATGTGTGCGGCAAGTTGTGTGTGAATCGCCTGCTTCAATGGCGGAGGATAAAAAATATATTCACGCATTTAGTTGCACGTAACTACTATCTCCTCTACCGCTAATCATTCTTCTTTTGCCTTAGCAAGTTTAGCAACTGCATGATCATGCTTCCTGGTATGATCAAGGATTTGACCCGTTGTCCCTTGGATGGTCATGAAACTCTAACCTAGCCACTTGAGAGCCTGAAGCCCTAGAATCCCTCTTTTTCCATGTTTCCATCATGACCTTTCTCAAATGATTTTGCATTCTTGCATGGCCACATGGCCAAGGCCAACCTCCGGACAAATCGAACAGCTGAGGGGAATGTTTAAATAAAAGAAATAAACCTATATACTTTCCATGGTTAACTCGATTGTGGATTTCTAGAATATTTTGGGGTCAGACGTGACTATGTAAATTCATGTACCTATGATTTACTGTGCAAAGTCATGTACCTATGATCTCTAAAAATTTGCAATTTTGCAATTAACATAAAAATGCTCTCCACACCACCTCTAGACTTTAACAATAACTTTTGCTAAGGTCCAATTCCACCAAAACTTTGGCAAATATATAGACTATGCTCTCCACACCACCTCTAAACTTTAAACTTTAACAATAACTTTTGCTAAGGTCCAATTCCACCAAAACATTGGCAAATCTATAGACTATTTTAATCAAAATAAAACAATTTATCCAAAACCTTCACCACAGAGAGACTTAACCGGTTTAGTCCAAATCTCTAGTGGAAACTCCACCAAAGTACCTATACATTTTGAACCACGAAAGGCTCAGTTCTTGGGTCAAAAGTAGGGTGCCATCTCTTTAAGATCAAACTAGTCAAATTCTCTTTACATATGGGGATGAAGTTAATTGGAAACAAAAACCACCCTTCCTTAGCTTGCTCCCCAGATAGACCACTTGTGCTACAAGGAAAAACCTATTCCAGGGAGTTAGCATTGGAAGCTTGTGTCTTTACTAACCATGGCTTATAGCTATATTTACCTAGTCAGTCTAGATACCAATAGATCTTGCCTCAACTGAAAGTGTGCCACTTGGATCTTTTGTACTCTCTTTTAAGTTTTAGAAAACTCCACTAACTCTCACACTAAAGTTTCTTGTACACTTTACTATCTCTTGGTATTCTTTATGTAGACAAGAGATTACAAATTTCTCTTACAATTTTGTGGAATGGAAATTACAATTTAGAAACACAGTGCAATGACATGCAACATCAAAATCACAAGAACACAATGATTTACAAAGGAACCCAACTGGGAAAAAACTCTCAGTTGCTTTTCATTAATCAGAGGAGAATGAGAAACTATTAAAATGTCTTGCTTCAACTCTGCCTCCAATTTCTGCTTTGGCTAACACTTAGCCATTTCAAGCCTCCAACTTCCTTCTATTTCCTAAATAATAGGGGAATCCCTATTTACTTGGGCAATTCCAAGGGAATCACCTGCTTAATTACCAAGATTGTACACTCAACTAGTTTACATTTGATAATTACAATGTGTCATTTCCTCCACTCCAACTAAGAAATTCCAATTATATGCATGTTTGGGGTATTTTTAGTTGATTGACTAGTTTAACTAAGAGATCAGTGAGTTAACAATAGTTCTACTAGACAACTACTCTCAACTGACTCAATTAATGACTTGAGCTCAATTAACTAAATAATTGAACTATATCCCTAAATTTTAGCAATCACTACATGCAAAACTCTACTCTAAGCCTATAAACTCGAATTAGTTGATCTAACTAGAAGACAAGGCCATGTCCCACAAGTTAATTGCTATCATGCTAATGTGGAAAATGAGATTACTCAATTTAACTTAAGACACAAGTCAAATTAAATCTTTCTTGCTACAATTTCTAACTTCATTTATCAAAAAGAATTTGACTTATATCATATTTATGTAATCATCTTAACTTTCATTTAAATTCGTATTAAAATAAAAATTCAACACCACCTCTATTTGTACAAAACTTAACATTAACATTTATCTTCGGTACTTTCTATCTCCCAATACAACTTTAATTTATAAAATAAAATCATTATAATAAGGGATTTGAGATTTCCATCATTAAGCAGAAGCTGTTGACATGCATATATTGACCTGCATGGAGTGCAACTAAGGGTTCAGTACTTTCTATCTCCCAATACAACTTTAATTTATAAAATAAATTCATTATAATAAGGGATTTGAGATTTCCATCATTAAGTAGAAGCTGTTGACATGCATATATTGACCTGCATGGAGTGCAACTAAGGGCATATATTAACCTGCATGGAGTGCAACTAAGGGTTCGTAAAGCTTGGAACTTTGTTTCTTGGATTAAAGTTTGGCTAGACTTCTTGTAATTTTTCACGTGTATATAGTTATCTCATCATATTTCATCAAATAATATATTTGTCATTTGTATATAGCTCTGCCACCGATATCCTTATCTAATAGTTTTAGATGAAAAAAATAAATAAATTTATCTAGATTAAATGAAAAGATAATAATAATAATAAATAAGTTCATTTGATTAGTACTTGCTTTTGCAACTTCTTTCGAGTAGTGGATTAACTTCTTACCATTTTTTAATAAAATTTCTCACCATTTATCCCCATATTTATTTATAAGTCTCTAAATCTTTGTAACTCGTGAACTTGCACTGGTTTAACCATTGGGTTAATAATTCGTTATGGAATTAAATGAACCCAATCAATAGATGTAAACTACCGTCGCGATTTTATGCATAAATGCCCTTAAGCCCGTTAGAATAGAGAGATAGATCGCGGTCTAATAATTACTATTTTAGGGTTGTCAAAGGCTCGTGCAATGCATGGACACAAAGTTACTTTTCTCTTCCTACATGCGATGTTACTGGGTTAGTCGAATTTCAATTTTGATGTTTAAATTCTGGTTTCGTTAATTTTATCAAATTTCATAGTTTTTTTTTTTTTTGTAAATTCGATGGGTCCATTTCATTTTCTATTTATAACTGTAAAGGCAGGCTACATTATGTAAATAATATCTGTTTAGCTTGGCCTCAACTCCGCCTGCAGAAACAGTGTCTGTTGGCCATCTATAAGCATAATACTGTTGTCCAAAACTGAAATTGTTTCATTCTCCTATACTTTTCATCCATTTCGTCTTTTCTATAAGTCCTATACTTGCTTTCTTAAAACATTTAGAACTTCTATTTTTTAAACAAAATTTTCATCAAAATTTAAAACATATGTTCATTCCTACTATCTAGAAACATACTTGCTATATTTCGACGAAGAGCTAGGCGGGGGTCTTTTGCACCGGTCCCCGACATATCAGTTCTTGTAGTAGCTGTTGTAAAATCCGTTGAAGGATTTTTTCAATCCTTCCCACCTTATCATCCAGACTGCTAACTCTATCCATCGTCCGGTATTGGGTTATCTTTATGTCTCTGTAGTTGATCTTGAATTTCTAAAATACGGCCCTCGCATGCTTGTCCCCTGGCTTGGCGACTTCTACCCGAGTATACTGAGGATGGAAACTTTGCATGGCTTTAGCTATTAAGCATTTAACTATCCAATATGTATGGACGAGTCGATTGAAAAAGGGTGAATCGTCCCCGCGTATTTCCCTGGGGTCTTGTATGAAGTCCAGAATATCCGCTTCGACTCCCGATCTTCAAATTCCGTTTGTATGTCCCTCTCCCATCCTCGAATAATCCGCCTTGTATTAGAGGAATTGCCAATGACATAGGTAGCGACTAAAGTTTCCAGTGTTCCTGGTTTGTCTTCCTTCCCCTTTTTTCCCTGGGACTGGTTCGACTTGCTCTGTCGCTTTCCTTTGGCGACCTCTGTTTTCACTTTTCGTTTTCCCATTAGCACCGAAACCCCGTAACAAGATCAAGCCGAAGCGCCGAGCTGAATTACGAAACTTCTCCTTTGCCTTCTGTTTCCCACAGGAGCCCGCACAAGTTTTTGCATGCGAGAATGAGAAGGTGGAGGACCGCCTTTTACTTGAGCGGTAGATTGACGTGTGTGAGTCGGCCACCCGACTCGGCCATATTCCCTCTTAACTATCCGCATTGATGTTTCCCTGTCCTAGCTTCATCATTATCTTGACAAGCGGTGGCATTAATCCGCGTGCCCCTGTTGCCACGACTCCCATTTCTAATTGCTGGGGAGGATCACCCCCGATCGGGGGGGGGGATCAAATTTCATAGTTATTATTAAGTTTTTTTTTGATTAAAAGTTATAATTTCATGTTATAATTTAAACTTTTGTAATTTTTTATATTCATGATAACATTTTTTTTTATGTTTATTGATATTGATATTTTATTATTTTATTTTAAAATTAATTTATGTATATATAGAAAATGTATATCGAGTAAATTTAATAGCAAATTTAATGATAAATTTTATTAGAACCTCATCAAAAAAAAATTTAAACTCGGACTAAATCTAATCATGGTCGAACCCCAACTCAAACCCAAACTATATAACTTAACAAATATGTTAACATTTGAAAAAAATAAATTGTATTATAATTTGAAAATTGAATAGGCTCTTAACCCACATGTTAACATTTAAACAATTAGATTGTACTATAGAATGGCTAGGCTGGATTGATTTGCCAGAACTATTATTATCGTACACAAAAGGATAACTTTGGGTGTGGAAAGTATGCACACATCTGATAAAAAAATAAGAGTGATTTTCAAAACTAGGTTCAATGAGCACTTAAATTTTGAATAAATTTATAAGTACATAAATCTCAAATATTATAAATAAATTCAAGTAAACTCTTAACCTAAGAAAAAAGAGTTTGGAAATAAAATCATATTATTGTTCAATTTCAAATATCTCGGACAAACATACTTTTAACATTTTATCTCAACTAAATTATTAAAATTTAGAAAAATATTACACCAAACTTTTAAACCATACCAATAAAATCATAAAATAAATCCATTATTTTTTTAATTTTTTAATTATTAATATTTTTTTAATAATTTCATAAAGTAATTATTTTAAAATTTTCAAACGCGTTGTTGGATAAATAGAAGAGCAATGCAAAACAAGCTGAAGTGTAATTAGCATACCTTTTAGATATAATTTCTCTAATCTTCACAAGACACAATATCGTACGATGGCAACGCGTTGTTCTTTCAATCTTTGAGGTATGCTATTGCAATATGTCAAACAGCTAAAACAATGAAAATTCTCTTACAATGGTTTAAATTAAGATTCTCAAAATAGATTAAAAACTATGAAATTACGAGAAAAAGTATATATATATATATATATATATATATATATATATATATATATATATATATATAAAAGTTATATATATATAAAAGAGTAAGATGATTTTTGAACTATAGTTTAATATAAAAAATAATTAAAATTAAAAAAATATATTTTATTCAAATTTTATAATTAATATTTAATTTTAATAAGTCCGGGATGGGGTGAGATCCCATGAACTTGTGGCTCCTCATGGCCTATGTCAATAGATATATGGCAAGTGGATGGGGGGACCGGACTCCTAGTCCCCTCACTTCGATAGGCGATCGAGAGGCGGGTAATGGCGAGTGTGTGAAACATCTCGGTGCCTCGTTGAGTGTGGGAGGTGAAACTCTAAGGCGTTGGATGGGGAATTGGAATGGAATTTGTGTTGAGGTGGTGGTTCAACTTCATGCACCTAAGTGGCTTTATGTGCACCAAAAGGGAAGTGGTGTCGAGGCCTTTTGGAATTGGCGACATTTGAAGCGTTATCTCTTCGGGTTTGAGCAAGGCTTTACGGTCCCTGCATCTATCCCTAGAAGGGTTCCCCAGAGCTTTTCTATTCGGGGGCAATGTAGATTAAGGTAACAATAGCTGCTCGAATTTTTTTGGTTCAATTTGAATTTGGAAGGTGTGGGATTATGTTCTCTAGTGGGTGTTGGAAGTGGGTTCGCGGGCGAATTCTCTAGTGGTGGCGGTAGCTTCATGCAAGAAGCTCCTTCACCGAGTGGTTTTATTATGACCCGGGTTGATTTGAGTCCCGAGCGTGTGGTTTTCGTGGTTTTCGGGACATGCGAGGTAAGGAGAGACACTCTCCCTGCAATTCACGATGTTTTAGTGTTGAAGTACTCGCGAGAAGTTTGTTGGTGTGCTTTGGAAGGAGAGGGACTCATTTGGACCACTTCAAGCACGAAATCTAACCACCTTGGCGCTACGTCAAGCCACTTTCACAATGGAATTGTTTGGTGGAGTGGCCAAGGGTGGGGAGAATATAGGTGTTGGTTTTGGAGAGGTATCAGCGGTTCACAATCTATCTTGGGTGCCTGGTTGGTTCGGATTTCGGAGAGAGGGTTGTGGTGGTTCGGGGCTGAGCTCGCACAGGGCGGTGGGTGGTCGCTCAGACATTCTTGATTTTAGTATACTGTTGTGGTATTGCGAGGCCCCTTCGGGATGAATCCATCCCCACGGTGTGGATGGTATTCTCTCCACGTGAAGCATAGTCCGGTGGGATGAGAAGACCCGACATTGGTCATCCCACCGGTGAATTCGAGCGAGGAGGTTGTTGTGATGCGTCGGGGAAGGCAAGGTTGTGGGTTCTTCCGGGTGGTTGAGATCTAGTGCACAAGTGGGACGTGGAGGTAGCGGGTAGGCGACAAGGAAAAGTGGGTGACCTTCGCGAGCCCATAGGTGAAAAGGAACGAGGTGTGGTGGGAAGAGGAGTCATGGGTCTGGTAGATGTTTGGAAGCCGACCCGCGGGGAAATTCAGTATTTTTTGTCTAGAGAATTGTTGAGAATTAATCCAACCCTTACTAGAACAGAGATGGAAATAGTTGAGAGAATCGAGAAGGTAGGAACATGCGAGTTGGTAGCCACCTTGGGACAGGGAATGCACTACGTTCGGTGCCGGGTTTGCGAACAAGTGGTGGTGGTCCCGGCATGGCGAACACTGTTCTCGGAGAAGTTGCATAAGTTGGAGTCATGGATGGCTCACTTCGAAGGGCATGTCCAATTTGCCTTCCATCCACCGCCTCCTCCAAGAACAACCCCCGGAAAACACACTAGAAAATTTGGCACAATTTCCGACGGCCAAATCGTCGCTATTCCGACACATAGTCGTTGCAAGAGTGACAGTTCGAGGACGGGCAAAGCGTGGTTTGCCATGCCGTCGCAATTCCGACGCATTTACAAAGTGTCGCACTACCGACACTTTTTCCGTCGCTTCCAAACAAGCGTCGCTCTTCCGAAATTTCCCAAACCGTCGCACTTCCGACGTTTTTAAACTGTCGCACTTCCAACGGAATGTGGTCCGACGTTTTTAACGTCGCTCTTCCGACGAAATGTGGTCCGACGTTTTGAACGCCGCTCTTTCGACGTTTGTAAACTGTCGCAATTCCGACGAAATGTGGTCCGACGTTTGTAAACTGTCGCAATTCCGACGAAATGTGGTCCAACGTTTTGAATGTCGCTCTTTGACGTTTGTAAACTATCGCAATTCCGACGAAATGTGGTCCGACGTTTTGAACGTCGCTCTTCTGACGTTTGTAAACAGTCGCAATTTCGATGAAATGTGGTCTGACGTTTTTAAGCTGTCGCAATTCCGACGCTTACAAGGCGTCGGTATACCGACGACGGGTTCAATGTTTAAAAAAAAAAATGAAACTTTAAAACAGGACAGTAAATCTCCAATATTTGTTATGAATTGTGGGCGTTCCAATGACCAGTGAAATATTAATATAATAAACCACCCCGTGGTCACTTTCGACTATAAACAATCATTTTTTTTTCACAAGAGAAAAAACGTTGTTTTGAATATATTATATGAAGTAAAACAGATCCATGAAGTCATTACATTTTCACATTTGAAGATTGGAACCCAAATATCCATCCGGAAAAGTGAAGTCCCACCCCAGGACAATGATAGAAAAAATACCCCATGTCACATACGGAGGACTTGATATAAAACCCGAGTAACGGTCCACATGGATATTATCGACAATCCGAGAAAGCATCCAAATATGCCCGAGGCATCTATAAGAAAGTGAAATAGCGAGTATGTAGAATAGTAAAGCAACGGATAGAGTACCAACGTCCATTGTTCCAAATACAAATTAAAGTACCCAAAATCCTTGAACGAGAGAAAAACACTAATCATGTGAGTGTGATATGTCCAAAATATAAAAATACCATCGAGACCATATCAATAAACCGGACAACATAGACCATCATCGCTAGTTTTGAAGGCGAGTGATAAACATTAATCATTTCTTTTTTTCACAAGAGAAAAAAATGATGTTTTGAATATATTATATGAAGTAAAACAGTCCATGAAGTCATTACGTTTTCACATCCGAAGATTGGAACCCAAATATCCATCTAGAAAAGTGGAAGTCCCACCCCGAGACAATGATAGAAAAATACCCCATGTCACATACAGGGGGACTTGATATAAAACCCGAGTAACAATCCACATGGAGATTATCAACAATCCGAGAAATCATCCAAATATGCCCGAGGCATCTATAAGAAAGTGAAATAGCAATATGTAGAATAGTAAAGCAACAAATAGATTACCGACGTCCATTGTTCCAAATACAAATTAAAGTACCCAAAATCCTTGAACGAGAGAAAAACACTAATCATGTGGGGAGTGTGATATGTCCAAAATATAAAAATACCATCGGACCATATCAATAAACCGAGCAACATAGACCGAGCATAGCTAGTTTTGAAGGCGAGTGATAAACATTAATCAATTTTTTTTTCACAAGAGAAAAAAATGTTGTTTTGAATATATTATATGAAGTAAAACAGATCCATGAAGTCATTACATTTTCACATCGAAGATTGGAACCCAAATATCCATCCGAGAAAAGTGGAAGTCCCACCCCGGACAGGGTGATAGAAAAATACCCCATGTAACATACGGGGACTTGATATAAAACCCGATAACGGTCCACATGGAGATTATCGACAAATACGAGAAAGCATCCAAATATGCCCGAGGCATCTATAAGAAAGTGAAATAGCGAGTATGTAGAATAGTAAAACAACAAATAGATTACCGACGTCCATTGTTCCAAATACAAATTAAATTACCCAAAATCCTTGAACAGAGAAAAACGCTAATCATGTGAGGAGTGTGATATGTCCAAAATATAAAAAGACCATCAAACCATATCAATAAACCGACAACATAGACCGAGCATTGCTAGTTTTGAAGGCGAGTGATAAACATTAATCATTTTTTTTCACAAGAGAAAAAAACATTGTTTTGAATATATTATATGAAGTAAAACAGATCTATGAAGTCATTCAATTTTCACATCCGAAGATTGGAACCCAAATATCCATCGAGAAAAGTGGAAGTCCCACCCCAGACAGGTGATAGAAAAAATACCCCATGTCACATACGGGGGACTTGATATAAAACCCGATAACGGTCCACATGGAGATTATCGATAATATGAGAAAGCATCCAAATATGCCCGAGGCATCTATAAGAAAGTGAAATAGCGAGTATGTAGAATAGTAAAGCAACGAGATAGAGTACCGACGTCCATTGTTACAAATACAAATTAAAGTACCCAAAATCCTTGAACAGGAGAAAAATGCTAATCATGTGAGGAGTGTGATATGTCCAAAATATAAAAAATACCATCGGACCATATCAATAAACCTGACAACATAGACCGACGATCGCTAGTTTTGAAGGCGAGTGATAAACATTAATCATTTTTTTTCACAAGAGAAAAAAACGTTGTTTTGAATATATTATATGAAGTAAAACGACCCATGAAGTCATTACATTTTCACATCCGAAGATTGGAACCCAAATATCCATCCGAGAAAAGTGGAAGTCCCACCCCGGACAATGATAGAAAAATACCCCATGTCACATACGGGGGACTTGATATAAAACCCGATAACGGTCCACATGGAGATTATCGACAAATCGAGAAAGCATCCAAATATGCCCGAGGCATCTATAAGAAAGTGAAATAGCGAGTATGTAGAATAGTAAAGCAACGGATAGAGTACCGACGTCCATTGTTCCAAATACAAATTAAAGTACCCAAAATCCTTGAACATAGAAAAAGCGCTAATCATGTGAGGAGTGTGATAACCATCTACGAGAAACCCGAGGCTCGCTTGTAAGATCGGGCTCGCTTGATTCCAAAATTGGTAACCATCTCATTGCATCAGAGATGTAAGGTTCGAGCTCACTTGTTTCCATTAGTAGCCCGCTATAGCATCCACCCCTGTTCATAGCAAAAAGGTTCTCGTACTAGATATACAGAGAAAGAGTATAATACGTAGACCATATAAACATGGCTCCGTATTTCAAAAAAACGGAGTTTAAAATAGAAACGGGGCAACATTTTTTTTTCTAAGTAAAGTTAATCTATTAATAGTGGGAATAAAATTACACCGAAGTCAAAATCATTGCCCGGACTCATGGCAAATTTGTCATCAAAAAATAAAAAAATTAAGAAGACCGCCCTCATACGGGGAAACCGGTCTTGAACGTTTAATTCTGAGAATTCAAAAAATATTACAAAGGTCCAACATAGTAAAATAATCTAAAAGCGACCCAATTAAGTGGGCCGCGAAGCGAGAAAAACAAATTAACCAAACTACTCCTCCGCTCCTCGACGATTCGGCACCATCCTTCGGAAGGTCCGGGATCGCTAGGTGCTTGTTGAGGAGGTAAATCCCTCTGCAGACGAGGCGATCCCTACTAGCCCAACACGGGTCTAGCAACAATCATCAAATGCTACGAGCGCAAGTTCCTAATTGCGAATAAATAAGCCAACGATGGAGGCCTACACGGAGTCCATTGCTATGATTCGCGAAGAGACGACGTTCCCGTTCCTCGGCTTCGGCGGATCACGATCCCCACGATCTCCGTGAATGGACACTGCACATGCAAGAAACAACACGAATACAAGCATAAAATCCGGAATACGCAACTATATATTAGTCGGAAAAGGATATAACTCATCATTATCATAAGTGAAAAAAACGAGTGGAACCATAACTCGGTAGTCATTCATTAATAAGCAATCGAAAGAGAGTACAACCAATGTTCTGACGTCGAGGGTCTCCTTCGGAAGGGTCTCCGAGTCGTTCACGTCTCGCAAAGCTCGCCGGGGGATGGGACAAGCCTCTCTTAGAGTCTCTCGACGATAGTCTCCTTGCTTGAGTCGGCCTTAAGGGAAGAATGAGGGCTCTTGCAGCATGAAGGCTCTTGGGAATTTGGAGATTCAAAGCTTAGGCACTTCAAGACTAGCTTGCAATGGCAATGGGCAAGCTTTTATAGAAGGAGGAAGGGAGTTGGGATCCCTATAATTGTGGGATTGGTCCTATCATCAAGGAAGCTTCCATGAGAGGTGGCAAACCACTTCCCTTCCATGGAACTCCCGAGCCAAACCTCCCAACTCAAGGTAGATAGCGATTTCGAGTTTGTTGAAACAAAACTTCCGCCTTTCTTATTTAAAAAACACTCCTTAAATTGGTCGGGCGCGATCGCGACTCGGGACGAGAGCGCCCGGTTGGCGCGGCCTCTTTGTAGGATTTTCCTCATTAGGCGCGAGTGATGAGCGGTCTGCCCGCGCCAATGCAAAAGGGGATGTTTTTATGGTTTTTTGCAAGGATATGTCTTTAGGGCAATTGAAGCTCAAGTTTAGAGGAATGCAATGATAATGGTTTCAAGGCATGACATTTCTCACGAGGTCACATAATGGGCCCTCCAATGTGCGGGACGGGGAATGGTAGGGATGGTGACAAATTACTGTGTAACAATGCTACCTCCACATTCATGCCACGACTCCCCTCCTGAAGGCCCGAATGTTGGCCGGCATTTTCCGAGCTCAGACCCACCAGACGGGTGCATTATTCCTCCGTTTGCGCCTCCTCGTAGAAAAGCACAGTGAATGAAGCTGTAATTCATGGGCGGTTGAGAGAGAAATTAAAGGAAAATTGTGCAGTGCGCGTCGTGGGAGAAGGTGAACTAGCGGTGAGGAAACGAGGAGCAGGGGAATCCATACAGTGGCCAGATCCTACAACCCGACCTTGCCCACTCCTAGTATTTGGATAGTGACATGTGTAATAATCACCTGGGGTGGCCGGAAGACAACTTAGTTGAGGGGGCTGGAGGGAGCGTGCGGAGTTGACCTCTAGTGCTCCCCCTGCGGCAATGCATCCTTTGACGCACGCGAGGCATGGGTGCAATCTCACTAGCGATGGGCAAAAGAGGAGACGAGAAAGCGAGAATTCCAAGAAACGGAGGAAGACAGACAAGGACCCAGACCGAGAGAAATACGGATATGCAAGCAAGGTCTACGCAGCGATTCAGTGGCCACTTCTCCTTCTCGTCACAATGAGCGAGGCGATGTAACCCAGACAACTGGCTCGTCTCGAAAAACCATAGCGAAATGCCATTTTATCGACCCAACTGCAATGCAATCGAAGGACGCCCGTCATAATTAATCTATGATCATTAATGAGAGCCGATGGCCGGATCATATTGGAGCATGCGGAATCGCTAATAGGAGTGGAGGTCCGATCTTGAACAGTGTTAAAACTTAATGTGATTAGATGTGAAAACCTTGGAACTTAATTGAACATCGTTAAAACTTAATGCGATTGATATGAAATCGCCACATCCATGTCCCATAGCCTTAGACGCCATCGAATGCACCCGCAGCCGGGAGCAAGGCAAGTTCTGATTGAGGACACGTGGCAGAAATTGATTGGAGTAGATCTTTGTTTGGGCCGCTCGCGCAGTGGAAATCCGGACCCGAAAAATATTAGGGCGAATTTGATAAGAAATTCGCATCACAACTCTCCCTCCATACGCCAGCCCAACTTCGGACCCGAAAAAGATTAGGGCGGAATTCATTTGGTTTTCGCGTCATAAAATTGGCCGACGTCGGCAGGCTATTTTGGAACGCGAATTTGGTTTGAATTATGGTTTATCACCGTTTGAAGTCCCTAGTGGCTCGACTTAAGAACAATTTTTTTTGATCCCATCTTATAAAATTTGTGTTGGTTTTCTTTGATAATACACATATTTATAATAAATCATGGGAATACCACACTAGTAAACATGTGGAAAAGTTATATAAATTATTGAGAACAATCATTTTTAGTAAAAATATCCAAATGTGCTTTTGGGAAATAAGAATTCGAGTATTTGGTTCATATTATTTTAAAGGAACGAGTGAAGTTGGAGCCTCAAAAGATGCAAGCTATTACAAAATGACCTATTCCTAAGAAAATCAAGGTTCTTAGAAGATTTTTTAGACTTACATGATCAATATGATGATAATTATGATAATTTCACAAAACAATCACTAGCTATTTTGAGGGATGAGATATTAGAACTTCAACTTGATGAGGATTTTTTAAGAGCTTTATTTCTTCTTTTGAAATCAAGAAAATATTCTCCCAAACTGAAAATATGTGTTCTTGAGATAATTTCTAAAAATTATGAAAATGAAATTAAACTTTTTCATTCTCAAATTCAGTCATACAATTTCCGAAATCCTAAAGAATTCTTTGAAAATCTTCCTTCTCCTAAGCAAGAGGAAATTGTACTATCTTTTGACTTGCATATTGAGGATGATTATTCTTTCAAACACAAGACAGAAGAAACAGTTTCAAGGCTTAATATTCAGAATACAACTGAGCAACCAGTCATTGAAGGCCTAGAAGTAAATAACATACATCATACTTTTATTGATCCTATATCAGATTATATGGAGAATATTTTTAGCCCAAATATGCAAACATGTTTTCTCTATAAGGATCAAATACATCAAAAGTGGCCTTTACACATCATATCGTTTATTATAAAGGCACATGATCATAATATACTTCCAATTTTGATCACAAGCAATCAAGTTATCCATTTATTATTACAGCTACTTGATTGGCTTCATTGGCATTTTTGTATTACCTGATTCAATAAGATTTTTAGTAGATTGAGTAGGTAGATGAGTGCCAATAAGCTCAGAATTTTGAGCATTTTTTTAGTTTTCAATTTTCAGCTAGTTTTTCATTAAGTTGGTTTGAAAACTTTTGTGTGTTGTTTTAGTTTCAGATCAGATTTCAGTTTGCAGAAGACAGAAGACATTTACAGGTTCACCAAGGTCAATGGATGAGGACAACTGACCTGCTGTTCTTGAATTTTCACCAGGAAAAGCCATCCCCAAGTGGAGCCAGTGTTAGACTCCTATATTAATAGGTGTCATATTTCATGATTGACTTGATGGGCTGTGTAATATGTTCATACATTTTCTTGTTGCAAAGGTTTTCCATATTATCAAAAAATCAAAAAAATTTAAAAAATGTAAAGAGGGTATACCCTAAAAGAAAAATCAAAGGGTAAAAAGAATAAAAATGGCCAAAAAAGTAAAAGAAAATGAACCCCACCAAAAGAAAGGCCAAGGAAAGTGTGCAGGTCTAAATGCCACTACTTTTTGCTCTTATGTAATAAATAAAATTGTGTGCAACTTGTATCCTATGCCAAAATTTATGAATAGTCAAACAGTTTAAGCTTGGCTATTTCATCTTTCAATTTCATGTTTTAGAGATAGAGAATAAAATCTGACCAAAATGTTTAATCTTGGCAGATAAGTAGATAGGTAGAGTAAATAAAAGGAGCTCAATAGCTTAATCTGAGCCCTTGGATGTAATAAGGTTAGAATTAGATAGATTTCTACATGTAAAAGAAAAGAAAGTGTGATAAGGATTTCCAGTCTAAGTGCACCCTAATAAAGAAGAAAAAATGGTAGAGTAAAGTAGGTAGGGTAGGTAGATGATGTTGCAGAATTGCATGTGATGGACAATGACTCTAAATGTGTTAGTATTTACTTTCATCACAAAGTGCAAAGGCAGACACTATACTGGAAGAAATTCAAAGCAAAGAAAAGTCAAAGTTATTAACTTCCCTTCTCATCTTCCCCTAAATATTTCACTAATTTCCCCTAAGTACTAAGGTATTTGAAAATTAGAGGGGCTCAAGGCATGTCCTTGACTTTTGGAGGGACCGGACCCTCGGCCCAATAATTGGAAAAGCCTAAGTACTTGAAGTCATTCTTCATAACATTCACTCATTTCTAAACATCTTTTCCTAAGTAAAATCCCATTTTACTTAGGAAAATTATGCATTATTTCATAAAAAAAACCCTCAAAATCACATTTTATTCTAAGTCTAAGTGATGAAGTGATTATAATGCAATTTGCTTTTAAATCTTCACTTTCTTAGTTATATTAATGTATTTTGAGTTTACATTGTCCCCTTGTCATATTAACATTGATTTTATGTATTAAATCCTTACAAAAATAACCTTCTCCTATTATATATAACTCCTTTTTATATAATATCCCCAAAAACCCATTAATACATTTTAGCCAAAGTTATTTATTCCCACATGTTTAAATAAAAAACCCACTTTATGCCCCATTTGGCTAAATATATCGTAATATTAAATTCCGCCCCCTATGGTAATTAGATTAATCTGATTTAATTATCATATAATAAAAGTGTATTGAAAAAATAATTAAAACATGTTTTATTACGTGTTTTAATACAAAAATAATTCTTCCCCTGTGTATTTTAATCCCTCGACTCCCTTTCCCAAGGTTAAAACTATAAACCCTTTGTAAAATCCCCAATACCTCCCTTAACCGCTAACCTTGGTTAAATCATTTCCCGATCACTTTCCTGCATTTTTATAAACAAATTGATTAATCCTCATGATTAATTAACTCTGCCAATAAGATTCCCCTCGATGAGATTAATTAACGTTTAATTGCGTCGGGCCCTCCATATTAAATCCCCATCACTTCCACGTCCCCATCGCCGTTCGATCAACCCATCTGAGATCAACGGTTATTAATGATATCGCTAGCCATCCGCGTCCAAACAAAAACGCACGATGGCCCGACGGTTTTCAAACAGTGCCATGCCACGCGTCAATCATTCTATCAAATCGCTCGCCCTCCGCCCAAAACCACTTTTCCCCAAAAGCGGTGCGATGTAAACCGCTTATCGCTTGCCTCCCATGACTCGTCCTCCGTACCTGTTGATGTCATCCATTAAATAAATAAAAAAAACCCCGTCACCCTTTGGACTTTGTGAATAAAAAAAATTTTCCCGCATCATTTTCATTATTCTGTGAATGACCAAAGTCTCATGCAGAGAATTTCAAAAACAAATTTTCAAGCGCCATCAACTGTATTTTGC
The DNA here is from genome assembly GCA_034641835.2 of Pinus albicaulis. Lineage (NCBI taxonomy): Eukaryota > Viridiplantae > Streptophyta > Pinopsida > Pinales > Pinaceae > Pinus > Pinus albicaulis. The sequence goes on along the minus strand of CM076583.1, from coordinate 777,351,660 downwards.
TGAAGACAATTGCATACCAGTAATCCAGAGTTCGTACGCCATAGCCTGTACCTGTTTAATCACTGTTCATCTCCCAAAAAACAGGTATTTACCCCAATTCCAGTTAAAACTCTGTGAAATTCTAGCTTTTGTTTTAAATTTCGCACAAAAGACAAAAACAGAGTTCAATTTGGTCTTGTTCAATCCCTAGAATTGTAAATTTCATTCCCAAAACTTCTAATTGTGTTTGTTCTTCACAAAAACCCGAAATTCATTTCTGAATCCACAAGAACCAGAAATGGAACTAGAAATGGAGGTTCCAGTGGCTCTGAACGTTGCACCTTTGAATGCCCCTCACAGAGATTTATACTATCTGCCCCTAGCAGATAGATATTTTCAAATTAAAGACCTCGTTCTTAGTGATAATCCTCTTCGAACCTTTTTCCGCTGCAGAGATAACTTTATAAACGGTTCTGATATTATTGGATTATGGGAATCCAATCTCCCCATGTATCTTCTCCCCTCAATCCATATTTTTCCTGAGTTAATTCATTACTGCCATGCAAACTATGACCCCAATCAAAGAGAAGTTTTGTCCCTGAGTCAGAACATCCTTTTCCCAATCACTACTCAGTCAATAAATGAAATGCTGCAATTTCAACCTGGTCAAGCCCTCACTCCCCTGTCCATGGGAGAATTACTTGAAAATTCTGCCAATTTGTCCCATGAAGAGTTAAATCGCATTTGTCAAACCTTCATGTTACCAGAGCATCAGCCCAAAGGCCCTCCCCCCTATGGTTATACTTTTTTCACTAATGTGGGCAGGCTTATTCTGAATATGATATCCTTTATCATGGGTTTCAATACTAGTGAATATGTTGATCAATTAACTCTAGTATTGTTGTTTATATTTACCCCTGGACAGTTCCCTGCTGTCAAGTATGATTTTGCATCCTACATTGTTGATAAAATCCATGATCAGTTCATGAGATTTGAGAATGAAAAAGTGTTCAAATAGTCTTCTGTTATATATCATCTCATGATTTATTACCAATCAGAAAGTTTCCCTTTCCATGTTCAGAAACTTGATGCAAAAGGAAATCCTAGGTCTGTGATATTTTGGTTTGCCATCACCCATAATTCCTCTGATTCTCCTTACTCCTATAATGAGTTTATTGACCTATTTGTACACCCTGCAACCACTTTTTTAACAGGAGTTTCCCCTCCTAGATTCAATAATGAAATCAAGAAAATTCTACAGATCTCAAAACAATATAGGGTAGGTGATTGGTACTTGTATAAAAATCACACTGAGATCAGAATATATGGATGTGAATTGTGCCCATTCAAGTTGCCCAAATATGTCCCCATGAGACTCTTTGCACTAGAGTATTTCAGGCAGATGATTAACTTAGATATAGTTCATTTCTGCAATGCAAAGAAAAAGGCTCAACTCAGGATCAAAAGTCAATTAGGTCCCTTTGTTTGTAACTATAGAGATGCTGGAAAGGAAGCAGAAATAATCTTAGAAGAATATCTCAGATTACAAAAAAAAAATTACTGGGTGCCTTATGACCCAAATAGCTTTATCTGTGATAGAAGAATGAAAAATAAACTATCACCATACATTCATCACAAAATTCCAGAAATTGAACAATATGCCAATATGGTTGAATGGATTGAAGGAACATTGGTAGAACAGGATAGTGACCAGGTCAATGTTGAAAATGTAATGAAAGACCTTGAGAAAATACTTGACCTAGACTCTTTTGGACAGGTACATATACCAGGTATTGGTCCTTCTTCTGTAGGGACTTCTCAGCAAAATTTACAGGAGATCAGTGCATTTGCCACAGTACAATCTAAAGGAAAAGAAAAGGAGCCTGACATACAAGTATTTGAAAAATTCACAATGACAGAGCAACCTGAGACTTCTAAAGAACAGGGTCAAGTACAAATTCCTCCTATTCAGATCAATGAGCTAGAAATTTCAATTTTACAAACTCCTATCAATATAGAAAAAGGCAAGAAGAGAGATGTTGAAGTTGCTACCCCTGTTGGTGGATCTTCAGAACAACCTCATGCTAAAAGACAAAAATTAAATCCTCTTCCAGAAGTAGATTTTGTTCAGGAAATTCCTGATAGCCAGAGAGAAGATTTAGATAGTCAACAAACAGGTACAGTCAGTGGGGCATCCACTACTTTACAGAGAAAAGCGCTGCAAAAGCAACATAGTGTTGAAATATCTTCTTTCAAACCACCAATTAAAGATGCAAGAGATATAAAGAAAACCTTTATCAATATAAAAGTCAGGAATGCTCCACTAAGACTCTAGGTTTACAATCAGTATTTGAAGATGGCTCCTAAGAATCAAGAAATATTGATGTCAGCTTATGACATTCAACAACGCAAAATGATAATGAGTCACTTAAAACCAAAAGTGCAGCAGCCTCAAACAACTGCAGATTATATTAGAACAAATTTTGAAGTATTAGCAAAGGATATTCATCCTTGAGATCGGATTGAGTTACATAAGCAAATTGGTGAAATGATATATTCTACTCTGACCGATAAAGCAATGGCAACTCAGAAGTTGCAGGATTCTTTGGAGAACACTAATGCACAATTGCAGCTTGAAAAAGCCTCTTATCAGGCCAAAGACAACAAGATAAAGACATTGGAGGAAATAATCATTGGATTGGGTCACAATCCTAAAGATGTCAAAGGTATAGAGGCCCTAATCAAGAAAAAAGATGATGATATTGTAGCTTTGAGAAAGCAGTTGAAATTGCCAGCTTCAAGACATCCACAAACTGAAGAGATGATAAAGAAAAATTCTGAAGAAGAAATGATGGACTTGCTTTTGAAACTGAATGAGCAACTAAATGAAACAGAAAAAGAGCTTGAACAAGCATTAAAGAACAAGCAGTCTACTATTCTAGCATCAACAACAGAGGCAATTACAGGTACAGGTACATCCACAATAGGTCAACCAACAGAGCTATCACAGGTAAATACTTCCAATTTGAAGAATTAATAAAGTCAATGAATGAATTGAAACTTCAAGTAACAAAACTCCAACACACAAAGTTACAGCTTATTAATTTAGAACAAAGATATGATCTCTCAAAAATGAGTGTTGCTGATAAAACAAGAGAGGTCAAAAGATTAGAAAATTTGGTTAAAGCATTGGAAAAGGATCTCACATTGGAGAAACCTTTAAAGGAAATAAATTAAATTCTTTGGGACAACATTATCCAATCAATAAAGGATGTCTGGTCTTCAATTTAGATTATGTATGAACAGAATGATTTAGTCAAATTGGCTATAGAAGAAGTTCAAAGTACAAGAGAAGAATTGGGAAATAGGCCTGAGGAAGCCAATCAACTCATATAGTTTCTAAACACTCAAACCAGACACCAACTTGCAGAACTTGGTATTCAGGACAGGACTGGAACAATTTTTGAAATAAAAAGAGTTTTTACTAAGAGAACCCTTATGCAGAATCTAGAACGAAGGTGCTCAGATATGCAAGAAGAAATCATTGCCTTCAGAGAAAGATTTGATATTTTGTTGAAAAAAGGATTGCTCAGTCCTATAGTTTCAGAGGATAAACTAATGGACCTTGAAAGCTATGTTGAAAAATTGGACAAGCATGCTGACAATCAGGCCAATTCTTCAACCAGTACATCAGAAGCAGCATTGCCAACAGGAAAAAATCTTCATGATAGATTGGAAAATTTATTTTATCTTGAGCATGAAGTAAAGCATTTGTTTCCAATTCAGCCTACCTTTTTCAGATATACTGAGGCTAATGAAACATTGAGAAAACTTCAACGGACCAGAATACCAGAAGATAAATGGTGGGAAGAACTGTTGGAACTTTTGTAAAATTTATCCTTATATGAAATTTTGCCTATTTACTTTGATTTTATTACATCCTCCCACAAGCCTAAATGTTTTATGATTCTCCAAAGACTCTTGGAAAATAATGCTTTCCAAAAATGATGAATATTCTTTAGTATCCAACGAATCATGTGATTTTTGGCTTGGAAATCCATTTCCATTTTACTATAGGGATGCCTCCTTTGATTTTCCTTTCCTTCTAGATAAAATGAAAGCATTTTTTTCTAATATTTCCCAAGATAACAACAAGAATATAAGCTAGGGAATGCCAATATCCTGGTATGGACACTACTAAGGTTAATGTGCCACCCAAGGATAACCATATTGTGATTATTTTTCCCACTTTTTGATATGGAAAGAACCAATATCCATACCTATAGTCATTAAATATTAACATAAATCCCAAGTATTTGAAATGGGTGCACTTGGTTGATTGTTTTTTCTAACATATCTTCCAAATCATTGAAAGTGATGGTAGACTTGAGTAGGTTTACTTATATTCAAAATGAAACCCAAAATGATTTTAGAGCTCTAATGAGTCTTCACATACTATTCCTATCTACTATATCCTGCAAGAAATAGGATAACATCGTCCACCAATAGAAGGTGCGTAGACAATAGCATATGTAAATGCGTGAGTGATCAAAATAGTAGCATTTCTTAATTTGTTTAGGCATATATCTCTTGTTTTTCATCTTCCATATTCAAAAACTAATCACGGATTTGGGTGTTGATGCTATGTATATTCTAAATGGATTGGTATCCATACCTTTCCAGATGCCCCCACACCTGCGACCGGGTAAATTTTATTTTTTTAACATACTAGTTAAATAAATATTGTTGTAATATATTTTCTAATCTCTCTCTCTCTCTCTCTCTCTCTCTCTATATATATATATATATATATATTATTTTATATATAATTTTTTTTATTCTAAGTCATAGGCTTAGCTACTGTAACTTTAACACCCAATTACTACAACTAGATACAAGCAATAGTTTTATGTAACCATTGTTGCAACCTTAAGTTACTGTTGTTGTTCCATTACTCAAATAAAATAATTCTCGTATAAAGGTTGTTGTCATGTCTCTATGCGTAAACTTTAATATTTACAAGGACTTGTTACGTATAATGATCTCTTAATATATATACTTTCTTTCATATATAATATTTTTTATTCTAAGTCGCAGATATCGTATCCCCAAGCCACAACTCCTACAACCTCAAGCCATAGTTGGCGCAACTTTAACGCATAGTTACTGCAAATAGATACAAGCAAATGTTCTATGGAACCGTTGTTACAACCTTAAGTTACAGCTATTGTTCCCTTATTCAAATAAAATAATTCCCGTATAAAGATTGTTACCGTGTATCGATGCCTCAACTTCAATATTGACAAGTATTTTTCGTATAATAATCTCTTTATATATATATATATATAATGTGTTTTATTCTAAGTCGCAAATGTTGCATCCCCAAGTCACAACTTCTGCAACCTCAAGCCACAGTTGTTGCAACTTTAATCCATAGTTACTGCAGTCAGATACAAGTAATTGTTTTATGGAACCATTGTTGCAACCTTAAGTTACAACTACTATTCCCTTACTCAAATAAAATAATTCTCGTATAAAGGTTGTTGTCATGTATTTGTGCCTCGTCTTCAATATTTATAAGGACTTGTTAGGTATAATGGTCTCTTAATTCCCCATTGTTTTCAAAGTGAATATGGTTGATTGTAAATCCCACCATTTTCCTCTCACCATACTTTCCACTATCTTATAAATTAGTTGCGGGGAAGGGATTGTGTCACTCTTTGAACTTCCACATAATCCAGAAATTTAATTCAACATTTAGAATTCCTGCAAGTTTTTTTTGTAGACGACCGCAGTCATATTTCTGTACATGATTGTATTTAAACACAACAACCAACATTAACGCAATTCACCAACCAGAAATTAAACAAACAGAAATTTACCCCCCAGTTTTGTAAATTCAAAAGGAGGACACGTGGAGCATTAATATTGGATCGCATGAAATTGAAGGGAATCTGAAAACCTGAAAACTGGACCCGAATTTTTTATAAGGCACATTGGATTGAGAATTCACGTTACAAATTAGGCAGACGTCAGCATCCCATTTTGGAACGCGAATTTGGTTTGAAATTCAATCTATTCAGACTTTTGAAGTCCGACGGAAAGGGTTTTTTAATGTTTTGATAATTTAATTTTATGTATGCTTTAATATATACATATGTTTTAAACATATGTTATATATATATCATATGCGAAATGAAAGGTGGGCCATAGAATTTAGTTTTAATTTTATTTTTTTAAAAAGAGGGTTTATTATAATATGTTTTATATGTTACGGCATATAAAATAAAAAGGACAAAAAAGCTTGGTAGTTTTTTTTATAGACAGTACGTAAATTTTTTATTACACAACAGTGTGTAAAAAGTGAAAGACTGAGTGTAACTTTTTAAGTGTGTATGCACAACAGTGCGAAAGTGAAAAACATAGCAGAGTGTTTTAGAGACAGAGTATGTTTGTTTTGAACAGACAGTGAGTTGGTTTTATGCACTGCGTTTTGTAGCAGTCATAATTTTGTAATCCCTCTCAGTGAGGAAGAAGTGTAATAGTTTTTTTTTTATTTATTGAAGGGAATAGAAGTTTGTTTTCAAAGTATTGAAACTCTGTCTCCTGTCAAAGAAATTTTTATTTTCTCTGTGTTAGAGGAAGGGAGATTTATTCTCCATTCATTGTTCTCGAATTTTTCAATATTCCAACATGTGCAAGAACAACAGATGTTGTGGTTCCATCCCCAGCTAAATCATTTGTCTTTGCCGCAGCTTGCCTTACCAACTTGGCCCCAATATTTTCAACTGGGTCCTCTAATTCAACCAATAAAAAGGCTAAAACCATAGCATTGAGATACATTTCATTACACTGTCAATAAAAATAAAATTTGACCCAGCCATAACCCTTTCCTTTTATTGTTGTGAAAAGCTTTATGCATTACTCTAATGTGGCTAGTCCATAGGCCAAGTAGACCACTGGGTAACAAATATGTTTCCTTTCACCTTTGAGTTTTCAAATTATGCCTAACAAATCTAAGACATTTAAGAGAGGGAACTAATACAACGTTAAAAAGAAAACCAGAGCACACATCTACAAATTACCTCCTTAGCTACTATCACACCATCATTAACTATTTTTGGAGAACCATGCTTGCTCTCCAAGACAACATTTTTCCCTTCGCCCCAAGGGTGACTCCAACAAGATCAGCAAGTTTGTTCACACCGCTTGCAAGACAAATTGACAATGCTTTCAGTAAGTGTGCAATTGAATGCCAGACCATATGCCAAAACAACCCTCCATGAAAAATTAAAATAATACATTAAAATCGAATATAAGTGGACAAGGAAAGATCCACCGCAGTGAAGTTTCACGTGCAGGTGACCTTCCTTTAAACATAATTTTTTCTCTGACCTGCAATTTTTTTGTCACCGAGCCATCCTTGTTGAAGTAAAACTCCTTTTCCATAGCTCTTGTATTAACTACCTTCTCTCTGTCGCGTAATCTCAGAGTCCCTCTTCTGCTTGAGCGATTAAAGGAAATGGGTGAAAAAACTGAAAGAGAAGACAATTGTCTGCCATAATTATCAAACATTGCACCCAACTTCTTCCCCTTTCCATTGTTACCTAATGAGGTAGATGTGGCAATTGTTGTCATACTTCAGCAGAGTCCATCTTCTCTTATCCTGAATATAGAATTACAAGATCTTCATATTAGTATGAACCTTAAAAAACATGACTCCCATTGCTAAAAACCACTTTTAAGTTGTAACAGAAAAACTAAACAACTATCGCAACTTTTGGCAACTTCTGGAGCATTAAGAGAGAAACAACCAAAGAGAAATACAACCACAATCCTCATTTTAATGAGACCGGACTATATATTTGTATTAAGATAATAGAAAGAAATCACGACTATATTAAGGCCACCACAAAACAATCTTTAACCAGTGTCTCTCGCAGCCTTTCAGTGCTGTGATCTGTGTGGACAGGCCTCCACCTATTCCACTTGGGGCCCCACCATTGTCTCTTTCGCTTCGCCGTGCCGGCGATTATTTTTGCGCTTTTGGTCCCAAACCGGAGCCTGCTTTGAGGCCCTGGAACGACTAGAAAACGAAGAGCAACACGGGTCCACACCAACAAGCGTTGTCTAAATTTGTATTCCTTGGATAGATATTTCTAACGAGGTATGGTACGTGTCAAACAGAGATCGTATGCCAAAGTTACGCCTGACGTCGAAACACCACGCACCCAAACGGCCCATGGCGTTCATCTCCCAGGGTTAGGTTTTTATTGCGAGATTTCCATTGTTTTCAATAAATAGCCCTCGAGCTCATTGTAACTCAAATAAAGAGGTCGTAGTTCCACATCTCTCTAGAGATACTACCGCCTAGCTAGTTTTATTTCCATTCGTTCGTAAGCCACTTCGCTCTTTCGACAGTAATAAAATGAAGTACACGCATCTCTGTATTTATGGTTATGTGTTTATTCTGTTGCGTTCCTGCATAAATCTGGATCAGTGGTATCAGAGCGGTCTACTTTTTTCTCGATCCTTCTTTCCATGTCCCCAACGAGGTCGGGTTATAAGGAGTTAGGGCTCGATCTGGTGGAACCTTTGCAAGACCGCCGCAAACCTCGACTCGACGCCCATGGGGGACGAAAAGAAAGATGAGGGAGTAGGAGATCCTATCAAAATATTGCTCGAGGAGGCCCTCGAAAAACAAAGGAACGCGATGATGGATAACTTTGCTCAGATCCTTCAACGGCTACCCACTGGCGGCGCATCTGCATCCAGTAGCCACTCTGGAGTTGCGACTCCCTTTAAGGTACAAGTAAATTTTGACATTCCCATATTTGAGGGTCAAATAGACGCAGATGCCGTAGATAGATGGTTCAATCTATTAGAAGGATATTTCTCTGTTCATGACTTTTCAGACCGGGAGAAGATTATTTTTGCACTCCTCAAAGCTACCCCCCATGTTAAGGACTGGTGGGAAACCTACTGTGAGAACAAGGACCAGACAGAACCCTCTCTGTTCTCGGCCGTACCAACTTGGAATTCTTTCCGAGATGCCGTCAAGGAACAGTACTATCCCGTGGGGAGCTATGAGGACAAGTACCTACAATGGACCACGCTACGACAACAAAGGGATCAAGATGTGCATGAGCTGATGAATTTGTTCCATACCCTGCGCACAAAGTTGGGTATCAAAGATTCAGAGAAACATCTGGTGCTAAAGTATCGTAGCTGTCTGCACAGATACATTCAGGAGGAAATGGACTTCCTCGACATCTCCTCGCTTGGTACGGCGTACCGGTATGCTGCCAAGATTGAGCAGTTTTTCGGCGAAGAAGAAGACTTTGGATTCGCGAATCAAAAGCAAGGGGAGAAAGGTGCTTCCAACCGGCAGAACAAAGGGTTAAGCCAAGGCATGTATAAAGACAACCTATCAAAGCTACGCAAGAAAAGAACAGCACCGCAAAGCCAAAGAAGGACACGGAAAGTGGTGTGAGTTCCATAAGAGCTCCACTCACAACACAAGTGAGTGTCGGGCCAAGCAGTCGCTAGTGGCCGAGATGAGGGCTTCTGAGTCAGATGCATGCTCTGACTCCGAATCAGAACCTGAAAAGGCGAATGAAAAGGGGAAACAGATTATTGATGCGGAGCCCAACGCCACTGTTGCCACTGCAAAGATCCAAAAGGAGGAACCGGAAGATCCAGAGGAGGAGGAACGTCTCTTCCACTCCCAGATGTGGGTAAAGGGCTCCCCGGTACAGTTCATTGTCGACAATGGGAGCCAAAGAACCTCATTTCAGCAGACGCCGTGAAGCGGTTGGGCTTGCCGACCACAGCTCACCCACATCCATACACCATCGGGTGGCTTCACCAAGGACGAGATCTCCGCGTCAGCCGGCAGTGTCGCCTTCCCTATAGCATCAAGCCCTTCACGGATGAGGTATTATGCGACGTTGCTCCTATTGATGTTTCTGATGTATTATTAGGACAACCATACTTGTGGAAGCGTCATGCTGTGTATGAGTCTCGACCTCGTGCTGTTATTGTTACTTTGGGAAATAAGTTGTACAGGATACCAGAGGTACCACCTCCTGCGGCTATCTCTTTGGTTACTACAAAACAATGCAGTAAGCTCATTTCCCAAACTAGGAAATTCGTTTTCCTGATGATCCGCCCCCAGGGAAAGAAGAAGACTGTGGCCACGACCTCTAGACAGGGCTCCTCTACACAACAACAACAAATGGATAAGGTTGTGGAGGAGTACGGGGACATATTCACCTCACCCACAGGGGTTCCTCTGCACTGTCAGGTCAAGCACCCGATTGATCTGACCCCCGGTGCGTCGCTACCTAATGGACCGATCTATCGGCGCTCTGTTCTGGAGAATGATGAAATCAAGAGGCAGATTCAGGAGCTGTTGCAGAAAGGTCACATCAGACCAAGTTCATCGCCCCGTGGGAGCCCGATCGTGTTGGTACAGAAGAAGGATGGGACGTGGAGACTCTGTATTGACTATCGGGCGCTGAACAAGATCACTGTCCGGAATAGGTACCAAATCCCACGGATTGATGACCTTCTGGACCAACTCCAAGGTGCAAAATATTTCAGTAAGATCGACCTGAAGTCTGGGTATCACCAGGTACCAATTGAACCCTCTGATGTGTGGAAGACTGCCTTCAAAGCTAAGGAAGGCCTTTTTGAATGGCTGGTCATGCCTTTCGGGTTGACGAATGCTCCCGCAACCTTCATGAGCATGATGGACGACATCTTGCGGCCATTCACCAACTCATTCGTAGTGGTGTACTTGGATGACATTCTGATCTTCAGCAAGACTTGGGAAGAGCACCTTCATCACATCCGACAAGTCCTCCAAACACTGCTGCAACACAAGTTGTGTGCCAATTTGGAGAAGTGCACGTTTGGCATGACCCAGGTTCAATATCTGGGATACATTATTGATGAAAGGGGGGTGCATGTGGATCCAGTCAAGATCCAAGTCATTCGGGATTGGCCAGCCCCAACCACTATAACAGAGCTTCGCAGCTTTCTGGGTCTTGCTAATTTCTATCGGAGGTTCGTGTTGGGATTCTCTCATATCACTTGGCCCTTGAGTCAAGTCACCAAGGGAGGAGCGAGAGAAAAAAAATTTGGTCAGAACCTCAACAGAAGGCGTTCACAGAACTGAAAAACCGCCTCTGTTCTGCCCCAGTGCTCACTTTACCAGACTTGCAACAGCCATTTGAGATCGAGACAGATGCCTCCGACTATGCTATTGGGGCAGTTCTTACTCAACAGGGACATCCAGTGGCATATCACAGCGAGACATTGTCTGAGACAGTTCGCAAGTATCCCACCTATGACAAAGAAATGTATTTCATTGTGCAAGCCTGTCGACAATGGAAGCATTACATTTTGGGAAGGAAACAATCATCCACACAGACCACCGACCCCTACAGTTCATACAGACACAAGGGAAGTTTCAGAATGATCGCCATCAGAAGTGGTCCACATATCTGCAACAGTTTCATTTGAACATCAAGTACAAGAAGGTTAGCACCAATAATGTTGCAGACTGCCTCAGCCGACCACCGATCGTGGCGCTCACCACTGTGCTCAACTCTTGTGGGCACGAGACTTCTGATTGGCCGCTTCTCTATGAGAGTGACCCAGAATTCGGCCACACTTACAAGGCACTCTTGGGGGGCACGCAAGTTCCAAATTTTCACTTCCAAGATGCACTTTTATGTCACCTGGGACACCTTTGTGTTCCTTCAAGCGAGCGTGCCAAGATGATATGGGAAGCACACTACAGTCGAGTCGCTGGGCATTTCGGGGTCGAGAAAACAGTAGCAATACTCCAGAAGTATTTCTATTGGCCGAACCTTCGAAAGGATGTCGAGAAGCACATCAGATCCTGCACTGCTTGTGCCATTGCCAAACCGACCATCAAGAAGCAAGGCCTATATACTCATCTACCTACCCCTATTCGACCTTGGGAATCCATCTCAATGGATTACATGTCGGGCCTGCCTTCTACTAAGCAGGGAAATGACTGTGTTTTTGTGGTCGTCGACAGATTCTCGAAGATGGCCATTATGGCGGCCTGCAAGAAGAATATCACAGCAGAAGCCACTGCTAAACTCTTCTTTGAACGAGTGTGGGTGCACTTTGGGATCCCAAAGTCTATCATATCAGATCGGGATAGCAGGTTCCTCAGCACATTTTGGTCCAGCCTCTGGTCAATGTTGGATACCAAGCTCACCAAGTCCACAGCTTTCCATCCCCAAAAATATGGCTAGACAGAGGTCGTCAATAGAATGGTTGTACACATTTCGCGCATGTACAATTCAAAGCATCCACGCACATAGGACGAGAGCCTCCCCTAAGGTACAATATAGTTATAACGGTTTCCATACTAATCGCTATAGCTCCCCGTGGTCAGTTCCACCACTATGTCCCATTGACGTAGCCATGCCATTTGCAGCTACTCAGGCCGATTAAGCTCATGTCCAGTCTGAAGTTGACAAAGTAAGTAGCTTCATCGAGCGCATTCAACACATCCGCCAATAGGTTCATGATATATTGGATAGAGCCAATGCGAAGTAAAAGCAGCGCCATGATCAACACCGGGTGCCACACAACTTGTGGCGACAGCATGGCCACGGTAAGGAGCGCTCAACGGGACCTCACCACAAGCTTCCCCCGCTCCGATACGGGTCGTACACCATCACCAAGGCCGTAGGGAACAATGCTTTCGAGCTTAGTATTCCACCATTCCTTGGTCTGCACCCAGTCTTCAATGTGGATCGCCTTCGTCCTTACTTCCCACCTCTACTGGACACTTCGGACATTGCATAACAACTCACACCAACAGAGTTAAACCCAGACTGCATGGAACAGGCCACCACAGATTGTATCATGGACATGCAAATTAAGAACACTCGCCAACAGAGGATCCAACTGTATCGGGTTGTCAAAGCTGGCCAACTCCTGTACCAAGGAAAGTGGTTCACCAGGGACCAAGTTCAGCAGAAATTTCCTCATCTCATGGAGGAACTTAACGCAATGGGGACCATTGCTTCCTAAGGGGGGAGGAATGATCCAGGTGGATATTGGTGGTCACCTACCTATTCCACTTAGGGCTCCACCATTGTCTATTTCAGTTTTTCAGTTTCAGCACAGTTTACTATTTTTAGCAGTTTTTCGGGTCCTAAACTTCCGGAGCCGTTTTGAGGCCCTAAACGACGTTTTTTGGGAAAACGGAGGGCAACATGGGTCCATGGACTAATGTTTCCCATTCCAAATTTGTAGTCCTCGGATAGATCTTTCTAACGAGGTATGGTACGCGTCAAACGGAGATCGTATGCCAAAGTTACGCCCTTGGGAAGTTGAAACACCAATTTACCCAAACGGGGCCCATAGTTTTGGCGCTTCATCTCCTAGGGTTAGGGTTTTGGCTGTTTAGGATTTCCCATTGTTTCTAAATAATAAATAGGCCCTCGAGCCTCATTGTAACTTAGTTCAGAGGCCTGTATCCGCCACATCTCTTCTCAGAGATAGCTACCAGCGCCCTAGCTAGTTTTATTTCCATTCTGTCTGTAAGCCAATTTCAGTTCTTTGATAGTAATAAAATGAATTGTTATTTCCACTACATCTCTGTATTTATGGTTATATGTTTATTCTGTTGCGTTCCTGCATAAATCCGGATCACCATGCTAGAGGTTGCATATTTTTAATTTAAATTCTTGACCTCTCGTGCCCATCTATGAATGCATCCAATGGGATATCTACATCAAATGCTCCTTTATATCCCCAAAAACAAATTCTCTACTACAAGAGCACCAGTATTGATGGATCACCCCACACCATCCCACCCACTAGAAACGGTGAAAAAGGAAACCCGAGAAAACTTCTAAAATATCTCAAGATGACTATATGGGTGGTTCTTATGAATCAACCAACCATTCAGAACATGTTCATCAATCCAAACCATGAGTATTATGTGACGATATTCAAGCAGGCACTGAATCGGATTTCTGAAGCTATGTTAGAGAAACCCTAAACTCTCACTGAAAATAGGTGAAATGTGGCACCACTCAAAGATTGACATGTGCCAATTGGTACAAGTGGTAGACAATTGGCATGCTCAAACAACGAGGTGATGCAGAAATGACATGAGGGAGAAAATATCAGAAAAGCCCCAAATCTGGAGAACTAAAGCTCATCACCAACCTGAGATTGACAACTTTACATGATGTAACCTATGAAATCGTAAATGGAGGAATCATAGTAACAATAAAGTAACCTATGTAACAATAAATTCGGATTCATCCTGGGAGTGGTAATGGGAGAAATCATAGTGAACAACAGGAAACATGCAGAGTTGCTTACAATCAAATAGATGAAAAAACACATACAAAAAACCTAGATAATAATCATGAACAAGCTTAATATTGAATTATGAACCGTAAAGGAACTTACAAAATGTGACATTACGAACCTGGTCAAGCGCACAAGCAAAAATATCCTGGACATGACCCTGGTTGACAAGTTGTATTGCTCATGATGCAAGATGATTTGTACCTGCATTGCCAAGTCAATCAAAATCCATCATTATCTATACAATAAATACAAGTAATTGATGTAGTATTTTTTACTCTAAGATGCATTCTTGTGATAATGTTAGAACATATGTTGAAAATGTCAAAACATACCTGAATAAGCTCCTCTTCATTTCAAGAACAATTTATTGGAGTCGCATGAACTTGGAACAAGCCTCCCACAATCTGAAAGAGTAGCAACTAAGTCAACAGTGACTTTTTTGTTGCTACGCTGGATTGAGGGAGGTTTGCTCCAAGATTAAATCGCTCCAATAAATTATTCTCTACTAAACAGGGCCAACCAAGTGAAGGTGGAAGCTCTTATGGCCCCTCCCCCCCCCCCTCACATCACTCTCAATTCCCCAATACCCAATCTATATTTCATTTTTTTACTTTCATGAGCATAAAAAAAAATATTCAATAACTAATAAAAAAACAATTCAACAAAAAGTACGCAAGGAAACATTGCAATTAATGCTTGACATAAAAATAATATGATAAATGAGTTTTTTATATAACGCAAAAAACGTTCCAAGTATGGTAACGTTTGTCTTATAATAATACAATATTTTACATTATCAAATTTTCTTTTCTTCTTCCTATTTCTAAAGCTCCTAATTACATCATCAATATCATCGTGCTCTGCTCCTGTTTCGTGCCTTTCGACCCGCACTGCTGACCTAGTTGCGTAGTCACGATGTCTGGTCTCATCCAGTGACGGGGCATCGCCTACAAAAACAGATAATATTAAATTTTAATTGTCAGCTTTTAAATATCATTGAACTAGTTCGGTAATATTAATAAAAAAAATTGCAATGAGATTATTTACCTGGTGCACTAGTTGTCGCCGCTGACCTAGTTGCGTAGTCACGATGTCTGGTCTCATCCAGTGACGGGGCATCGCCTACAAAAATAGATAATATTAAATTTTAATCGTCAGTTTTTAAATATCATTGAACTAGTTCGGTAATATTAATAAAAAAAATTGCAATGAGATTATTTACCTGGTGCACCAGTTGTCGCCGCTGACCTAGTTGCGTAGTTACGATGTCTGGTCTCATCCAGTGACGGGGCATCGCCTACAAAAACAGATAATATTAAATTTTAATTGTCAGTTTTTAAATATCATTGAACTAGTTCGGTAATATTAATAAAAAATTGCAATGAGATTATTTACCTGGTGCACCAGTTGTTGCCGTTGGGACTGTTGCCCTGTCTTCCTCTCTGGTGGTAAGATCCTCAAGGGAAACATTCTCTGTCATTTAAACAAAAAACGTTATAAGGATAACCATCAAGGTATAATTAGAAAAAATTATAAGTGGAAATTAATTACCGTCACGGCCCTCACTGATAGTAGCATTGTCGGCCTGGTCCCCACTACCATGATCAGGTTGCACATGAGGATCATCTACATCTGGCTCTAAAACTGGGTTATTTGCCTCATCGGTAGTGTTGCTCCCCTGATTTAAACAAAGTCGTTAGACATTAAATTTATGGATGAAAACAAACATATTGAAAGGTTAATGTTTTACCTTATCAGGCATCATGGATCTTGGGACCTGCCCCAAGCTTCTGCGACGTTCAACTACAACTTGATAGCCGAAATGGAAAGTGATATTTTTATCTTCCTCTGTAGTTTCTGTTCCAAAGTCATCACCCTACATTACATATGATTGTGTATTTTTAATCATATTTGATAGGATTACAAAAACGTTGGAAGGCGATACAATTAATTATAAGATGTTTAGCTACTTAATTACAATTCTTGCAGCTAATTTCAAGTAGCCGCCCCGGCCTAGCTTGTGATGGCCCTTTTTTTCAATCCTAGCTTTGGTTGCCTTTGAGGTGTCAGGCAACCTAGCATCAAAAGATTGAAGTCAGATATGACGTAGCACACTTTTATTTTAGACATAGAGAAAATTAAAGCTATTGAATTAAAGTTGTAATTTACCTTGCGGGTCCAATTGGCATTTTTCCTTCTTTCTTTGCCCTTTTCTCTTTTCCGTCATGGATGAGTGCTCTCCACTCACTCTCTGAAACTGCGAGAGGACGCTCATATCTAGGGTTAAATTGCAATTGCGTCTTATAGGTGTCCCTGGTATATTTCAAATATTTTCCGGCTACCTGAGCCACCGCTGTTCTGTCAAATGTGCCGACCCCAAAAAGGGCTTCTAGATAATCTAGAAGTTCTTTTTTGAGGTTGGAATTATGGGAATTCCACCCTGTGCGTATGGTTGGGCCAAAAATTACCAACGCATGGCTCTCAAGAAACCTGTAGAACTCATTGTTTCCTACACAGAAAAAAAAGAAGAAATTATCATTAATTTAAAAATAAAAATCATGATAAATATGTTTTAGATAAAGTACATGAAATAGTTAAAATATTAAAATTTACCTGGGAGTTGTACATGCTTTATAGGGACACCTTCATCATTCACCAACAACGTGCCATTAATGGTCCCTGTGGAGTTGACACATGTAGCTCCAGGAAACGCAATAATGTAGTTGGCCATATTAGCCTCATCATTGCCAACACGTTCAGCGGTTGGCTGGGTGTTTGCTTGGGCAGGGTGTGTTTCTTGGCTGGCACCTAAAGGAGTAGAAGGTGTACGAGAGGGTTGTTGGGCAATCTCTTGCCCTTGTTTCCCACTACCACCAACACCGGGTTCAGCAAGTGCCAGAAAATGCTACATACAAAAGAACTTTTTGTTATTTTAGTCAATGTAAAAATTAAAAATCAAACTATCACAATTCATCTCATGCAGAACAAAAAAAATATCCTTTTGACTTTTTATTATTACCTGATATCTTTCTAGCTGGCTCATAAGATGTTTTATCCTCTCTTCTATTTCAGGTGTTTGAGGCGCGTCTATCGAAGTATTAAATTCCGACCTTGCATCTCGTGCCTTTTTTTGCAACAAGAACATTGGAGATAGGGATGAAGAAAGCTCTTCCTCAAAGAGGGAATCATCAGGCGTACCATGGCTAGGTGTCTGCATATTTGAACAAAATTAATATTATTTCAACTATGTAAATAACTAAAATACCTGAAGATAGAGAAATGTTGGCACTTTACATGTTCTTCTGCTGGCCTCTTTCCACGATCATCCCGTCTCGGGGTTGTTCCTGCACTGCTCTAATCAGTCTGCCACATTGCAATAAAAGTATAAATGTAAAAACTTGAAAACAATATCTAACTTGAAAACACAAAATGAAAACTGAAATAATTTCTAATAAGACACTGGAAGACAAAGTTAGAGTTTCAAATATGCCTTGCATTGAATTCAGTCCTAGAAACATGTCATTGCACATTAAGGCACCCAAACAAGAGACGAGTTGACAATGAAGACCTTATTGAATATATTGTTGGAGCAACTTCTATTAAACTTGTTGTGAAGACCTTAAGGACATTTTTGGAGCAACATTGTTGAAGCTGATGGTATAGCATTGTTGGAGACGATCTTGAAGGGCCTTGAAGTGAAGCTTTTGGAGCAATTATTGAAAAATCCTTAGAGCATTTAAGTAAGGCACTTTCTATCTTCCATCACCTTTTTCCTTTCAATATCCTTTAAACGATTTTGTTGATATTTAATGTTTGAAATCACGTTATAATTCCTTGATTATATGTGTTTGGGGACTATCCCTTTGAAATTACCCAAAAATACCCTGGCAATTTTATCTTCAGGATGCATGTCTGACCCTATTGTTCAATATTTTGATTGATAGCAGTAAACATAGAGAGTTAGGGGGCTCTTGACTTGGTTTGGTTGGGCCATTAGATCCCTAACATCTACTAGGGAGAACCCCCCTTGAGTTGGAGGAGAGCTAGCCCGAAGTGAAAAGAAGTTGGTGAGGTGACAATGGGGCTATTGAATTACACATGGTATCACACTTTAGCTTTAGGACTTTATCTTGAGAAGTGAGAGATTTTGCTATATCAATTCTCAAATTGTTTACAACACTATGGTTAAGAACTAAGAAGAAGTGATGTTGAGGGGTTTTTGGGTATAAGAAACAATACCATTTAAAAACTAGGATTCTCAGTCCTTGGCATTCCTTCACCTGGGCCTAGGGGCACACTAGAATAATTTCACACTAAACCATGCAAACTTAAAAGTAACTTAACAAATCCATAAAGTAATAATAATCATAATTCCTAATTTTCTATTGTATGATATGATGCAAATTATTCAAACATGAAGCAATGAAGACATGCAATGTCTGAATTTCAAGATTGATGAACCAATACAAGAAGTTAGAAACTACAACTTTGATTCAATACTTTGTGTCCTAACTCCAGGAAGGAATCTATTTTGTAGTATAGAACATGCATCATGTATTATCAATTCTTAATTGACAACAACTAAAGGTCATCTACCTCATCAATTCCTTCCCATTTTGTGTTTTTATGTTATATTCCTTATAAAAGTGTCAAATTTCTCTCAAAGTAAGCAACCACTGAATAAAATAAAAAATAGTTGAGATATGATTGAGAAATGGTCATTTATTTCTTGAATGGATCTTCACGATTTCTTTGGTTGATTTTCATCTCAAGAAACAAGAAATGACCTAAGAAACTATCGTGATGTAATATAAGAAACAACACGGTGCAATGGACATTTTCAAAGCCAAATGATGTCCATTGAGGACATGGCCTTTATTTGGTTCTTGTTTCATAGGAGTTTCGGGTAGAAATGGAACTTTGTTGTACCATTTCCAGTAGTAAAAAGGGAAAACCTTCTTTTTCCATGGGAAATAATTTACCTTTCCTTTTCAAGATAATCTAAATCACAAAAAATATGAAATATACTGCACACATTCTTGGATAATGTGAAAGTGGAAAAGGAATACCCTACACAAGTGATGCACACATGTACATTTGAACACTAATAGATTTTTGTAGTTGAAATGCAATGCTTGTTTTCATTTAAGTGTAGGGTTTTTAAAGCAGGGAGAAATAATGGCTGCCAAATTAATAAGCGTTTCTTTGGGAAAAATTTAAATCTTGTATTAGGTGATGAAGATAATAGAGGGTATTGAATCTTGATTCTTGACATCTAGAGAGAACCCTACAGCCTAACACAATCCAATGGAATTGACCAAAAAAACCCAAATAGAGTCAACCCTACTATAGGAGGAAGGGCCTGCAGTAAGAACTTACCATTTTGCAAGAGCTGAGGGCGAATGTTGTTCTGCAAGAGCCAAGGGCCAATGCTGTTCTGCAAGAGCTGAGGGTGAATGCAGGGCGAATTCTGTTCTGCAAGAGCTGAGGGCGAATGTAGGGCGAATGCTGTTCTGCAAGAGCTCAGGGCGAATGCTGAGGGCGAATGCTGTTCTGCAAGAGCTCAGGGCGAATGCTGAGGGCGAATGTTGTTCTGCAAGAGCTCAGGGCGAATGCTGAGGGCGAATGCTGTTCTGCAAGAGCGGAGGGCGAATGCGCGCGTGATATCAGACGTTAATTTAGCACACATGTACATTTGAACACTAATAGATTTTTGTATTTGAAATGCAATGCTTGTTTTCATTTAAATGTAGGGTTTTTAACGTAGGGAGAAATAATGGCTGCCAAATTAATAAGTGTTTCTTTGGGAAAAATTTAAATCTTGTATTGGGTGATGAAGATAATAGAGGGTATTGAATCTTGATTCTTGACATCTAGAGAGAACCCTACAGCCTAACACAATCCAATGGAATTGACCAAAAAAACCCAAATAGAGTCAACCCTACTAGAGGAGGAAGGGCCTGCAGTAAGAACTTACCATTTTGCAAGAGCTGAGGTCGAATGTTGTTCTGAAAGAGCTGAGGGCGAATGCTGAGGGAAAATGTTGTTATGCAAGAGCTGAGGGCTAATGCTTTTCTACAAGAGCGGAGGGGGAATGCTCACGTGATATCAGACGTTAATGTAGCTATTGCGACGGATACGAAACAATAAAATCATCTTTATGTAGCGCGCATATAAGTTTCATATTTTTATGTAGCGCGCATATAAGTGTCGTTATACCGACGACGGAAAAAAGCGTCGCTATTGCGACGGGTGCCTTCAAACGTCGCAATTGCGACACTTAGACATTGTGTCGCACTTGCGACGTTTGGAGGAAGTCGTCGCAATAGCGACGCTTTGGGCCATAGTGTCGCAATTGCGATGTCTTCCTCCAAACATCGCAATTGCAACACTTTTATAAGTGTCAGTATTGCGACACTTTTCTATAAACGTCGGTATAGCAACAATTTCGGGCAGGATGGAAAAAATTTGGGGAAATTTTCGACATTTGGTCAAAAGCGTCGGAACCAAGTGTCGGAATTTCCACCAAATGTAGTAGTGACACAGCCTCCATCACTTCTGATGAATAGCATGATCACAAGTGCCCTCTTGGTATTACTTTTATTTTGGAGCCATTGGCCCTCTCAGGTCGAGACTATGCCTTTAGCTTCATTTTTTTGTTGTTGTCATCTTTTGCATACAATAGTCAACAAACCTAGTTGGGGTGAGACCACCTGTATTTTGA
Organism: Pinus albicaulis; assembly: GCA_034641835.2. Classification (NCBI taxonomy): domain Eukaryota; kingdom Viridiplantae; phylum Streptophyta; class Pinopsida; order Pinales; family Pinaceae; genus Pinus; species Pinus albicaulis. The sequence continues at coordinate 777,330,578 of CM076583.1, read as the reverse complement.
AACTCCGGATGTATATCTTTTATGCCAATTAAATAGAAGATCGATTTACAAAAAAAAAATTATTTAATTTTAATAAATATTAATTATTATTTTATTAAAATATCAAAATATCAAATTAGTTTTATTTTAAATTAAGATACATACTAATATTAAACATAATACTAATTGTGCTTAACAAAAAGAGGGACTATTATCCTATGCACAGATTTGTGTGGAATTCGACCTTGAAAAAGGGCTTCCTGTAGCAGTGAACCTCTGTATGGATAACTGGTCCCATGTCCAAGAAGTGGACTACGACCAACTCCCCTTCAAGTGTAAGATGTGTCATGAGTATGGGAACTTTGCGAAAGGATGCCCCAAACAACGGGAAAATATTGAACAACAAGGAGAAGCAAACGAGTAGTGGTAGAATGTCAAGAGGAAAAAAAGAACAATAAACAAAACAATGGATAGGGAATGTATCAGCCACAAATCCCAGGAAGGAAGGTCTGGCCCAAAGCAATCCAACCCCTCCATTGGGTACAGAAGCCCTAGGAAATGAAAATGGAACAAACCAAAATTAGTTCGTAGTTCTGACCTTGACTCAGGAAGATGGGGGGCCAATTGTTGGGGAGGAGGTCTCCCATCCTCCTTCAACTTCGCATCAAATCCTAGTCGTTCCCGCGAGACCAGAAACATCCAGTAATATTGAAGAATCCACAGAGGAAGAGGAAGAATATGAAGGCTTCTTATCCTCAAAATAAATAACAGTAATATCAATGTATGCGAGCTCAACAGAAGAAAATTCAAATGGAGCACGTATAAGGAATAAAGAAATAAAGACAAGATGATCGGGAAGGAAAACTAAGAAAGAAATAAGGGAGGAAAATATAGAGAAGGATAAAGAACATGGCTTCCAACATGCAATCCCACGATAGTTAGCAAACCTGGGAACTAAAGGAGGAAAGAAAGGGAATGCATCTAGCGCAATAAAATGCGCAACAACCTCTAAAGGTAAATAATGAAGGTTGACTCCTGGAATTGTAGGGTTCTTGGTACTAGAAAGATAATAATGGAAGTAAAGTCATTAATTCAAAAAGAAAAAACGGATGTAGCCATGCTATAGGAGACTAAATTGAGTGAGATAAGAATCTCCTCGATTCACCCTTCTCTTTGGGGTTTTAGTAAAATCGAAGGTAACAGTTTGAGAGGAGCTTCAGGAGGCCTCCGCACAATGTGGAGTCCTACAAAATTACAATTGGTAAGTTCCTTGAAAAACACCCATTGGATTGCTACTACTTTCAAGAGTTTGGAATTAAATTAAAATGTTGCAGTAATAAATGTATACATGTCAATTGACAACAGAGAAAATAAAGAGTGTTGGAAATATTAATAGGAGTTAAAAGACTCATAATATGGGATCAACTGTATCTTTGGGGGAGACTTCAACACTACCCTGGGTCAGAATGAGAAAAGAGGAGGCTCCTTAGTTAGAGATGCCTCCCAAGAAGACATGGAAAACCTAATCCTGAATCTTTGTCTTTTTTATGTAAAACGTCATAAATTCCTTTATACCTGGAACAATAAGCGCATCGACCTAGGTCATATTGCCGCGAGACTTGACCAATTTCTGGCCTTGGATTGTTTTCTTCTACAAAACCTTTGTCCTAAATCCTCCATCCTCCCTCGGTGTGGCTTAGACCACCACCCCATTTTCCTTATGACCTCTTCATCCATTAACCTTGGTCTCATTCCCTTCAAATTATCCCCCCTCTAGCTTGAATCGGTTGATTTATCCCCTATGGTTTTGACCTCCTGGGTTGGGTGGGTTGATGATAGCCACACCACTATTTGGGAAGCTAAAATTAAAAGGATAAAATCACACATCAAAGTCTGGTTAAAAGAAAACAAGGTTGAAAGACAATATGCTATCATTTATACAGAAATTCAATTGGCCAATCTTCAAGGATAAATGGATTCGGCCCAGATTGGACCACTTGAACTTCAAAAAGAGGCTGAGACATTCAAATCTCTCCATATTCATTTGATAAGAGAGGAATAGTTTTGGCATCTTAAGTCTAGAAACAACTCGCTAAAGACGAGAGATATAAATACAAAGTTTTTTCAAAAACAAGAAAAATACAGGGAAAGAAAAAATAATATATCACAAATCCAACATGAAGGAAAAATGATAACAAATTTTGATGAAATAAAAAGTGCAGCATTGGATCATTTTAAATGTATTTATCAAGCAGACCCCTTTTGTGACCAGGCCTATGAGGAATTTTTCCTAGACTCTCTCCATGATTCTGTCTCCTTGGAAATGAATAAGTCCCTTACCTCCCCCCCTTCCTCTAAGTAAATTAAGTTGATGGTCTTCTCCCTCTCCCCGGATAAAGTTCCTTGTCTAGACAAATTTTCCGCAAACTTCTATCAGTCCTTTTGGGGGGTTATCCAACAATATTTTTGCATAATTATTGGCTATTCCTTCAAAAAATCCATTCTAGGAGGTAGGATCAACTCTTCATTTCTGGTCCTTATACTAATTTTAAATGACTATATTAGTTTTGTTGTGCTAAGTGTCTTTTCACTTTATAAACATGTGCATACTTGTCTCATTAGTTTGCTTAAGGATTGAGGATTTAAACCATGAAATGTAGATGATTTTTAGTGAATAAGAAGCATGAAATAAGCACAAATAACACTGAAGAGTAGTGTGAAACAGATAAATAAGTCACCACATGAAATTTACATAGCAGGCATGATGAAGCATTTCATCCCTCCTGGGCTACATCTACTGGTCCAACTCCCAATGGCATGTCCATCTTTCATTATGCTCAAAATTTTGCAAATACATGTAGTTACAGGCCTCTAATGGTTGTTTTCTTTGCACCAATGGCTCTAGAATGCTCCAATTAGTCAAAAATGACTCTTCATTCACTCTGAATGGGCGAGAATTGAGTCTCCCACTTTTTTTCCTAGTTACACCTAGAAAAATTCCACTAAATGTGGAGAACTCCACTTAACTGGAGTTAATTTGGTGAAATCTACCCAAAAATAGCCTCGCTCCAAAAATCCTACCAGAATTAACTGCTACATCTAATGCTAGTGGTTGGGGTGGCCACATGCGCACCCCAAACGCACAGAACTAACCGTAACCGTTGGAGGTTTGAAACTTATTCGTGCGGAGTTAATGTTTGCATGTGACAATGGATGTGGAGATGCTCATGGAATGTGGGTTGGATTTCATTTAGACCATGACATTTTATGTTACGGTTGCAATGTGACCAGCGTATGGGAACCGCTAGCGGGATGGGACCGTCGGCAGTCCCCAACCCCCAAACTTCAATACAATGAAATTTAAATAGAACCCGACTCCCTTTGTAGTTAATAACTTCATGTGGCTCGGGTGGTGGAGACTTGTGCGTGCATGTCGAAGGTCGTGGGGTCGAACCTTGCTGACCTCATCCAAAATTTTACAACACAGTTTAAGGGCCACGTGGCACCTTCCAATTGGCCCTCAAAATAACGTACAACCTCATTCAAAAAATAATGAAGCGACACTTGTCACCCACTGATTGGTTCTGAGGAAAGGAATTTTCCTCAGAATATTCCTTTTTTGACTGGACCTCCACCCTGCTGACCGGGCATCCCAATCAACCCTGGTCAAACTGTCGCAAAATTTACCTGTTTGGCAATTCGATCAAAACGTGATATCTCCCTCATACGGCATCGGTTTTTCGAACCATTTGTGGTGCCAAAATCAGGAAAACGAGATCTACACAACCATTATAGTTTCAACCCAATCTTGTAAATTTTAATTTTTAGAAAAATTTATGAACTCCTTATCACTCCTCCCCATTGGGAAGCTTTTGGATCCCAAAAGACTTGATTACCTGTTCAGTAGATGAGGGTACAAATCCCTCACCTTTCCAACCTCCATCATGTTTTCCTTGCTTGGTTTAGTGCCTTTGAGCCCAACTCGAAGGTAGTCAACACTTCCCCTCTTGGATGCTCTTGTCCTCCTGTCAAGAATTGTATCTTCCTTGAGCTCATCCAGAAATTATGGCAAGTAATCTTTAATAGAAGGTAGCTGAACATCACTTCCTTGGTCATCGATCAAAGGTGGCTCATACAAACGTAAGTTTTCAACATTAGCAACTGAATAAATTTTCATATAAGAAGTCAATTCAAGTTGAAATGCATTATTACCAAATTGATTTATGATCTTGAAAGGACCATAGCGAATGGGTTTGAGATTTTTACCTTCCCCTTGCATCCTTTCTTTTCTAATGTGCAACCATACCTCATCTCCCTCTTGAAACTTGTGATCAACTTGATGTTTATCATGCCTCTCTTTGTATTTTCTTTGACTTTTCTCAAGTTGTTCTTGAACTTGTTGATGTATAATCTGAATTTTCTCAATGAACTTTTGAGCCTTGTCAATTTCACTATGGCCATCAATTGCAACGTCCTTCCCAAAGATGAAGTCTAATGGAAATTTTGGAAAATACCCGAAGCATACTTCAAAAGGTGATGTTTGAGTTGAAGAGTGCTTTGCCCGGTTGTAAGTGTGTTGAATGTAATGCAATTTCTCATCCCACAACTTAGGATGTTTGCTGCAATATCCTCTCAATAGATGCACAACAGTTTTGTTCACCATCTCGATTTGTCTCTCTATTTGTGGATGGAAAGCGGTACTCTTTTTCAACTTTATGTCCATCATCTTCCATAGATTTGACCAAAAATTCCCAATAAACCTGGAATCCCTGTCACTAACAATAGAAGTTGGCAATCTAAAATGAACCCAAACATGTTAAAAATAAAGTTCATCAGTAATGGTTTTCTTACATGGCATAAGTATACACATTTTACTGAATCTATCCACAATTACATAAAGATAATCATGATGTCTTCTTGACATAGGTAGACCTCCAAAAAAGTTGGAGACACTCTCACATGGCCTTGATGTTACCAGTAGTGGCGTGTACAGCCCAAGCTTCCTATTACTAGGCTTACTTGTTTCACACATAGAACAACCTCTTATAAAACGTGACACACTATCTACCATGCGAGCCCAATAGCAATACCTTTGTAGATGCGCCACTATTTTGCTTACCCAAAAGTGTCTAGCAATAAGAGATGAATGTGATTTTCTCATTACACTTAGCCTCTCTCCTTATGGTAGACACAGCTTGCCCAAATGAAACAACAAATTGTTATGCATGTGATAATCTTTTTCTTCAGCTTGATTCCCTTCACTCAAACTATCATACACATCTTGAAAATCAACGTCATGTGCATATTGTTCTATGTAACTCTCATGTACAATAGAATAATTTTTAAATAAAGTAGATGCACTAATGATTGGTCTTGAAAGCATATCATCAACTTTATTGAAAATACCTTTCTTGTACCTTATAACCAAATGAAACTGTTGAAGAAATCACATCCACCTGAAATGTCTTGATTGCTGAAATTTTGTTTGTGACTGCAAGTATTGTAATGGTTGGTGATCAATATGCACAATAGTCTCTTTACCCATCAAGTAGTGGTTCCACTTCTTGACACTTTGTACTAACGCATATAGTTCTTTGTCATATGTAGGATAATTTGTCACAACACCATTAAATGTTTCAGAATGAAAAGTGATAGGCTTACCATGATGCAAAAGTACTGCGCCCATGGCATAATCACTAGCATCAATTTGAATCTTGAATGGTTGTCTCAAATTTGGTAATGCAAGGACTGGAGCTGAACTGATCTTGTATTTTAAATCTTTGAATCCTTGTTGTTGTTTGCTTCCCCATTGGAAGCCTTTCTTCCCACTTGTCACTTCATGCATAGGAGTTGTGATGGCAGAAACGTTAGCAATAAACTTTATCCAATATTGAGCTGCACCTAAGAAACTTCTTACCTCGGTTACTGTTTTGGGTGTGGGCCAATTCACAATGTCTTCCACTTTAGAAGGATCAATTCTCAATTATCTTCCTCCTACAATATGTCCCAAATAAACCAAAGAAGTCTTTCCAAACTCACACTTTGACATCTTAAGAAACAATTTCTCTTTTTTCAAAACATCAAGAACTCTATTCACATGCAAGACATATTCTTCTCTTGTTTTGATGAAAATCAATATGTCATCTAAGTAGACAATAACAAATTCATCAAGGAATGGATGCAAAACACTATCCATAACACGCATGAAAGTTGTTGGTGCATTACACAAACCAAATGGCATAACTAGCCACTCAAAGAGTCCTTGTTTGGTTTTGAATGCAGTTTTCCATATATCACTTTCTGCAATTCTTACTTGATGATATCCACTTTGTAAATCTAACTTAGTGAAAAAAATTTCTTCTTTCAGTTGATCACGCAAATCATCTATTCTTGGGAGTGGTTGACGATTCTTTATGATAATCTTGTTCAAAGCTAGAAAATCTACACACATGCGCCAAGTCCCATATTTCTTTGGTATTAAGACTATGGGTGAACCACATGGCAAGGTGATTGGCCTTATGATTCCTTTGTCCAACATCTCCTTGATTTGCCTCTTTATTTCAGTGTTCTCCATTATCGACATGCGATACATACCGATGTTTGGAAGAGGACAATCTTGCTACAACTGAATCTCATGTTGAATCTCTCTTTTTGGAGGCAATCATGTTGGCTCCTGAAACATCTCATGATGTGCATTAAATACATCATATAAATCTGATTTCAACTTAGGATCACATCCCTCAAATGATTCATGATTAACATCAACTTTAGGCTTAATCATAAGAAGAACAAAAATATTACTTGAATTTACTAGCTTCTTTACCTGTCCAGCATTTACCATAGCAATGTTTGTCTTCTTGCGATGTGCTCTAACAATGAACTCCTTGCCATCTTTGAATAAATGATATTTGTTCTCATGGTGATTGAATATTTTTTTCCTGTCATACAAGTAAGGACTCCCCAACACAATACATGTTATGTCAAGCGGAACCACATCTCATTCAACTGTGTCAACAAAATTTGCAGTGATTGCAAACCGCAATATACATTTTTTTGAAACCTGTAAATTTGCATCCTTACAAATCAAACCCAATGGATATGGTTTTGGATGTGGTATGATCTCAAGGTTAAGTTTCTTGACCAATTCTTTAGAGATTAAGTTTTCTTGTGACCCACTGTCAAACAATGTGTCAATCTTGGTATGCTTGGATATGACCCTCACATGAAACAGTTCAATTCTTTCTTCTTCATTTAGAGTGTTTATGTGACAGTTTGATGTACTGATACTAGGTTTAGTTTCAATTTCTTTTCCCTTCATGTTCTTCAATCCCATGGTTGTAATCTTAGATTCATAACCTGAATCATCTCCTAAATGATGTTGAGTTGTAACAACAATTTTCTATTTCTTTTTGTTATTCGGTTTCTTTTGCCTCATTTCAGGATGTAATTTCCAACAACGAGTTTCATCATGGCCTTCTTTTGAAAAAAATTTACAAATAATTTTTTCTCCCTCTTTCTTAACAGATGCATCCTTTTTTCTTTTACCTTTTGAGGCATTCTCTTTGTTTTTACCCTTAAAAAGTTTCTTTCTACCCTCTTCAGAAATGTTCTTCCCTCTAGCTTCTAGATGTGTGGCCTGAACACATACTTCATCTAGACTGGTGGGGTTAAACATGAGAATAGTATGTTTTAGGTAGCTATGTAAGCCTCCTATGTACTTGAGCAAAGTATCTTGGCTCTGCAAATCTACCCCTAATAAGAGAGCTCTTCTCCTAAATTCTTGGGTGTATTCTTACACATTTTGTCCCTTCAATTGCCTAATTTTTTTCCATTTCATTATGGCTTTCTACATATGAGCTAATGGATAAAATTGTTGTTTTATAGCAGTAATGAAATCTAACCATGATAGAATAATATTACCATGTTTTTTGATCTCCTCCTTTGTCTTGGCTTCTCACCAAACAAGTGTTGCACCTTCCATTCTCAATGAAGCTAATTGGATTTTGGTATCATTATCTTGAAGGTTCTGGATTCTCAAATAGACTTCCAATTACCTAATCCAATTATCAAGATTTTCTGCATTGACTTCACCATTAAACATTGGCAATTCAAACTTAACATCAAGTTTTAAAAAATGAATTTTACCATTGTTCTTTGACTTGTGTGGCTGATGTACTAAAGAAGAAGTAGAGGATGATGATGATGAGGGTGAGGATGATGGCTCTCCATTGCATCCATTTCCTCCATTTCCCTTCTTTGACTTATCTGCATCATTTTGACCTCCTAAATATCCCTATCCTTCCTTGTGAAGTTTGGATCCTTCTCATTCTAGTCTCTCATTCCTTTCTTGATAAAGGATTCTAACCATCTCAGTCATGTCAAGGAATGCTTTCCTGAACATTATTTATTCCTCTTTGGGATCAACTTCTTCATGGATTTATCCTTCTCTATGAGACATGCTTAAAGCAGCTTCTGATTCCTTAGGAGGTGAACTAGGTGGTGGAGATTGTGGAAATCTTTCTCTCCTTTGCTTTGGCTCTTCTTGAGACCCTTCTGCTTCCACCAATTTTCCTTCTCCTCTCTTGAGATTGAGCCTTGTAAGCATATAAAACTTACAAACAGTTAAACAATTCTTTTCACAAAAAAACACCAGAGAATAAACTCTAGCTCTGATACCAATCTGATCTTTTGTTGTGCTAAGTGTCTTTTCACTTTATAAACATGTGCATACTTGTCTCATTAGTTTTCTTAAGGATTGAGGATTTTAACCATGAAATGTAGATGATTTTTAGTGAATTAGAAGCATGAAATAAGCATAAATAACACTGAAGAGTAGTGTGAAACAGATAAATAAGTCACCACATGAAATTTACACAGCAGGCATGATGAATCAGTTCACCCCTCTTGGGCTACATCTGATGGTCCAACTCCCAATGGCATGTCCATCTTTCATTATTCTCAAAATTTTTCAAATACATATAGTTACAGGCCTCTAATGGTTGTTTTCTCTGCACCAATGGATCCATAATGCTCTAATTAGTTAAAAATGACTCTTCATTCACTCTGAATGGGCGAAAATTGAGTCTCCTACTCTTTTTCCCAGTTACACCTAGAAAAACTCCACTGAATGTGGAGAACTCCACTTAACTGGAGTTAATTTAGTGAAATCCACCCAAAAATAGGCGCGCTCCAAAAATTCCGCTAGGACTAACTGTTACATTTAATTCTAGCAGTTGGGGTGGCCACATGTGCACCCCAAACCCGTGAAACTAACCGTAACCATCGAAGGTTTGAAACTTATCCACACAAAGTTAACGATTGCATGTGACAACGGTTGCGAGATGATGGCGGACTGCGGGTTGGATGTCGTGCAGACCGCGAAGTTTTATGTTATGGTTGCAATGTGACCAGTGTATGGGGATCGCTGGCGAGTTGGGACCACCATCGGTCCCCAACCCCCAAACTTCAATACAATGAAATTTAAATAGAACCTGAATCCCTTTGTAGTTAATAACTTCATGTGGCTCGAGCGGTGGAGACTTGTGCGTGCATGCCGGAGGTTGTAGGGTCGAACCCTACGGACCTCACCCAAAATTTTACAACGCATTTCAAGGGCCACGTGGTGGCCGAAGGGCTAGCCACGTGGCACCTTCTAATTGGCCCTAAAAAACAACGTACATCCTCATTCAACAAATAATGAAACTACAATTGTCACCCACTGATTGGTTCTGAGAAAAGGAATATTTCTTAGAATATTCTTTTTTCTTACTGGACCTCCACCTTACTGACTGGGCATCCCAGTCAACTGTGGTCAAATTTTTGCAAAATTTACCTATTTGGCAATTCGATCAGAACGTGATATCTCCCTCATACAACATCGGTTTTTTGAACTGTTCATGGCACCGGGATTAGGAAGACGAGATGTACGCAACCATCGTGGTTTCAACCCAATTCTATAACTTTGAATTTTGAGCAAAATTTATGAAATCCTGTTCATATACCCAAAGAGTCATGCCCATCCTCTTTTGCTAGATTCAGGTCAATATCTCTCTATAACATGTCTTTCAAGGTGATCTCGAAAATTTTGGCCACAAGACTTAAAGCCCTCCTCCCTGATTTGATCTCTATTAATCAAGGGGGCTTTGTGTCGAGCCATCAAAATTTTGACAATACTATTATAATCCAAGAAGCTATAGACTCTAGTTGGAGAAGAGGAGACTAAGATATAATAATCAAGCTAGACATGGTGAATGATTTTGATAGAGTTTGGCATGGTTTTATTTATAAATTTATAAGGAAAATGGGATTTGATCCAAAATTTATAAGATGGATTTCTTTATGCATCACCTCTCCTTGGATAGCTCCTCTGATAGGCTGCGGGATTCTTCAAGACCTCTAGGGTATTGCATCAAGGGTTCCCCCTCTCCCCATTTCTTTATATCATAATGGGGGATGCTCTAAGCCGTTATTTGGAGATGGATCGTCTTTCATTTCTTCTTTCACATATTAGAAACAAGGAAGGAATTAAAAGCATAAAACATAGACAATTTGCTGACGACATTGTCTTTCTTGGGGGGGCCTCCCAGGTAATTTCCAGATGCTTCAATGTAAACTTGGATAAATTTCAACAAGTCTCAGGAGGGGCCACAAATGATAAAAAAATTCAATCTTACACATGGAACATTTCATCCCAAAAAGTGAAAAATATAGAAGAGATCATGGACTTCAAAACTGTCAATGAATGGAAATACTTCAACTACCTGGGGTACCCATCCTCCTCAGGAGAGCAACATCAAATGTGCGGCAGAAGATCCTTGACAAAGTAAAAACGAAAATAACAAACTGGGGTGGAATCTGGTTAAATATTGTTGGGAGAACAATATTTTTGAAGTCATTTTTTTCCTCTCTCCTACTTTATCAATTCACCGCCCTTTAGGCCTCGAAATATGTTATGCAGCAGCTAGGAATGTATATCAGGAAAATTTATATGGGAAGGAGGAAAGCAAGAAAATATAAAATTTCACCTAGTAAATTGGAAAACAATTAGATCACCCAATCTACATGGTGGGATCAGAATCTTTGACCCGGCATTGGCTAATTTGGCAATGGGGGGAAAACTATGGTGAAAATGGAAACAAGCAAGAACAGGTGGTGGGTGCAAGTCATTTGATTTAAATATATAAACAGACTGGATGATAGGGATGTTCCTATAGAGGCATCACAAGGCTCCTGCATTTGTAGGCTTATGAAGGCATCCTCCCCCCTAATCAAATATCATCTATGTAAAATACCTGGAAACAGAGCCCTGGTAAATATATGGAAGGATCAAATTCTTGACCTTACACCTCTAAGAGAGGATCCCTCTCTTTCTTTGTTTCGTGATTTTTTGTCCCAAAGCACAGTGAAGTTTTTCTCAAATTTCTGTGTGGGATGCTCTTGGTAATTGGTCGGCTAGAATATGGATAACATACCAGCTAACCTGTTTCAAGAAAAAAGAAAATATTTTGGAAAAACTCAGAGGTGGCACTCCAATAGCTCTATCACCAAAGGATGCTTGGGGGTGGAAGAACTCTATATTCATAGTCAGAGAGGGATATGAGCAGCTTTTGTTTAATGAATAAATTCCCCCAAAATCTTCTATATGGAAAAATATATGTGCCTCCAATGATATTCCTAAAGTTATTTTTTTCAATTGGTTGTTGGCTCAAAAAATGATATTAACAATAGAGAATATTCAAAGGAGATGATACATTGGACCCTCCAGGTGCACTTTATGTGAAGCCTCAGAAGAAAGTATCCCCCATATATTCCTCCACTTCCATTTCTCTAAGCTGGTTTGGTCAGTAGCCCTTGATCCTCTCTTTCAGAGAAGAAGATGGCCCTATGGCCTCTTGAGATTTTTCTACTCCTAGCCCAAGTTCTACTAGGGCTCCCTTCAAGCCAAAGCTTCACTCAAATTCATCTAGACTGCCTTGCCCAAATACATATGTTGTCTTATTTTATTGTCTAGAAATAAAGAAATTTTCAAAATGAAATTCCCATCACCTAAAATATATCCTTCTGAAATCCATCTCATCCTACTTCAAATTCCATAAATCCATCTTGGACCACTCTTTGGACCGTCATGAATCAGCCTGGCTACATCCATGGGTCTTGCCTAAGAGCCCTTCTCCCCCAAAAAATAGTCATAGATCTAAGGAAATTTGGCTTCTATGCTTGTCCCGGGAGTACTTGGCAGATTGGATCAGAAAGGAACAAAAATGGACATTAAAATTCAATAGAGCATCAAAAGGAAATCCTAGGGTGGCAAGCGGGGGATGGGTTCTCATAAACCCTGATGGAATAATGGTAGATTGGTATTTTTTGGGGCTAGGAAAGAAAACGAGCAATCAAGAAGAGGCATATGGTCTCCTCTTTGGTCTCTGATAGCCACCTATAAATTTTTTTATACCAAAAGGTGGCTAAATCATTTTTTGGAGCCTTCAAGGAACAAATTTTATTGCAAAAAGTGTTGGATCTTGAAGATTCTTGAAGGCCTCATGCCTATGTCCAAAATATTCCCTATTGTGCCCATTTTACACTCTGGAATTCTGCTGATTTCATGAGAAGAAACTGCTGCAAAATCACCTTTTTTCCCTTTCCTCACTTGAAAAACTAACCTCCATTTTGCCCCCTTTTTTTCTCCATAAAACTACTCTATTTGTATGATTCCCCTTCTTCCATTTATGAAAATCATTTTTACAAAGTTTAAAACTCGTTTTTGAACTATATTGAAACCCCTAAAATCCTTCTAAACATCTTGAAAATTTCCTAAAAAACAAGTATTTTGACTATGGGTCTAAGCCCCTTTGGGCTAAATCCAAACCATTTCCCCTCCATATGCCCCAGCGCTAGAACCAAGTGCTAAGGTCTTGAGTGCTTATCACGTCGGAGCAACTCACGGAGCGCATTTGTTTGTGCGTTAAAAAAAAACTCCGATGCCGATTAGCCCTGTATATTATAGCCCTTGATCATATTGCATTTCATATAGACCATGGTCCCGCAGACGGGCGCCAAGACGTATTATAAATATATATTCCGCCCCCGAAGCAATAAAACCTTTGTTTATATTAATTTTTTGGGTTTTCATATATCATAAAGGTTTCCGCCAGTGCAAAGCTTAATTCTCTCCCCAACATCGATCTGATCTGCAGATCGACGACCCACAAATCAATTGCCTCGGTGGTCCCCATGGTCACTTACTGTTCAAAAACCGGATCAGTTTGATCACACCGCCTTTGTGGGATAAGTTGTTTTCCCCATTTGAACGCGATCAATGCCACCGGCCGACACGTGGCCTTAAGTAGTTTTGAAAACCCACCCTCCCCGCGCGTTAAATGTCGACTGTGGGTTCAGCGCGATATTGATGTACGCCGTCCGATCTGAGGCCGTCTCATCGGACGGTGATCGCGCTCAAAAGGAGATCGGGGGATGAACTAAGGTATGACACATTTATCAAAATGTCTCCACCATCAATATGATCTACAGATCGATGGCCCACAATCATTCACCCTGGTCCCCACGGCCACGACAGCAGTCAGCGGTCCCACAGAACCGGTGGTCCCAACGCCTAGTCAGCATACATGTCAGCGCACACGCGGTAGCAACCGATTGGAGTGGGTCTCGTTTGATTGCTCGCATAGTCGTGAAATCCAGACCCAGGGAGCTTTATAGGGCAGAATTCATAAAAAATTTGGGTCACACTTGGGCTGACGTCAGCAGGCCCCAAAACGGACCCGGGGAGCTTTATATGGCGGATTTCATAAAAATTTCGGGTCACAAACACCCTGACGTTAGCAAGTCCCTTTTGTGACCCGAAATGGTTATACAGCTTGGTTTTATCGGGAATTTTGAAGTCCGGCTATTTTCCTCCCGAAGCCCACTTTGATTTTTCATTCATTTCTTCTTCCGCCAAAGGTTTAAAACCTTATTCCTTTGCATTTTTGCCATATCCCCGTAATGTGACCATTTACACTGTGATTTCTCCTGATTTTCCCCCAACTGTAAATCTCTGCGTGATCGACGGATATGACTTATTTTCTTCCTCCGCTCTCCTTTTGACCTCCTCTAATAAATCTTCTCCGTTGGATGATGCCATCCAACGGCCATGCTCCCTCCCTACAACCTCTGTCGCAGTAAAACCCAAAAACGCAGGATTTTATAACATAGTTTTGTATTGTGCAGGTGTTTGAATGTTTTTCCGTTATATTAAAGAGAAAGCCGAAGGCTGGGAATGATGATTCCCATGCTTTTGATTCATCAAAGGAAACCATTCGCAGGGCTCAAATTCTACATCTCGTCAATGTTTCAGGAGGCATTGATGCCATATGAGCCCTGCGCGACCTGCACATCAACAAAACACAGTGAATAAATCATAAACAAAGAGTATCACTGTCGAAGACGAAACATACCAGAACAGGAGATTAAAGACACATATGTGGGGATTACGACTAATATTGATTATCAAAAGCCTAATCCTCCCAATTAGGACACAGTTAAAAGAAAATCTTAAATGTTTATTAGACAGAAGGCCTCCACTGCCACATCTGAGGCAAATTGTTTCCTCCCAGCTACCACAGTGCCACCTGTGCCTCAAAGAATTCAAACAGAGGCCGAAGTTATTGATCAAGATCAGATATTTTCCTTAGCGCAGCCAGAGAGTTAATTCTGCAAATAAAATTAATGACCAAATATTAGCATAATTACTTTAATATAACACAGAGCCTCAAAAGTCAACAAAGCTCCCATCGAGCTTAATCTTAGATGTAAAACAATTAATACAGACATAAAACATCTGTAAACTTCTCCCTTGAGCCCCACAAAGGCTGAGAAGTCATTAATCTGTATTAATTATCTTGGGAGATCTTTTATCAAATCCCGCCTCCTCATTCTTCTATAAATACTACTGGAGAAGATGAGAGAGGGGTTGGTTGAGTTGGTTGCAGAACTTTGAAATATACTTGAGCTGAAACTTCTGATTTTAAATAGTGTTCACTGGCTCTTGGAGCTCTGCTTTTGATAGATAAGTTAGTCTGGGAAGTGTAGATGATTGCTAAACTAAAGCATTGGACTTAGAGCTGTAACTGGTTTGGAGCATCAATACAAGCTGATTTATGGGATCCTGGTCTATGTCGACGGTGATGTTATTTCTTATTGTGAATTGTTATTTTATTTCTGTTTTCACTGTGTTCATCTTCTCTTATAAAGAACAGCGTGCATAGAGTTAGGACCTACTGTATAGCAGTACCCTTCTCTGACTGAAAATCTTTATCTTCATGTTTTCTTCCAAATCTGTGTTATTTAGGAATAATTTAATTCAGTCTAAGCATAGGAATGCTGGCGTTCCCTCGTCCTACTGTCTTAGCTAAATATTGTTCTTGAATTTTATTTTCATTTCATGTTTAGTAGAGATGAACTAAGGAAGATATGGTGTGCCCTGGTCCTAGTTTTATCCCCAAAGACTGTCTGAATGTTTCCCTTGGAATGTGTTGAAAGCTGGCTAGTGTTGAAACACTTACCAGATCTTAGGCCATCCTTTGTTATCTTTGTGTTTGTCTTGAAAGTTACCAAGTAGAGAAGAGCTAGGAGATGATTTGTGGTGAGCCCGACCCACTAGTTTCTCCTCCAACAGTTGCCTTCAAGTTTCCCTTTGTTTTAAATTTTTTTTCTATTGAAAGTACATCAAAAGCAGGCTAGTTTAGAAGTACTTACCTGATCTTAGATTACTTTTATGTCTTTCTTAAGTGTATTTCAAAGGCTGGCTAGTTTCAAAGTACTTACCAGATCCTAGGCTACTCTTTGTTCTTCATTTGTTTAATTCCCCTTCTTTTTGTATCATTTCATTCCATAAATAAAATTTCAAAGAGATCCTTAGACATAGATGACTTGCCCCATGGACCACTCTTGAACCTGATTGTTTCAATTAAACCCTATTATGAATCCATAGCCCAATGGACTAAAACCTGCAATTATCTATCTTATTGGTCAAAGCTTTTTCTATTTGCTTGCAACTTCACACCTTTGAAACTCTTTGCATTTAGAAATTTCCACCTCAAATAATATTCATGCTCAACCATCCAAAAACAAAACAAACCCTCGGCCTTCATAACTAGCCTAATATCTTTACCCAAGACTTCAAATACAAATCCATCTTTGCACTTATTGGAGAGATCCCTCTCCGGATTCAGGAGGGCTAGATCCTAGAATCCCAAAGTGGTTGAAATAATGTTCTCCTTGCAGTTGGAATTTTTCCAATCTTGCTAATTACAGGGTGCTAACATTTCTGGTGACTCCACTGGGGATTTGAGTTATTTTCTTGTTGAATACGTTAGATATCTCAGAAACCCCTTGATTTAATGACATTTTTTCTGTTAGCTAGTTGAACCATTAGGCATAACATCTCTGGCCAACAATCATTGTTTAGTAAGTAAGAAGTAGCCTTTTCAAGCACTACCAAGTAATGGTAATCATGATAAAACTTGTTTGAATCAGTGACAAACTAGGCAAACCCTAGGATTCTCATAAGACTTTATCTAACCTTGAAAGACCAGTTGGCTTAGCCATAAGAGTAGACTGTCTTTGTCTCATAACCGTAGCTAAGTTTTGAAACAGATTTAGGAAACTCTTAAAAACTAATAGGACTGAAAAATAACTCAGAAAACCCAAAAATATTTCAGATTGGTATCCAATAAACATGATGGTGGACCATAAAACCTTTTACCTCCTTAGGAGCTAAAAAAGTCCACTTGGTGACTCCACAATCCCCAACAGACCTTAAGACTCCACTAGGAAGAACCCTTATCATTGTAATATCATTCAAACTCGGTTAGAGGACTGTGGGATTAAAATTTTTGTAAACAGATTATTTGACCTTTTAAAGACTGTCATACCTGGTTGAACTTTTCTTGTTTATTTGGGTCTGAAAAACACAACATAGTGGCTCCTAGAAAGATTCACACTAGAGCCTATCCTGACCCTGGTCAACCTGAGATAGTTGATAACCAAGAAATTATCCTTAGGAAGTCTCCTAGGATTAAATTATCAACTGTTTTCAGATCACCCTTGAGAGCTAATTCAGTTCTTGAAAATCTTTCAGCTCTACAACAATCACAAGTTGACTTAGTAAATCCCTTTAGAACTAGGTCTCTTGATGATTTAGATCAGTTAGATTCTGAGTCTTCACTTTTATCTCCTGAAACAAGTGAACAACCTGGTAGCAGAGAAACGACACCTCCTAATTTACATTTCCTTCACAATTTAGGTGTCTCTCATCCAAGATCAGGTCAGCAATCTATTGTTGTACCATCCACATCCCTTCATCCTACATCCACTATCCAAACCACTCCACTCCAGCCCACTTTCCCTCTTGTTAATCCACCTCTTTTGAATCCACCCCCTCCACATATCATGGCAGCATGGTATGCTCCCTAGTCCTTCCTGTACCATTAGTCAATCTTCCACAGGACTATCAGTCCAAAATTCCATTATATGATGCTAGTAATGCTACAACTGCATCACAACATGTGGATAAGATGAATGAGTACTTTTACAGAAATGAAATTGATGATGATTCTGTCAAGCTTAGATTATTTGCTCAAAGTCTGGGGGGAGAAGTAAGAAAATGGTTTAAAGGCTTAACTCCCCATAGTATCAATGATCTCCAAGCCTTCCATCAAACATTCTTAAACAAATGGGAAGTGAAGAAAAATCCTCTCCAAGTCCTTTCTGATTACAAGAACCTCCATAGAAACACTGGGGAAAGTGTGCAAGCTTATTGCACCAGATTTAACAGTGTGTATAATGCCCTTTCCCCAGATCTAAAACCTCCACAAGGCTCAGCTTTAAACAAGTTTCCTGAAGGGTTCGACCTCGAGATGGCCTATCAGCTGAGAGAGAGATCCTGCAACTCTTGAAGAGATGCAAAAAGGAGCTCTTGCTGTGGAAGTAAACTTGATAGAGAAGAGAGCAAGAATGAAAAATGAGAAGAGAGTGTCTTTTAGAGAGGAAAACACACCTTCTACTTCCAACTCAAATATGGAGAGAATTATGGAGGAGATGATGAAATAGATGAGCATAATTAAGAGAGCACGAGCAAGCCAAAACCAAAATGCTCCTCAAAATAGAAATCAGGACCAAAATCAAAATTTTAGAAGGAACCAACCTCCAAACAGACCTAGGGAAGATGATCAACAGATCACTCCTCCCTTTCATCAAAACTATGTAAGTGAGGTTGAAGAAACAGATGAAATAACAGAGGAAGATGATATCAACATGATGGGGGTAGATAATGATGACTTTAAAGTTCATTATGATAGAAAACAAGGTCTATACACACCTTATGATGACAAAAGAGATGATGATGAAAGTTATTATCAAGACATGGAAAATGTCATCATAGAGTCTCAAAGAGAATATAACCTTAGAAGCAAAACCAGTCAAAAAACTCCCAACACCAAAACCTCTGACAAATCTTCACAAAACAACACTGCAACCAAGCCTAAATTTTTCAAACAAAAGGACAAAACAGTAGCTGTGAATTCTAATAATGGTAAAGAGAAGAACACTCAAAACAATGAAAAACAAAGTGCGGACATTAGTAGTACTAACACTTCAGCTAGTAAACCTATCAAAACAATTTTTTCAAATGTAAATAAAACAAATCAGCAAGCTGATGTTGCTGATAGAATAACAGCTAGTAAGGCCGAAACAAGTTCTTTGAGGAACCAAATTCCCTTCAGCCTAGAGTAGGAAATTTCAAAGATCAAAATCTCTGTTCCCCTGACTATGTTAGCTGCCCAGAATGTATATAGAACCCAAATTTTGAAGGCTTTAAACATAGAGGACCATAATGACACAATCAATCTTAACGATGACCAGCCAGAGCTCATTTTTGGTCCTAAGATTGAAGGTAGATATCAAGAGGGCTTGTTCCTCCCTTTCATGTAAGTTTAAATTTTCATGACAAGATCTTGCACAACGTTATGCATGATTCTGGCTTCTCATAATTTAATGCCTGAAGCTATGATGGAGAGCCTTGGTCTTGAAATCACCAGACCTTATAAAGACCTTTACTCCTTTGATTCAAGTAGAGTAAAATGTTTAGGATTAATCGAAGACCTCTGCGTTAACTTAGCCCAGATTCCAGCCAAATTCTTAGTAATGGATATTGTTGTGGCTGACGTGCCCCCAAAGTATGGAATGCTATTATCTAGGTCTTGGGGAGCTAAGTTACAAGAGACTGTGCAAATGGACATGACCTATGCGAATATCCCTGTTTTCAACCAGACGAGAAGACTTTACAGGGAGTCTCATATGAAATACACAGTTACAAGCCAAGACAGACCACAGAACTCTCCCCTTTATTCTATAAACACAGGCCTGGATTCATTTATCCTTTTCAATGATGAAACTTTCAGTGAACAAGTGACCTTGTCTGATTCAATGACAGATAGAGAGGAGGAAGAAGATAACATAGGAGTGTCAGAACAATTTGTTGAACCTGTAAACTCTAGCAAACAAAACATAGGTCTTGAGCTACAAGTCATGCGTCCATTGCTCTTAAACCTTGACAATTAGGAAAACCACCCTCAACACAGTGAAAAACCTGAAGTGTTGAAACAAATCCAACTAAGTGTTGATATTCTAGAAACATCCGAAAGCACTTTAGTTGAAGAGGACAACCACCAAACAGATGAAACCGAAAATAGTCCTCTATGGAGTATGTATTTTGACGGATCCTGCACTAGGAACAATGCTGGTGCAGGGGTTTGGATTTGCAACACTGAAAAAAACCACACAGAAAGAATTTCCTGCAAATTAAACTTTTAGTGTTCGAATAACATAGCGGAATATGAATCCCTTCTCTTAGGCTTACGATTTTTGAAGAAGTTAGGAGCCAAAAGAATCAATGTGTATGGGGATTCAGAGTTAGTCATTAGGAAAGTCAATGGGGAGTATAATGCAAACCATCCCAGACTTAGGGCCTACCGAAACGATGTCATGGACCTTTTAAAAACTTTCAAGGAGTCCAAACTGATTTTTGTCCCAAGAAAAATAAATATTGCCACCCACAATTTAGACTTTGCAGCTAGAACATGCTTAACGCCATATAACACCAAAGACTGCACAACTCAGATAAAATTCAGACCAGCCATTCCTGACAACGAAAAAAATTGGCAAGTGTTTGACGGGGACAAACAAATAGAAGACTTCATGCAATTCAGAAATGAATTCGAACTACACAGTTCGGACTCAGATTATGAAACAGACTGCAGTGAAGAAAATTTTCTTGGTGAAGAAGAGCCGTCTCCTGAGCTTGCCAATATTAATCTTCTCACTAGCAAACTTTAAAAAAAAACAAAATTGAATGCAGAGTTAGAAACAGAGGAGTTAGAAACTCTGCACTCTAAAGATGAAAGTTTGCCCAATTGTCTGACACCTTTAGAAGAGTTGTTCGATTTTAACGATGTGGCCAAGAAACCAAAACTGGAACCTGTAGAGACTGAAGTGGAAGAGTGCAATATAGGCAGTGAGAAAAAACTGAAAATGATTAAACTGTCTAAAACTTTACCAGTTCACATTAAACTCAAATACATAGAGCTGTTTAAAGAATCTTCTGATGTTTTTGCATGGAGTTACAAAGATCTTAAATCCTATGACATTGAAATAATACAACACAAAATCCCTCTCAAGGAAAACCAAAAACCATTCAAACTGAAACTGCGTAGAATAAACC
Source organism: Pinus albicaulis (assembly GCA_034641835.2). Classification (NCBI taxonomy): domain Eukaryota; kingdom Viridiplantae; phylum Streptophyta; class Pinopsida; order Pinales; family Pinaceae; genus Pinus; species Pinus albicaulis. The sequence goes on along the minus strand of CM076583.1, from coordinate 777,309,826 downwards.
CTGTTCAGCTTCCTCTGGTTGAGAAGGAAATCAAGAAAATGTATGAAGCTGGTATTATTGTCCCTATTAGATATTCTGTGTGGGTGTCTAATCTGGTGTCAGTTAGGAAGAAAACTGGAGAGATCAGGCTTTGTATAGACTTTAGAGACTTAAACAAAGCTTCATTAAAATACAATTACCCTTTACCTAATATGGATCATATTTAAAAAAGGGTGGTAGGGTCTAGAAGAATTTCTTTACTTGATGGCTACTCAGGGTACAATCAGATCTTAGTTCACCCTGCTGATCAATTAAAGATAGCCTTTACTACACCATGGGGCACTTTCATGTATGTGGAAATGCCCTTTGGTTTAATGAATGCTGGGGAAACTTTCCAGAGAGCCATGGACATAGCATTCTCAGAGGAACTAGGCTACTTCATCATTATATACCTTGATGATGTCACGGTGTTTTCAAAAACAGATGAAGAGCACTTGGAACACTTAAGAAAAGTTTTCGAGAAATGCATAAAGTTTGGAATATCTTTAAACCCTAAGAAAACAATATTTGGGCTCCAAGAAGGTAAACTTCTTGGGCACATTATTTCAAAAGAGGGTATTAAGATAGATCCCAAAAGGGTTGAGGCCATATTGCAAATCTCTCATCCTCGAAACATAAAGGAGTTGAAATATTTCATTGGAAAGATTAACTTTTTGAGAAGGTTCATCCCCAATTTGGCTGAGCTCCTTAGAAACATTAGAAACATGCTAAAGAAGGAGCAAGGGGTAAAATGGACCTTGGAAGCAAAGAAGTCCTTTGAGCTAGTGAAGCAAGCATTAACCAAAACACTGGTTCTAATAAGTCCTGATTTTTCAAAAGATTTTTATATTTTTTCGTTTGCATCAGAACATACCATAGTTGTTGTTCTTTTATAGAAAAACCCACAAGGACAAGAGCAACCTATTGCATTCTTTAGCAAGGCATTGAGGGATGACCCTCTGAAGTATAACATTATGGAGAAGCAAGCTTTTTCTTTGGTTAAAGCTTTGAAAGACTTCAAAGTATACATCCTCCACTCACACATCATTTCCTTTGTCCCAAACTCAGTTGTTAAAGACATTATAACACAGGACCTAGATGGTAAGAGAGGTAAGTGGATTTTTGTTATTCTTGAATGTGATTTAGAGATAAAGCCCACTAAACTCATCAAAGGCCAAGGTCTAGCTAGATTAATGGCTGAATCCAATTTTGAGGTTCTAGATATTAATATGATTAATGCTTTGGATAACCAAGAAGGAATCTCAACTCCCGTTGTTGAAGATCATTTTATGAATTCCTCTTGGTATGCTGATATTATTTATGTTTTGCTTAATTTAAATACACCTCCTAGTTTGACAAAAAAAAAAGGCAAGGTTCCTAAAGTTAAAGGCTGTAAACTATTGCATTATAGATAGATGTCTTTATTGGAAAAATGCAAGTGGTGTATTGCTTAAATGTTTGCCTGAGTATGATGCAGAGAAGGTTAAGCACGAGTTCCATAAAGGAGAGTGTGGAGGTCATTTATACTGGAAGACAACAGCCAATAAAATTTTGAGGGTTGGTTTCTATTGGCCTACTCTCTTTCCTGATGTACACAAGATGATCATTGCTTGTCATAAATGTCAAATTTTTGAAGGAAAAAAAAAACTGCTACCCCTATCTCTGCATCCAATCACTGTTGAAGCCCCTTTTCAACAGTGGGGACTTGACTTCATAGGAGAAATCCATCCACCATCTTTTGCTCAGCATAGGTGGATTCTCACTGCCACTGACTATTTCACTAAGTGGATAGAAGCCATACCTTGTAGGCAAGCCAATGATTATGTTATTATAAAATTCATGGAGACTAACATTCTCTCCAGATTTGACTGTCCTACCAAGATCATCACTGATAACGCAACAACATTTGGATCAAAGAAGATGGTTTAATTCTGTCACAGATATCAAATAACATTGGGGCATTCCACGGCATATTACCCTCAAGGTAATGGACTTGCAGAATCCTCAAACAATAGTTTAGTGAACATAATTAAGAAACTTTTGGAGGACAACAAAAAGTCTTGGCACGCAAAGCTAGTTCATGCACTTTGGGCTGACAGATTGACTTTGAAGAAATCTATTGGTATGCCACCTTTCCAACTTGTGTATGGTACTGATGCAATTTTTCCAACCAGCCTTGGTGTACCAGTTATGAAGTTGATTCAAGAGTTTCAAACTAAAGATAATGACATGATCAGAAGAATAAATCAGACCATTCACCTTCAGCAAACCAGAGAGGAGGTTTATAACAAAGCATTGCAGAAGTAGGATAGCATTAAAAAGCTTTTTGACAAAAGAAAAAAGGCCAGCAATTTCAATATTGGGGACAAAGTTTTGAAGTGGGACTCAAGGAGGGAAGACAAGGGAAATCATGGAAAATTTGACAACTTATGGCTTGGCCCTTACTCTATCCATTCAGCTGCTGGTAATAACGCCTATTTCTTGCAAGAGTTGAATGGAGCAGAGTTGTTTGGGGGTCCTGTCAATGGCAGGATGCTTAAGCATTATTTCTCTTCATCCATGTTATGTTCTGGAAGCCTTTTTATCTTTTTTCTCATTGTAAATACTTCATCCTTCATTGCATTCAAAGTTATAAAAATCAAAAAACACAAAAACAAAGAAAGAAAGAAAAGAGGGCAGATTGTGAAAACAAGAAAGGTACATCCCCATACCAAAAAGAGAAACAAATATGAAAGTGTGCAAGCTTAAATGCCACTCCTAAAGAACACACTTCTGGTTAGTCAAACAACCTAATCTTGACTAATTAGTTTTAAATTTTCTATTGATAGGATAGTGAATTCGATTTTCCAAACTATTTAATCTTGGCTCATCAGTAGATAGTTTAGGATAGAAATTAAAGGTTCAAACAAGCTCAAAATATAAACCTAAAATTCCCAAAGAGAATGACTCAAATCTGTTTCAAATTCTGAGTCAAAAAAGATGTAAATCTGGTTCCAACTAGGTCAAAATCTGAACCAGTTGACAAAGGAAAGACAGCTCAAAACAAAAGTCAAAATAGAGTTGTAAAAGAGATGAAGGAAATGCTTTGAAATTTCAGATCCTACGCCTTCCATTTTGTTTTAATTTTCTGAAAAATAAGATCTATGTGTAGCTTGTTTTTATGCCATAGATTAGCAATAAGTTAGACTGTTCAATCCTGATTTGTATGCTTTTAAATTTCTGTTGTAGAATTTAGAGAATAAAAATTTGTTGGACAGTTTAATCCCAACAGATAGTAGATTAGGTAGAGAATCATATGGGCTCAACTATTTAAACTAAGTCCATGGAGAAATAAGGAGTAGAGATAGATTAGATTTCCTACTTTCAAAAGAATAAAATGTTGTAAAAGAGTTTTCCAATCCAAGTGCACTCTAATGAAGAAAAAATGTTAGATCTGTAGGATTGGGTAGGTAGAAAGCTTGTTGATGAAATATCCATTGTTTTTATTGTTGCTAATATGTTTTCAGAGCAAAAGAAGATCATTCAAGGAAAGAAAGGCAGCCCAATGGATGAGGCACTGATCAGCCTCCTAGAGAATGCAACTCTGAAGTTCTTGATGCCTTCAAGAAGGCGCCATCCCCAAGTGGAGCCACTGTTAGCCACCTATAAAATTTGTTATACCAAAAGGTGGCTAAATCATTTTTTGAAGCCTTCAAGGAACAAATTTTATTGCAAAAAGTGTTGGCTCTTGAAGACTCTTGAAGGCCTCATGCCTATGTTCAAAATCTTCCCTACTGTGCCCATTTTACACTTTGGAATTCTGCTGATTTCATGAGAAGAAATTGCTGCAAAATTATCTTTTTTCCCTTTCCTCACTTGAAAAATTAACCTCCATTTTTCTCCCCTTTTCCTCCATAAAACTCCTCTATTTGTATGATTCCCCTTCTTCCATTTATGAAAATCATTTTTACAAAGTTTAAAACTCGTTTTTGAACTATATCAAAACCCCCAAAATCCTTCTAAACATCTTGAAAATGTCCTAAAAAACAAGTATTTTGACTATGGCTCTAAGCCCCTTTGGGCTAAATCCAAACCATTTCCCCTCCATATGCCCCAGCCCTAGAACCAAGTGCTAAGGTCCTAAGTGCTTATCGCGTCGGAGCAACTCACGGAGCACATTTGTTTGTGCGTTAAACAAAAACTCTAATGCCAATTAGCCCTGTATATTATAGCCCTCGATCATATTTCATTTCATATAGACCATGGCTCTACAGATGGGCGCCAAACCGTATTATAAATATATATTCTGCCCCCGAAGCAATAAAACCTTTATTTATATTAATTTTTTGGGTTTTCATATATCATAAAGGTTTCTGCCAGTGCAAATCTTAATTCGCTCCCCACCGTCGATCTGATCTGCAGATCGACGGCCCACAAATCAATTGCCCTGGTGGTCCCCACGGTCACTTACTATTCAAAAACCAGAGCAGTTTGATCGCACCACCTTTGTGGGATAAGCTGTTTTCCCCATTTGATCGCGATCAATGCCACCGGCCGACATGTGGCCTTAAGCAGTTTTGAAAACCCACCCTCCCCATGCGTTAAATGTCGACTATGGGTTCAGCGCGATATTGATGCACGTTGTCCGATCTAAGGCCAGCTCATCGGACGGTGATCGCGCTCAAAAGGAGCTCGGGGGATGAACTAAGGTACGTCTCATTTATCAAAACGTCTCCATCGTCGATCTAATCTGCAGATCGACGGCCCATAATCAGTCACCCTGGTCCCCAAGGCCACGACAGCAGTCAGCGGTCCCACAGAACTTGTGGTCCCAACGCCTAGTCAGCATACATGTCAGCGCACACGCGACAACAACCGATTGGAGCAGGTCTCATTTGATTGCTCGCATAGTCATGAAATCTAGACTTGGGGAGCTTTATAGGGCGGAATTCATAGAAATTTCAGGTCACACTTGGGCTGACGTCAGCAGGCCCCAAAACGAACCCGGGGAGCTTTATATGGCGGATTTCATAAAAATTTCGGGTCACAAACACCCTGACGTCATCAAGTCCCTTTTGTGACCCAAAATGGTTATACATCTTGGTTTTATCGGGAATTTTTAAGTCTGTATATTTTCCTCCCGAAGCCCACTTTGATTTTTCATTCATTTCTTCTTCCGCCAAAGGTTTAAAACCTTATTCCTTTGCATTTTCGCCATATCCCCGTAATGTGACCATTTACACTGTGATTTCTCCCGATTTCCCCTCAACCGTCGATCTTTGTACGATCGACGGATCTGACTTATTGTCTTCCTCCGCTCTCCTTTTGACCTCCTCTAATAAATCTTCTCTATTGGCTGATGCCATCCAACGGCCATGCTCCCTCCTTACAACCTCTGTCGCAGTAAAACCCAAAAACGCAGGATTTAATAATATAGTTTTGTATTTTACAGGTGTTTGAATGTTTTTCCGTTATATTAAAGAGAAAGCTGAAGGCTGGGAATGACGATTCCCGTGCCTTTGATTCATCAAAGGAAACCATTCGCAGGGCTCAAACTCTACATCTTGTCAATGTTTCATGAGGCATTGATGCCATATGAGCCCTGCGCGGCCTGCACATCAAAAAAACATAGTGAATAAATCACAAACAAAGAGTATCAGTGTAAAAGATGAAACATACCAGAACAGGAGATCGACGGATCTGACTTATTGTCTTCCTCCGCTCTCCTTTTGACCTCCTCTAATAAATCTTCTCTATTGGCTGATGTCATCCAACGGCCATGCTCCCTCCTTACAACCTCTGTCGCAGTAAAACCCAAAAACGCAAGATTTAATAATATAGTTTTGTATTTTGCAGGTGTTTGAATGTTTTTCCGTCATATTAAAGAGAAAGCCGAAGGCTGGGAATGACGATTCCCATGCCTTTGATTCATCAAAGGAAACCATTTGCAGGGCTCAAATTCTATGTCTCGTCAATTTTTCATGAGGCATTGATGCCATATGAGCCCTGCACGGCCTGCACATCAACAAAACACAGTGAATAAATCACAAACAAAGAGTATCAGTGTAAAAGATGAAACATACCAGAACAGGAGATTGAAGACAAATATGTGGGGATTACGGTTAAGATTGATTATCAAAAGCCTAATCCTCCCAATTAGGACACAGTTAAAAGAAAATATTAAATTTTTATCAGACAGAAGGCCTCCACCGCCACATCTGAGGCAAATTTATTCCTCCCAGCTACCACAGTGCCACCTGTGCCTCAAAGCATTCAAACAGAGGCCGAAGTTATTGATCAAGATCATATATTTGCCTCAGCGTGTAGAAATTTGAATAACCAATATATTATTCACTGAGATTCTCCTGATCACACACTACTTTAGCTTCATGCACAATACAGAATCTCTTCTACCATTGTTCATTATATGTGGAAATAAAATCAATTGCATGCACACATTAAAACCATAAACAATCACACATATGAACACAGTATTTCATGGGAAAGCTTAAATCTGAAAACCCCAACTATCTGTATATTATATGTCATAGAGATCATGTAACAATCATTGTACAAAGCTCCTCACAAGCTCTCAGCACAACCTCCAATTGCTACACACTAATCAATCTAGATCTAGCAAAGCACATGCTCCAATCTCTGCCACCTGACAGCCAGCATCTATTGTGTAATCAATGTTGTAGAATGGCTCATAAATAACTTCGAACCACCTGGATTGTACTGTGTAATCCTCATTGGCTTCTCCAATCACTGGTTGTTGCAAATATGCAACAATATAGTCACAACTGATAGTTAACCTGTTCTTTCACCTATCTCTGCACTGGTCTCCACTGAAACTGTCCATGCAAGTTAACTGATGCATTCTTTAGTTGATTAATGAGTTTATAATTAGTGAATTAATTAATAATTAATTCACACCACTCTTCACTAGTGTATTAATCAGTTAGACTAAATACAACTAGCTCAGCTATGTTTAGATTAGTTAAACTGAACACAACTCCATTAACTCCTCAATCAACTCCACCAAACTCTGTCACATGAGTTATAACTGAAGTATCCATGCTATAGCTCTACTTAACCCTCAGGAATAGCGTAATTCCTTCTATCAGCTCCTGTGCCACATCTGTGCACTTAACTGAAGTGCTCCAAGAGAATAAGATAATGTTTATAGTCCAAATATTATTAAGAGCTAATAATATTTGACATATCTATTTTTAGACTGGAAATCTAAAAATATATTCTGCCCAATATGTCTAAAAGTAGAAGTCCATCTATTTTTCCAACTTGACCAACCATCCACAAATAGCATCCTGCAACTCATAGAATATGATCCATATGTCTAAAAATAGACTTTGCGCCAAAAATAGCCTGCGGGCCCACTTATTGAAGGCGACTTCTTTCCACTAAGCTCATCATCTTGTTGCAATCTCAACACTCCCTCTCAACAAGATGAGGATTATCTGCCACCCCTATCCTACTTCTGTGGTATTTGAATTTGCTCCTGGTGAGCGCCTTCGTCAAGATATCAGCAACCTGATCCTCCATGGGAATGTATGAAAGTAACATGATCTTCCACTGCACACAATCTCTAATATGATGATACTGATCCATGAAGCCATGCCGCCTCAACTCATCCTCCTATCTATACCATGATCCATATCCCGATGTGCCTCTGAGATATCTCAATACATGCTTGCCTACCTTCCAAAAGAGCTTGGTAGGCTTAACCATAGCTTGTGAAAGCTGGTTAACAGCATAGCATATGTCGGGTCGTGTATTTTATACTACATAAGTGACCCCGCAAGTAGCACATGGACTCAAATGTAGCACTCGTAATTAGAGAGCGCATCCTCCTTCCTCCATCCACCAGGAAGAGGAGTATCAACAGGCTTGTAGCCATGCATGTTGAACTTCTCGAGTATCTCCCAGGCATACTTGCCTTGAGAAACAAACAGTCCATCACTACGCTGCCAAATTTCCAATCCTAGGAAATAATGAAGGAGGCCTAAGTCCTTCATCTCAAACTCTTTTGCAAGATCATCCTTGCATGAGAGTATCAACAGCTCATCACCTGTCAAAATCAAATCATCTACATGCAAACGCCTCACTCTTGGAGAATCCCTCCACCACAATCTGGCATAGATTCGGATCCGCCTCACTCTTGGAGAATCCAAGTCCGGTGAAATAACTGTCTATCTGTGTGTACCAAGCACGAGGTTCTTGTTTCAACCCATACAACGCTCTCTTGAGCCTACACACACGCGACTCGCTGCTGAAGATCTCGAAACCTTCGGGCTGCTCTATGTACACCTCCTCCTCAATCACCCCATTAAGGAAAGTAGTCTTCACATCCATCTGATGAATGTGCCACCCCATCTGCGTTGAGAGAGCAAGAATCGTCTGTATGGAAGAATACCTTGCGACAGGTGCAAAGGTTTCCTCATAATCGATCCGCTCAATCTATGAGAAGCCTCGGGCAACAAATCTTGCCTTGTACTTCTCCACACTCCCGTCAACTGCCTGCTTCACTTTGTAGATCCATCTCGAACCCACCACTAATTTCCCTTCCGGCCTTGGGACAATTTCCCATGCACTGTTTCTGAAAATTGAATCATACTCTTCCACCATGGCATCTACCCATGCGGGATCCTCCATAGATTCCTCAAAAGAGGATGGATCTGTCATGATAAACTTGCTCATAAGAGCCATGTATCCAGTATACCGATCAGGTGACTGTCTCTGTCTACGCTGTGATGTAGGTGCTCTTACAACCTTCTCTGCATCTTGAGCCAGTCGCTCAGCTTCTGTAGTGCGCTTCTTCCCTCTTATGGTTGGCGCTGCATGAGAGGTCTCTTCCACTCCATGAACCTCCTCTTGTGGCTGATCCACATCCAGAGACTCATCTTTAGGAACTAATAACTCCTCATCTGCATGCAAGTGTGGCTCCCTCTCAAGCGAACACTTCATGGCTTTCTCCTCATGAAATTTGATATCTCGTCGCACAACAGTCTTGCGACTGTTTGGAAAATACACACGATAGTTGTGGGGTGTATCAGTGTACCCCACAAATATCCCAACCTCTGCAGTTGGCTCCAACTTCTTCCTAGCATCCTTCGTCACATGAGATGTAGCAGGAGTGAACCAAAAATCCTCAATCAAATATCGGGCCTCTTACCCAAAACGCCTCCTCGGTGTACTCATGCCAAGTATCCTGTGGGGACAATGGTTTTGCACATATACTGCAGTAGTGCATGCCTCAGCCCACAAGTGTATTGGAAGGCCCTAATCATGCAACATCACTCGTCTGGCCCTTGCAATCGTTAGAACACGCTCAGCAACCCCATTCTGCTGTGGGTTATGAGGTGTTATGAGCTCTCTTCGAATTCCTTCTGCACTGCAAAAGTCCTTGAATTCGCCAGAGATGAATTTACCACCATTGTCACTCCTAAGAGCCTTCCCCTGCTTCCCCGATTCTTTCTCAACCAATGCCTTGAACTCACAGAACTTTGAGTATGTCTCGCTCTTCTTATGCATGAAGATCCGGCACTTACGAGAAAATTCATCAACAAATATCACATAATACACGTGATTTGTTGTGGAAGCTACTGAGAAAGGTCCACACACATCTGTGTGAATTCTCTCAAGGATCGTCGTGGTGTGACTATCCTTCTCGTGAAAGGTGGATTTCAAAAATTTTCCCAAGGTACATCCCTTGCATTGATCTGACTGCGCAAGAGTACCCTTAGGAAGCCTAGTAGAAATTTGCTGTAGTGTCTTCAGAGCTCCATGGTGAAGGTGGACCAATCTCTGGTGCCACAACTCGCCATCATCTCGGCCTCACCACTCATACACTTGTGCACACCGCCATTCTTTGTGACCATCTACCTGATTGATCTTGAATCTTAACTAGAACCCATTTATCCTTGGTCTACGGTTACTCTTGCGCAGGAAAGCCTTTCCTTCGCTAAATACAACATCATATCCCTTGTCTTCTAACATCGCCATAGAGATCAGATTCTTCTTCAATCCTGGAACATGCATCACTTCCTTCAATACGAAGGTTTTACCAGACTCCCTCTCAAAGGAAATGGTACCGATACCGGTCGCACTGTATCTACCATCATCGTCCATCTCGATGTGCACTCGAAGATCTTTCTCATCCAGATCAGTAAACAAATCTCGATCTCCTGTCATGTGAAAAGATGCACCACTATCAAGAAACCACATTGAACCCATCACACTTGAGACCAAGAATGAGATCAACGAAAAATACAGCTCAAACTGTGAGGCTAAGGCCTCTCCAGCTGTAGATCCAAAATCCTGCTTATTTTTCTTCTTCTGTGGACAACTAGTGGCGTAATGTCCGTGTTGGTGACAGTGAAAGCACTTCACCTTGGACATGTCCTGCTTCTTTCCTTTCGCACCAGATTGAGAAGCATGCTTCTTGCTCTTCCCCTTATTTGCTTTGGTAGCCAAAGCGAAATTTTCTTCATCTGAGTTCTTTGATGAAGATCCATCCCTGGTACTTCGCCTTATCTCCTCTTGCACAAGATCCGACCAAAGTCGCTCCCATCCTGGCAATTTATCCCGACCATTGTAGTCTTGATAAGAATGCCAACTCTTTTGAAGCCCAAGGAAAGCCCGAGCTCACCAAGTCCTCGTATTCAACAGTTTGACAGCAACCCCCACACTTCCCCGGCTCATCCACGCATTGGATGAACTTCGTGAGGTACTTGGGCATACTGTCGCCTTTCTCCATTTTTATGTTCCTGAGTTTATCCTTGAGCGCCAACTTCCTCTGGTCACTCTTGCTTTGGAATAATTCTGTCAATGCTTTCTACATCAAGAATGGAGAAGCCTTTCCATGAAGGTTAGACACTATGTGATCCTTTACACCTTCCAACAGAATTCTTCGACACTTTGCTTTCTTCTTTTGCCATGCGTCAAGTGTGGCAGCATCGCTAGAAGCAGGTTTTGGAATTTTTGCATCTATGAACTCCTTCAACTCATTGTCATCCAACATTGCCTCCATCCTGTCCTTCCATGCAATATAATTCGAGCTACCTTCAAGGGCATACTCCAATCGCAATCCGTTGAAAGACATCTCAATTTCGACACCAAGAAAACACTGCTGCAAATTTGAATTCCACCAGCACAAAACTCAACCGCTTCAATGTTTTGCAATTGCTCCAATGATCAATATTGATTTGATACCATGTAGAAATTTGAATGTGATATATTATTCCAATATTCTCACGATCACACACTATTTTAGCTTCATGCACAATACGGAATCTCTTCTACCATTGATCATTACATGCGGAAATAAAATCAATTGCATGCGCACATTAAAACCATAAACAATCACACATATGAACACAGTATTTCATGGGAAAGCTTAAAGCTGAAAACCCCCAACTATTTGTATATTATATGTCATAGAGATCATGTAACAATCATTGTACAAAGCTCCTCACAAGCTCTCAGCACAACCTCAAATTGCTACACACTAATCAAGCTAGATCTAGCAAAACACATGCTCCAATCTCTGCCACCTGATAGCCAGCCTCTATTGCGTAATCAATGTTGTATAATGGCTCATAAATAACTTCGAACCACCTGGCTTGTACTGCACAATCCTCATTGGCTTCTCCAATCACTGGTTGCTACAAATATGCAACAGTATAGTCACAACTGATATTTAACCTGTTCTTTCACCTATCTCTGCACTGGTCTCCACTGAAGCTGTCCATGCACTGAAGTTAACTGATGTATTCTTTATTTGATTAATGAGTTTATAATTAGTGAATTAATTAATAATTAATTCACACCACTCTTCACTAGTGTATTAATCAGTTAGACTAAATACAACTAGCTCAACTATGTTTAGATTAGTTAAACTGAACACAACTCCATTAACTCCTCAATCAACTCCACCAAACTCTATCACATGAGTTCTAACTGAATTATCCATGCAATAGCTCCACTTAACCCTCAGGAATAGTGTAATTCCTTCTGTCAACTCCTGTGCCACACCTGTTCACTTAACTGAAGTGCTCCAAGAGAATAAGATAATGTTTATAGTCCAAATATTATTAAGAGCTAATAAGATTCGACATATCTATTTTTAGACTAGAAATCTAAAAACAGATTCTTCCCAATATGTCTAAAAATAGAAGTCCATCTATTTTTCCAACTTGACCAACCATCCACAAATAGCATCCTGCAACTCATAGAATATGATCCATATGTCTAAAAATAGTCTTTGCGCCAAAAATAGCCTGCGAGCCCACTTAGTGAAGGCAACTTCTTTCCACTAAGCTCATCATCTTGTTGTAATCTCAACACAGCGCATCCAGAGAGTTAATTCTACAAATAAAATTAATGACAAAATATCAGCAGAATTACTTTAATATAGCACAGAGCCTCAAAAGTCAACAAAGCTCCCATCGAGCTTAATCTTAGATGTAAAACAATTAATACAGACAGAAAACATCTGTAAACTTCTCCATTGAGCCCCACAAAGGCTGAGAAGTCATTAATCTATATTAATTATCGTGGGAGATATTTTATCAGATCCCACCTCCTCATTCTTCTATAAATACTACTGGAGAAGATGAGAGAGGGGTTGGTTGAGTTGGTTGCAGAACTTTGAAATATACTTGAGCTGAAACTTCTAATTGTAAATAGTGTTCACTGGCTCTTGGAGCTCTGCTTGTGATAGATAAGTTAGTCTGGGAAGTGTAGATGATTTCTAAACTAAAGCATTGGACTTAGAGCTGTAACTAGTTTGGAGCATCAATACAAGCTGATTTATGGGATCCTAGTCTATGTCGACGGTGATGTTATTTCTTATTGTGAATTGTTATTTTATTTCCGTTTTCACTGTGTTCATCTTCTCTTATAAAGAACAACATGCATAGAGTTAGGACCTACTGTATAGCAGTACCCTTCTCTAACTGAAAATCTTTATCTTCATGTTTTCTTCCAAATCTGTGTTATTTAGGAATAATTTAATTCAGTCTAAGCATAGGAATGTTGGCGTTCCCTCATCCCACTGTCTTCGCTAAATATTGTTCTTGAATGTTATTTTCATTTCATGTTCAGTAGAGATGAACTAAGGAAGATATGGTGTGCCCTGGTCCTATTTTTATCCTTAAAGATTGTCTGAATGTTTCCCTTGGAATGTGTTGAAAGCTGGCTAGTGTTGAAACACTTACTAGATCTTAGGCCATCCTTTGTTATCTTTGTGTTTGTCTTGAAATTTACCAAGTAGAGCACAGCTAGGAGAGGATTTGTGGTGAGCCCGGCCTGCTAATTTCTCCTCCAACAGTTGCCTTCAAGTTTCCTTTTGTTTTAAAATGCTTTTATATTGAAAGTACATCAAAAGTAGGCTAGTTTAGAAGTACTTACCTGATCTTAGATTACTTTTATGTCTTTCTTAAGTGTATGTCAAAGGCTGGCTAGTTTCAAAGTACTTACCAGATCCTGGGCTACTCTTTGTTCTTCATTTGTTTAATTCCCCTTCTTTTTGTATCATTTCATTCCATAAATCAAATTTCAAAGAGATCCTTAGACATAGATGACTTGTCCCATGGACCACTCTTGAACTTGATTGTTTCAATTAAACCCTATTATGACTCCATAGCCCAATGGACTAAAACCTGCAATTATCTATCTTCTTGGTCAAAGCTTGTTCTATTTTCTTGCAACTTCACACCTTTGAAACTCTTTGCATTTAGAACTTTCCACCTCAAATAATATTCATGCTCAACCATCCAAAAATAAAACAAACCCTCGGCCTTCATAACTAGCCTAATATCATTACCCAAGACTTCAAAGACAAATCCATCTTTGCACTTATTGAAGAGATCCCTCTCCGGATTCAGGAGGGCTAGATCCTAGAATCCCAAAGTGGTTGAAATAATTTTCTCCCTGCAGTTGGACTTTTTCCAATCTTGCTAATTACAGGGTGCTAACATTCTCATTATTTCCCAACAAAGAGGGATCACGGTTATGAACATCCTTAGGGACTCCCTCCTTATTGTAAAACATATGGTCAACAATAGTGTAGCTCAAAACAATAAATTGAACTAATCCATGGAAAGAATCAAATGTCTGTGCCGGAATTTTGAAAAATTTCACTTCTACCACATTCTATGAAAATTGAATTGGGAGCCAGACATCCAAGCGAATCAAGCATGTCAAATAGAAGAGAATAGGAGCCTAGTAAATGGAAATGAAGGACACTACCCCATTCCCTAGTCATGATGTTAGAAAGTAATGGGTTTATGGAAAAGTTCCTCTCACTTAGCAAGAACATAAACACCTATAAAGGGATCATAAGGACAAAATTGGAATTTTGTGAACTTAGCCATTGTATCATGGCCCTTTATTTGGCCCTCTCCCCCCGGCCCCCCGCTACTTCCCCTCCCTCCTTCGCTGGCTCCCTCCCCCTTGCTCCCATCCCCTCATTTCTCCCCTTTCCTAACCTTGTCTCATCCCTATTTCTCTCGCCCCCCTTAACCTTCACCTCTGCTTCCCCTTTCCTTTCCTTGCCACCCTCATTCTACATCCTCGCTCCTCCTCTCACATTTGATTGAAGACACGTCGGGCAAGGTGCAGGTGGCACTGTACGAGTGACTTGAGATTGTCGTGCGAACCATTAATGTAGAAGGTGGCATTAGTATTGAGGCGTTCATGACACATGGCGTTATGAAGGATATCAGTCTGGGAAATCTCTGATTTCAGTCCCAAATTCAAGTCCTTTGCATGATCTATATTATTATAAAAAAGCAAGTTTCCTCTGATATTGAGCCCGAATTAATGTTGCAGAGGTTGAGCGGATGGCTTGTGCAAGTGAGATTTAATTCACTCCAGATCAAGGTCGTTTCAAGTTGCACAAAAATAATGGGAGTGATATGGGATCCTGGAGGTAAGAATTCGTCCATCAGCTTCAAATTTCATTTTAAATTGAGGATTTGCAGACAAATTTCCAATTGTGAGAAGGTTGAGGCCCTGCACTAGGGTAGTAGTAGGATTCATGGTTATGTGAGGGGTTTTTGGTGGTCCTTGGTGAATTTTTTGTTCGACCAGGGGTGGAGTATTGTGGTATTGTGTGTTTTGGATGTTGCCTATGATTCTGAAGTGGGTAGGGGGCATTCTGTCATTTTGCGATTATGTCTGAGGGAAATTTGGGGAAGGCTCTGTTATTTGGAAGATGTGTCTGAGGAGGAGAGTTGCTTCCATCCATGGTTGGCTCTCCTAGCCACAGCCTAGCACTCAATTCCGTGGGTTGTTCTAGGTTCTATGGCGTCTGGTGTTGGGAATTGGCATCAAAACTTAAAGGAGTGGCGGGGCGTCCTGAGTTAGTAGAAGCAAGGGGGTGGAATTCAGGGGAATTCTTGAGTGAGAACCTGAGAAATGAGCTAGAATACTGGTTGGCATCTGAGAAGTGTTGACATCCAGAGAAAGGCACAATGGAACCCAAGCATTGGGGTTTTCGTCGTAAGCTCTCTGAGAGAGTGGCAAGCAGAACCGAATGGATCCCTCCCTTGGCAACACTCGCACCCCACTTGTGCACACCATGTGAGAGAGAAAATTTTGAGATAAGGAGAGGTATCACAGGGATGAGGAGGAGTTTTCAGTTGCAGCAAGAGGAAGCATGTGCATGGAGCGAAAGGAATGTCGAGAAAAATCAGAAAATCTTCAAAGTGGAGGATGAAATTTATTCTTTCCACAACGAGATTGAGGATTTAGAAATTCATCTTGTAGAGAAAAATTTCATCTCTGAAGAGGAGTTGACAGAAATCGACCTTAACTGAACTACAAACCCAAACAGTTAACCAATTGTTATATTTTCATGTGTAGCTATAAATGTGTTTTGTTTCTCGACAAATATTGTAAAGTCTATAATATAATATCAGCAATAGCAATGCTCGATTTTCTAACGCTAAATAGTTACAATTTTGTAACTCTAAATAGTTATTGGGTCAATTCAATAACAAAGGAAATCAATTTGCCCATTTTTTACATCACTCTAAAATGTAATCACCCAATTTTAACCCCAATGTATTAATTATGTATTGTAATTAATACGTAATTACAATACTCTTTCCTGTTAAAAAAATAGTAAACATAAAATTAAAATACAATTATAGATATACTCTTGTATTTTTTTAAATATTTCTTTCTTACCTTTAGTTTGCCATCATCAACTACTTTACAGCCTATTGGTATTGCCGCTAAACCATTCCTTGCATATTTTAATTTACCGGGCTCTAAAATAAACAATGAGTATACATGCTGCCATACCATATAAGGTTATGAAAATTAGATGGAAAAAAATTAAAATATTAAAATATGATATTAATTATATTTTAAATAAAAATACATATTTACACTGAACAGGAAAACTATATAATATATATATTCCTGAAATATTTATTTCATGTGTTTAATTTGTCATCATCAACCACTTTCGAATATTATGAATTTTTACTGCCGCTTATGAATCTGTCCTGGCACACAGTTTTAAAGACCATAAATATTTATTTTCAATATTTAATATACTATCATTAACCACTTTACAATCTCTGCCACTTACAGAAGCAAACAAAAAACCATATTTTAACCAGATGAAAAAGCTGGTAAAGACTGCCATAAACAGAAGGAATATATAACAAAAATAAACCATGATTAATGTGCAAAGCAAAGGAGCAGCACTCATGGTAATTTATTATTTCTTAATAATAGTAATCATTTCATATGTAGGAGAGCATATGCAGCACTTCCATATATTAAAGCTCTCATACACTCATTTATTAGGCAGAATGTCTACTGTCTCTGAAACCAGCACTCAGTCAGGGTCTTGAGAATCTAGTTGCTTGGGCCTGCATTCAAACACATTGAATTAGAATTTTTAGAGTGCAAAAGAGTAACTATAATGAAGAGAATAAGCAAAATAAGATTAAAAATTAGTAGATTAATTATGGACTGCATTGATTATGGAGATAGCTTACACTGAGGGGTGTCAAGACCGCATTCGGAAGGCAATTTCATGGTTGTTTCAACGAGGGCGCATATACAGTCGGTATTGGCGGTCTGCAGAACAGCACAGCATTCGGGAGTGGGGTCCTGCGGGTTGTTTCCCACCGCAGGGGCGCAGGGACTCAGCGCCTCTGCGGTGGCGGCGCAGTCATCACTTTGAGCGGCGACGTGATGGTTTTGCATGGCCACCACCACCACAATAAATATCATAGCCGCCACCACCACCACGCTCCCGTTTGAGACCTGAACTTTGGCCATTCTGATAAATCTTTTAATAACGGCAGAACTAACTACTCAAAGAAAGTAAAATCCACAGAAAGTAATCAAAGTGGTTTGATCAAATGCGGTGTGTATCATGGCAGCCCCTGCTATGGATATTTATATGAAAGGTTTGAAAGCAATGTGTGCGCGGCAAGTTGTGTGTGAATCACCTGCTTCCATGGCGGAGGATAAATAATTTAGTCACGCATTTGGTTGAACGTAACTACTAACTCCTCTACCTCTAATCATTCTTCTTTTGCCTTGGCAAGTTCAACAACAACCGGGCAATCACGCTTCTGCATCTTGTTTGGTAACAAAACAAACAATAGGAATTTTTTTTTTTACCAAAATTAAGTCCATACAAAATAGAAAACAATATAATTTTTTTTTTACTAAAATTGTGTCTAAAAATGTTTAATTTTAAACTTTAAAATTCATATTAATTTTGATAATATCTTTCTCATTAATCAGATTTCTCATTAATTAGATTATAAGTTGCTAGTGACAGATTTAAAATCATGTAATATGATTCATCCCCATCATATGTCGAAAATGTTAACTATGAATAGATCTAATGCATAGTTAACTATTCAATCAACTTAGATTAGATGGAAGTGAATGGTTTACCATTCCTTAACTTCAAGAAGATGAAATTGAATATATTTTATCACAAATCTTTAATCCAAATAATTAGAACTTATTTATATATTTTAACTATGCATTGCTAAAAAAAAATTGTTAAAATATAATAATCATCAATCCATAACAATGTTACATTGCTAAAATAAAATAAAAATTATTTAAATTATAAAGAAATTATTATTATTATTATTAAATAATAATAAAAATAATATATAAGTTTAAAAAAACATATAGAATAAGACTCTTAACTATAGAAATTTATTTTCACTTTATCATGGATATTCTTAATCCACAAATAGGCTTTTTTATAATATATCATGGGCTAATATCATGGTTTATCAATATCACACGTCCAAAAAACAATAACTCACTTCATATGACACTTGTTCATTTGATTTTTTTTTAATTATTCAATTTAATTAAAAGGCCAAAGGGCATAACTACTTTGAAGATAAATATCATCCTTTCATTGGTGCATAATACTATGAATATTCTATCTCTTCTTGGTCCAAATTCTTTAATGGCACATTCGTTGGTAAATCTCACTTCAAATAGTTCCAAGAATCCTTTCTCAAATTTATGTTATAGAAAATTTGGTTGGAAAGGAATAGTGCAACCTTTTGTGCACTATATTTGGAAGCCTCGACCCAAATAAAAGTGACCATAACCTAGCTCATAGGGGACAAGAATGCTTACAAAAGCTCGAAGGATTTTCCAGCAAAAGGGTGGCCACAATATGTAAAAAAAATTGTACTGACTACAGATGGCTTCTCAAATTGTCTGATCAAGATCTTGCAAATTGGAAGAAGAAAAGAGCAAGTTGGATCCTTCATTTTTATGGTTCTTCAAAAAAAACACAGGAGTGTGTAATATTCCCAATTAGCAATAGCTAATTGGAATATTCAATTTTTGTCAATTTTGCCTTAAGTGGTTAGCTTAGGAATAAACGTAGTTAGATTATGAAAAAAACGTGAGTAAAAGGGGCCACGAATAAGACGCACGTGGTAATTACGGAGGGAAGACAAATTGGGCATGCAGCAAAGAGGTAATACCATGGTATCAGGAGGGGAGGTGCACGCAGCAAGGAAGATTACAGTGGTATCATGGGTTGAGATGGCCGAAGGATTCAAGAGCAGCCAAACGCTATATTAAGGAGATAATGTCTTCATTGGGGAATCATGGAGAATTTATGTATTTCGAATCTGGTCATTGTGACTACTGAGCACGCTGGATTTTTAACCTATCTGCAGCGCTGTTTAGCGCATTGAGTGTCTCCGTTCGGAGATCTCACCCTCAACCCCAGGGGACTACGAGTGCCTGCTCTGGTGAGGTAATTCCGTCAGCATTTGTGTAGGAAGAACGATATGATGTATTTGTTAAGGATCAGCGTGTTTATTAACCACGCCGCACCTGTGGAGGATCCTCGCGTTCATTGGATGCGCATAAGGACGCGGTCCGTAGTTGGGAAGCTCTGGGTGTATTCTTGAAAGATCGTGGGTAAGAGATCAAGCGCAGGAATAACAGCGCATCTATTGAGGGAAGTTCTGGATCAGCGGGTGATTTTAATATTGCAGATCACAACCAAAGGAGGCGTGATTAATTGGAGGAAGGCACAGATCCATAAGGGGGCCCATCTGGGCAGCGACACTGTTGTTTGTCATCAGTTGGAACACAGATCTGAGTCACAGCTATCCCATGCAACACAGATCTGAAACACAGCAGCATTCTGAGAATAGACCTTGTGCAAATTTAGATGCTCGATCACTTATTGTACTCCTCTGTATTTTTCAGATTAATAAAATGGCTCAGCGCTCTCTTATTTCTTGAATATCTGTGCATACTATTGTATGCCTGCAATCTGTTATTTCTTCCCTTTGCATCTTGATTTATGTACCACTTGTTGTGTTTCCCCCACACTCTTAGACAGAGTCTGGAAAGGGCCAGATAGCCTCCAGATATCATCCTCTTTTCATAGGTGAAATATCTAGTAAATGCCCTCCCAGTCCATCTCTGGTTAGAGTTTACTGTGTTTTACAAATATTCCCAAAAAGGAATATTACAGTGGTATCAGAGCATAGATCTGGCTCAGCCTTTGGAGCTAGTAGTCTATGTCATCGGAAGAAAAACCCTACATCTGCCACAGAGGTAGGAAGTACAGAGATATTGAGTGCAGGTTGAAGAACACCTACGGAGAAGGAGATTGTGTTCGGGTAATTGACACAGAACAGGAGGATCCTGTGGTAGAAGCAGAGAAGAGAGGGTCAATGGCGGATGATAGCGATGCAAAACAGTTTGGGGAAGCACTCCTCAAATTAGTGCAGGATCTGGCAAAGCAGATAGAAGTAATGGGCCAA
Source organism: Pinus albicaulis (assembly GCA_034641835.2). Classification (NCBI taxonomy): domain Eukaryota; kingdom Viridiplantae; phylum Streptophyta; class Pinopsida; order Pinales; family Pinaceae; genus Pinus; species Pinus albicaulis. Next base: position 777,289,505 of record CM076583.1, on the reverse strand, counting down.
AGATTCATGGCTATGGAAACTAGATAGCGTGAAATCCTAAAGGGTTTCCATGTTGATGAGGGGTCGGACACATCCCACCATTTGCAGGAGAAGGTTGGCGCTCCACACCCAGCATCACATGCCCCCGTTCGTGCTACTATGCCCACTTTTCTGAGTATAGATACGGGGTCAGGAGCACAAGAAGAATCGGACCGTATAAGTGAGTATTTTGCTGAGTACCAGGCAGCTGGGCAAGAGTTCAGGGATGCCATTTTATTTAAAGACTTTGTTGAGATCAAGCGGGACAGCAGACCCCGCGACCATCATAAAGGGCACAGACATTATCATGATGGGGATACCCAGCATACAGCAAGCCGATTCCATTTGCCTACGTTTGATGGTTCATCAAACAGTTCGGCAAAGTCTTGGGTGGAGAAGCTGGATGTATATTTCCAGCTCAACCAAATGGCAGAAACAGAGGCCATCAAGGTGGCCACGCTGCATTTGGAGGGTGAGGCTCAGGATTGGTGGTTCCATGGAAGGGTGACACTTGGGCATTCCTTCGTGACTACCTATGTCGAGTTCACTCGGAGACTGATTGAGAGGTTCGACCGAAAGGAACTAGAGGAGCACTTTGTTGAACTAACAAGGCTCAAACAGACTGGGAGTCCTGAAAAGTATATTGCAGATTTCCTAAGGATTTCAGTAATGGTGCCAGATCTATCCGCAACACAGATGATCTATATGTTTGTGGAAGGGTCGACAGAGCCACTTCGAGGACTAGTCAGATCCACTAGACCAGCCACACTCCAGGATGCCATTGGCAGGACTAGGGATTTGCAGGATGCCTTACCCTGGACCAAGACATCTTACCCCCAGAAACCGACTTTCCAGCCAAAGGGGAAGGATGTAAGGATTTTGCCCCCAAAAGGAATCAGGGGAGGGTACAACCCGATGATGATGCCCAGAGGGAATTGAAGAAGAAGAGGTTGTGCTTTACCTGTCAGGAACCATGGGCACCAGGACACAGATGTGCTGCTGGCAAGGCACATTTTATTGAGGTATTCTCTGAGAGTAGCGGGGAAGAGGATGAGTATGAGAATGGGGAGGCAAGAGACAGTCAGAAGGAGCAAGATCATTCACCACCCCCACCTTTAGGGTAGGAGGTACAGCCTTTGCACCCACAGGGGGGGGCCTTGCAGCATTACGAGGAGTACCCAAGTATCTGACACTACGAGTCCGAGGGACAGTACGTGGGCAGCGAGTTTTAATCCTAGTAGAAGTGGGGCAACCCAAAACTTCATCGATGCACAAATGGTTGGAAGGAGAGGCATACTGACAGAGAGCTTCGATGGATTTTCAGTATTGGTCCCAGGCGATCAGACGATGCAGTGTGCCAGGTATGTTCCCGAACTGGCTGTAACGATGGGAACCTACATAGTAACCGACCACTTTTTCGTAGTTAACATACTTGACACCAATGTGGTATTGGGTGTACAATGGCTGATTACTTTGGGAAAAGTCACCACAGATTGGGAGGCCTTGGAGATGGAATGGGATGACAAGAAGATCGGGAAGCACGAGAAGATACGTGGGATGCACACTTACCCACCTCAGACTGTTTCAGCTCATTGGATGGAGGCAAACTTCTAGAAGGGAGACATAGAGTGGGCAGTTGAGTTGCGGGCATCAGTGGCAGGGGCTACCAGGCAGAAATTTCATCCAGATATACAGGCCATCCTCGACAAGTATGAGACGGTATTTGGAGAGATACCGTTGGGACAGCCACCAGATCGGGGGTTTGAGCACACTATTGAGTTAGAACAGGGCGTCCAGGCTGTTATTACCACACCCTATAGGCACCCCAAGGCTTATCGGGATGAGATTGAGCGGGCCATCCAGGAGTTGCTGAATCTTGGACATATTTGGCCTAGCACCAGTCCTTTTGCTTCTTCGGTGGTGTTGGTGAAGAAAAAGGATGACACATTGAGAATGTGCATTGATTATAGGGCCCTAAATAAGAAGACCTTGAAGAACAGGTACCCCATACCGCAGGTTGACGAGCTGATGGATGAGCTAAGAGGAACTCAGTTCTTCTCAAAAATCGATTTGAGATCCGGGTACCACCAGATTCTCGTGAGGGAACAGGACATCCCCAAGACCACTTTCAGGTGCCCTTACGACCACTTTGAATTTTTGGTCATGCCTTTCGGGCTAACTAACGCCCCAGCTACTTTCCAGTCATGCATGAACCATATCTTCCGCAGTCATCTGAGGAAGTTTGTGTTGGTCTTTTTCGACGATATATTGATATATAGCAGGACTTGGGAGGAGCATCTCCAACATATAGAGGCAGTATTGCATATCTTGGAGGAGCAACAGTTTTATGCAAAGCTCTCCAAGTGTGATTTTGGGATGACGGAGATGCTGTATTTGGGACACATCATAGGAGTGGACGGAGTGAGGGTCCACGAGGAGAAGATCAGGGCCATCAGAGACTAGCTAGAGCCAAGAAACGTGACGGAGCTTCGAGGATTTATTGGCATCTGCACCTATTATAGGAATTTCGTCAAGAATTTCTCTCAGCTTGCGGTACCCCTTACAGATCTGACAAAGAAGGGGGCATTTAGTTGGTCGGATACAGCATAGCAGGCTTTTGGCAGGCTCAAGGAGGTTATGAGCAGTTGTCCAGTGCTTGCATTGCCAGATTTTACACAACCTTTTGTTTTGGAGTGTGATGCGTCGGGAGAAGGGATCGGTGCAGTCTTGATGCAGGGAGGCCACCCTATAGCCTTCAAGAGAAAAAAGCTCCTTCCTCATGAGCGATTGTATCCTATATATGACAAGGAGATGTTGGCCATTATGCATGCATTGGCCAAATTCCAACAGTACTTAGTGGGCAATAGGTTCCGAGTAAGGATTGATCACAACAGCCTCAGGTTCTTTTTGGAGCAGAAACAGCTACAAGAAAGGCAACAGAAGTGGATCAATAAGATCCAGGCCTATGAATTTGACATTGAATATCTCATGACTCACCATTATCCGGACATTAGGGGTTTAACAAAACCTACCAGGCCATCCGAGAGAGGTTCTCATGGAAAGGCCTCAAGGAGGACGTGCTCCGGCATGTCAGGGAGTGCGAAGTTTTCCAGAGAAACAAGGGGGAGATGAACCATCCCGCAGGCTTGTTGCAGCCTCTTCCCATTCCAGAGGGGGAATGGGAGAGCATTTCGATGGATTTCATCAAAAGGTTGCCCACGGTGCAGGGCAAGGACTGCATATACGTCGTCGTTGATCGACTGACAAAATACACACACCTTTTTGCCATATCCGCACACTACACAGCAGCACAAGTGGCGGAGCTGTTCTTTAAAGAGATTTTCAGGTTGCATGGTCTTCCCAAGACCATCATCAGTGATAGGGACAGTCGCTTTATGTGCAGATTCTGGCAGGAGCTCTTTTGGCTGGTAGGGATGGAGCTAACACCAGGCACCAGCTATCACCCACAGACAGATGGGAAAACTGAAATAGTTAACAAGTGGTTGGAGGGCTACTTGCGTAACTATGTTAATGGGCAGCAGAAAGCATGGCTGAAGTGGCTACATCTGGGGGAGTATTGTTACAATAACACATATCATATGTCCATCGGTATGACACCATTCTATCATTTGTATGGGTACCATTCTTTATCTTTTGTTGATATGATGTTGGGTGCTAGCAAGGCTCCAAGAGCCAAAGATTGGATCCATGAGATTCAAGACATTCTCCGCGCTCTCAAGGATAACATGGCTACAACACAGAACTAGCAGAAGTGGTATGCCGATAAGCGACGGATTGTAAGATAGTTTGAGGTAGGAGACTTGGTATACCTACGATTACAACCATACCGATAGTCATCACTGAAACAGAAGGGAGCTGAGAAGCTCAAGCCTCATTTTTATGGGTCATACAAGGTGATACGCAGAGTTGGACAGGCTGTGTATGAGTTGGAGCTGCCCCAAGGCAGCAAGATTCATAATATTTTTCACGTATCATGTCTGAAGAAAGCATTGGGGTGGTAGGTGACCATAACAAAGGAGTTGTCACCTACAGATGATGAAGGGAATTTGGTATTACAGCCTGAGGCAATTATTGATGCCAGGGAAAGGCAACTACGAAACAGAACCATCCGGGAGTTCTTGGTGAGGTAGAAGAATTTTCTGGATGAGGATGCGACTTGGGAGAATGAGAAAATCTTAAAGCATCCATCACTATAGTTGCTTGGGGACAAGCAACACTCTGCGGGGGGAGACTGTAATATTCCCAATTAGAAATAGCTAATTGGAATATTCAATTTTTGTCAATTTTGCCTTAAGTGGTTAGCTTAGGAATAAACATAGTTAGATTATGAATAAAACGTGAGTAAAAGGGGCCACGAATAAGACGCATGTGGTAATTACAGAGGGAAGCCGAATTGGGCACACAGAAAAGAGGTAATACCATGGTATCAGGAGGGGAGGCGCATGCAGCAAGGAATATTACCGTGGTATCATGGGTTGAGGTGGCCGAAGGATTCAAGAGAAGTCAAACGCTATATTAAGGAGATAATGTCTTCATTGGGGGATCATGGAGAATTTATCTATTTCGAATATGGTCATTGTGACTACTGAGCACGCTGGCTATTTAGCCTATCTGCAGCACTAATTAGCGCAATGAGTGTCTTCATTCAGAGATCTCGCCCTCAGCCCCAGGGGACTTCCAGTGCCTGCTCGGGTGAGGTAGTTCCGTCAGCATTTGTGTAGGAAGAATGATCTGCTGTATTTGTTAAGGATCAACGTGTTTATTAACCACACTGCACCTGTGGAGGATCCATGTGTTCATTGGATGCGCAGAAGGACGCGGTCTGTAGTTGGGAAGCTCTAGGTGTATTCTTGAAAGATCGTGGGTAAGAGATCAAGTGCAGGAATAACATCGCGTCTGTTGAGGGAAGTTCTGGATCAGCGGGTGATTTTAATATTGCAGATCCCAGCTAGAGGAGGCGTGATTAACTGGAGGAAGGCGCAGATCCATAAGGGGGCCCATCTGGGTAGCGACACCGTTATTTGTCATCAGCTGGAACGCAGATCTGAGTCATAGCTATCCCATGCAACACAGATCTGAAACACAGCAGCATTCTGAGAATAGATCTTGTGCAAATTTAGATGCTTGATCACTTATTGTACTCCTCTATATTTTTCAGATTAATAAAATGGCTCAGCGCTCTCTTATTTCTTGAATATTTGTGCATACTATTATATGTCTACAATCTGTTATTTCTTCCCTTTGCATCTTAATTTATGTACCATTTGTTGTGTTTCCCCCACACTCTTAGACAGAGTCTAGAAAGGGCTAGATAGCCTCCAGATCTCATCCTCTTTTCAGAGGTGAAATATCTGGTAAATTCCCTCCTAGTCCATCTCTGGTTAGAGTTTACTGTGTTTTACAAATATTCCCGAAAAGGAATATTACAGAGTGGCGAGAGGGGAGGGGGTGTATAGCCTTAATGGAAAATTGAACACAAGGTATACCTGGGGATCGGGGACCATGAAAAAAACCAAGTTCAATTGCACGATCTCCTCATTGAAAAATACCCGAGTATCCAACATAGTCATCCTTGGAGACCCTCTTCTATCTCATCATCTCTACAAAGTAACATTTCCCAAAGAAAGTCGTCTTGAAATTCTAATGAGAATAATTACATTATTTCTTGAAGCATTCCCTAAAAATCATTCTTCCATATCCTATGGAAGTAAAATAGGGAGGCAGATAAATGTGTTAACAAAGCTCATCATCTCTACGTCAGGAAACTAGAAATAAATGGAACCCTTGGATGGTGCAATCTACCATAGCTTAAATAATCAGTTCATGGTTCTCAAGCTCAATTTGATTCATTTCATTCATAATACTCTTGAAATAAGGTGAAATCCTCCAACTTTAAGTAAAATCAATAATACACAAACCACACAAGTGGCTAGGATCATGCAAAGGCTCGTTGCACCTCATGATGTCAATCACACACCCCCAAATTGCATGCACATAGTCAATAAGTTGCCTTTTATGTACCAAGCTCCATCCTCCCTTGCTTGCATGAAAAATTCTCACAATAGGCGAAAGGTGATTTGGATGATCATTCCAAATCTTCTCACATCTCAATAAAACAAGTAGTGGATCGTAATCATGACTCCTCCCTTGCACAAGCACATCTGATTCAATGTAGGTTGGATTCTTAGGTAAGAATTCTGACTTCTAAAGCATATTAAGGGGGTGCAATGGAGGATTGTAAGACTATAACTGATTCTAGTGAATATTTGTGGAGTACCTTTCTGCCCTTTGGATGCTCTGCTTGAAAATTTCTTATGGGTGGGTGAATTACTGGAATTTTGGGTGTTGCGTTCATAATTGGATTGGTTTGATATTTATTTGAATCCCATAGGTAGACATGGCAAGGCGAGTATTCACAAGGATCCATATATATTTTCCTATTGGTGTGCCTAGAATTTAGGAAATTCCCTGCGCCATGGATAGACTTCTAGAAATGTGTGGGTAGACTCAAATCGTCCCTTGGTGGTGAGTTACATTTTTGGTTGTCACCCTTTGAGCCTTATTGGAAACAATTGTGATTTCCTAAAAAAATTGTAGGAATTGACAATTGGTGAATACACAAGAGGCAATATGTGGAAAAGACCACTTGATCAAGTTTATAGTAGCCATGGCATTGAGAATATGAATTGCACCAGTTTAGACATAATAGCATAGCAGAAGAAGAAAATAGATGATTTGAATGTTCAACCCATTGTTCTAAATTTGAATATTCAAGATTACATGTTATCCACGGTCCAAGAAGAGAACCTTTCTCTCCATGAGAAGCTCGCTAGGTAGGAAAACAAATTAGAGGCCCTCTAAATTCAACTGATGACTATTCAAGACCAAATGAATTATTTGATTGCTCACACATATGATAATGAAGGGGAAGTTCTTATCTACGACGATCAAAGTTTGAACCTCAATAAGCCATCCAAAGGATAGTGTTTCCATTGATTGTATTCTATGTTGCCATGTAAATTTTGTCTTCTGCACGGTCAATTTTTTCATGTATATATTTATCAGAGAAACATATAATATAATATAGTATGGTGTCATATTAGAAAACTATTAGAAGTCTTTATAAGTTTTGACGGGCTAGAAAGTGAATATATTGTAAACTTCCCAAGTAACAATTATGTCAGGGCACAAATTTTAATTAAATTTTACTCATTTATGTTAAAAGAAAATACTGTGAATATTTTAGAATATTCCATGGAGGTCAATTCTCTACCATCCACCTAATAATTATTGATAATTAAATTAAAATTATGAAAGCCCTATTCTAAAATAGACATTTTATCAATGTAACTATCCTATAAAAAAAACATTAAAATCCACATTTACAAACCATCCACATAAAATATTAATTAATTTTATAATAAAATAATATTCTTTAACAAATTATGTCTTTCACATTATTATTTATTATTATTACGTAATTATATGTTGTTATTCAAAAAATGGTCATACACAAGTCTAAATTCATCTTAATTTTGGATTTATCGAGGGCTTAGAGGGATCAAATCTTTCAAGATGCAAACCAATTTTTTAGTGTAAAATTTTATGAAGGTTTGCACCTCAAGAGATTTGATGATTAAGGATCTAAGCTAGTCTCAATAATGGGTGATAACACAAAATTTGTAGATGATCAACATTATTTATATGTTTAAGATTGATCATTTCGAATTTTATTCACTTTTTTGAGTTAATTGGTGAAAAGTATAGAGAATATTGTTAAAAAAGATTAATATCAATCTATTTTGTTTGGTTTTTACTATAATTACACAATTTAAAGATGATCAAAATTTTGTAAATGCATAAGTAGAAACTTTCATTAAATTTAATTGATTTTTTATCTTTTTACATTCATATACATGCCTTAAATTTGTAAATAACATTAAGTTAGGTTTCAAAAAGCTTTCATAAAATTTTTAAATTTTGGGAATTTTCTCTTTTCATCTTACCAGCCTAGATCCATCTTAACTCCTACTAAGAGAGATCAAATTTATTTTAACTCTAGAAGAGGTTTCCATTCCAAGAGATTTCATCCCTCTCAAGAGTCGACACTTAGTAGATCCAGAGTTAATATGGATCTCAGATGGTGTTGTTGCTGCGACAACACCATCCAAAATTTTGCGTACACTCAAATTTTAGAGCCTACCATGGATCTTGCAATTAGTCATTCCATAGTCACTTTTTGGTTAGTTTATGCCTTTTTATCTCCCTCTTGGATTGGAAGTGTTGAAGTCACTTGCACACACATGCTTAGTCCACAATAAATTCATGAGCACATTCTTCTACGCAAGCTTGGACAAGCATAGTATGTTCCATTAGGATCGTGTTCGTGCAATTTCCAATCCATGTAGAAAATCAGTGCGCACTCAGTAAGGACAGTTTCTCACATTCTAGCTGTGTTTTACTTCCATTTCGGTGAGTTTTGCAAATTGTCACTTTCACGCACCGTTGTTTTTACAAATGTCTTTTTCATGTTTTTAGTTGTCACTTTTGCTTTCCTTTAATATAATTAGTTTCATTTCCATGTTATATTTGATTTGCATGTGTTACTTTCACTATCGTCCACATATTGCAAGAGTCCTTCACACTTTAGAAAAATCTCGTCTTTCGGCATGTTGGTTGTCGCAACATGTAAATAAGCTTGTTCTGGTGGTTCCAAAAGTTCATATTTGTGTAAAAGAGTTCTTATAACCTTATAAGTACCTATTGCTCTCCTTTCCAAATTTTTGAGCTTTGTTACACAAGTGTCATCATGGTCGTCACAAAGCGTATCTTTAGCATCGCACTTGTCGTAATTAGCCGTAAATTTGTGGCACAGAGGAAAACACTTTTCTCATATGTCATAATCCGAAATTAATTTCTAGTTATTGTTGTGCTAGTTTCATTTCAGGTATAAACTTTTCTTTGCATTGTTTTACTTATCCTTCATGAGTTTGTTTAAGGGCATGTAATTGGAAAACATTGTACTTAGTGAAATTATGAAATTTTTATAAGCTTAAAAAACATAATTTTAAATGACAGAGCAGAAGAAATAGTAAACACACCAAGCACATATAACAGAGCTTACCACAAATAATTTTGATAAAGGATTTCACGCCTCCTGGGCTATGTCTCCTTGGTCCAGCTTCATAGTGTGACCTTTGTATTAGCTTCAAGTGTGCTCAAATTGCTATTAAAAGCTTCAGAACATATTGGAACCTATTCCAATGAGTTTAAAACATCATAATCTCCCAAAAATGACTATTTTTTTGCTGAATTTGGACTCTAGGTGCTCTGGAAATGACCCCAGCACCTAGTGGACCTAGCCATAAAAAATATTCAAATGCATAAAAACACCTATATATGACCTTTTCTGCCTCTAAAACCTACTCCATTGAGTTCCTATCATTAAAATTATCCAGGAATGACTTTTATTGAGCTCAATTTGGTCGAAAATTGAGTGAGTTATGACCAAAACCAAATTTGCCCCAATTTCTCCTCCAAAATTGGAGAAACTGCCAGTTAAAATTCTAAAATTGGAAATACCGCCAAAATTGGCGCTGCCTCTGAAAATTTCGCCAATTTAAATGTTGAGTTAATTAACCGTTAAGCACAATTTGCAGCGGATAATATAGGCTTAATTTTTAATCGTGCTTTACGCGCTAATGACCTATTAATGTCATTAAGCCACATTTAAACATTAATTAATAACCATTAAAGAATCTATCAGATCAACGGTTGGCACCTGGTCGCGTTTTTGTGGTCACATGGGGATGGGGTTGGCCCCCTCCAACCCCCAACGAGTCGGCAGTTGAAATTTAAATACAAGCGGAAGTCTATAGGGGTAAGAAACACCACAGAGTAGAGATCGTATTGTGTGCAGTTTCCCGGCGGGAGGTCACGAGTTCGAGCCCTGACTCCGCCATAAAAATTTTTGTCAACACACAAAGAGGTCCTTCACTATATATGTCAGTTCGCCAACTTTAACTTGCTCCAGATTTGCATAGTGGCTCTCCAAGCTTAGTCACATTCCGCCAAGTGGGTTTTCAACCTTAGGATATAAATATATATGTAGACATTGAAATATATGTATGTAATATATATATATATATATATATATATATATAGTATGCCAATTGTAACCCAATGTCAACATTACCATAACAATAATTTGACCCCCATAGGTTAGGAGGTGGCCCACTAGAGAGGACACGTGGCACCCTCTGGTTGGGTTTCACTCCAACCCTAAAAATTTTCAAATTCCAACTTAGGAAAAAATTAAAGGTCATTGGGAAAATTTTCTCTTCACTTAACCCATCTAGTGAATCTAAAGACGACATTTTTCATAGTGTCACCGGATGCAATCTGGAGAATAATCCTGCATTGTTGACTATACTTGCCACGTCAGCATTGTACCTGTTCGACTAATTTTTTGCCTATTTTGGAAAATGAACAACATACGATAACTCAGTCATAGGAACTTGGATTTTGATGAAATGAGTTGCATTGGAATCCTGGCAATGAAATCTAGCTGGTCGTTCAGGTTTGAAGCAATTTTGAGCACTTTCAATTTTTAGCTAAAACTTGAGCTTTAGATCATTCCTTCCCACTAGAAGCCTTTTGGACCCCAAAAGAAATTATCAATTGTTCAGCAAGTGAGGGTATAGCTCCCTCACTTTTCCAATCTCCAACCATTTTACCTTTGAAGGATTTTGACCTTTGAGTCCAACTCTAAAGTATTCAACATTCCCTCTTCTTGAAGTTTTGATTCTTCTGTCAAGTATGAGATCTTGTTGAATTTCATCAAGATATTTTGGTGAGAAATCATCTATTGATGGCAGCTGAACATGCTCTCCTTGATCATCAATCAAAGGAGGCTCAAACAATCTCAAATTCTCAACATTAATGACATAATAAATTTTCATATAAGGAAGAAAATCTAGCTTGAATGCATTTGTAACAATATTTTCCAGAATTTTAAATGGACCATAATGGATTGGTTTGATATTTTTACCTTCCCCTTGCAATCTTTCTTTGCTTATGTAAAACCAAACTTCATCTCCAACTTGGAATTTGTGATCAACCCGATGTTTTTCATGCCTTGCCTTGTAGCTACTTTGACTCTTCTCAAGTTTCTCTTACACTGTGTGATGTACCAACTAAATTTTCTCAATGAACTTTCTTGCTTTATCTATGTCACTATTTCCATCTATAGCAACATCTTTCTCAAAGATAAATTCCAATGGCGATCTTGGCAAGTAACCAAAACATGCCTCAAATGGCGATGTATTTGTGGAAGAATGTTTTTCCCAGTTGTATGCATGTTGTATGCAGTGTAATTGTTTGTCCCACAACTTGGGATGCTTTGTTGTAATAGCCTCTTAGAAAATGAATCACAGTCATATTTACCACCTCTATTTGACCATCTGTTTGCGGATGAAATGTTGTACTCTTCTTCAACTTTGTATCCATCATGTCCCATAATTTTGACCAAAAATTCCCAACAAATCGAGAATCTCGATCACTTATAATAGAAGTAGGAAGACCAAAATGGATCCATACATTTTGAAAGAAAATATTAGTGGTTTGTTCAGTTGTAATAGTTTTCCTACATGCCATCAAAATACACATTTTTCCGAACCTATCTACCACAACATACAAACAATCATGACCTTTCCTTGACATAGGAAGGCCTCCTACAAAATCAATTGATATGCTCTCCAAGGATGAGAAGGAACTGGAAGTGGTGTGTACAAACCAAGCTTCCTATTGCTAGGCTTGCTTGTCGCATATAAAAAACATCCTCTAATAAAACAAGAAACACTTGCATTCATGCGTGGCCCATAACAACACCTTTGCAGATGCGCTATTATCATTAGGGTAATTTTGAGGTCTAAAATGGGCCTCCTAAGAAAAATATACAACAAAAATAAACTCTAAAAGAACCAATAGGATTCAAGATGATGATGTCAACCATGGGGGAGGATTCACCATTTTTGGAGTAAAAAAGTAAAAATATCAAAAAATAATAAAATAATAAAACTACTTTTTCAACTCATATTTTCAATTTATCTCCCTAATTTTTCACTCAAATTTAGAGCAGGAGTACTTGTTGGATGAAAAATTTAATTCCTCATCCAAGGAGTACCCATGTTGCATACTTTCCTTTGACCCTTCTACACGAAAAATCAGAAATACATGAACACTTGTGTTTATAATCACTTTTTTCATGTATTTCTCATTTTTTGTGTAGCAGGGTCCATCAAAAGTACAAAACATGGGTACTCCTTGTATGAGAAATAAAATTATGCATCCAACGAGTGTTTCCCCTCAAAATTTGAGTAAACCCATAGGGAGATAAATCGAAAATACGAGTTGAAAAAATAGTTTTTCATTTTTCCCCTCTAAAATTTGATGATATAATCAAATATTATTTTATTATTTCCTCTATTATTTTATAATTTTCTTAGGAGGCCCATTTTAGACCTCAAAATTCCCCTAATGATTGCCTACACCGAAATGTCCCGCAATCAATGATGTGTGTGCCTCCCTTATGATATTGTTTCTTTCTCCCTGTGGTATACATAACTTGCCCAAGTGATACAACAAACTGTTATGCAAATGATAATCTAACTCTTCACTTTGGTTTCCCTTACTCAAGTTCTCATACACATCTTGAAAATCACTATCATTCACATATTGTTCAATGTAACTTTCATGCATAATAGAAATGTGCTTGACAATAATAGTTGAATTTAAAATAGGCCTAGAGAGCATATCAGCTACATTATTGTAAATTCCTTTCTTGTACCTGATAACCAAGTGAAATTTTTGTAGAAAACCCATCCACCTGAAATGTCTTGATTGCTGCAATTTGGACTATGATTGTAAGTACTACAATGGCTGATGGCCGATATGGATAATGGTCTCCTTTCCCATCAAGTAATGCTTCCATTTATTTACACTTTGTACCAATGCATATAACTCTTTATCATATGTAGGATATTTATTCACAGCTCCATTAAAAGTTTCAAAATGAAATGAGATAGGCTTACCATGCTGCATGAGCACTGCTCCCATAGCATAATCACTTGCATCTGTTTGGATCTCAAATGGCTATCTTAGATCTGGAATCGCTAGTACTAGTGTTGAACTTATCTTTTGCTTTAAAGAATCAAATGATTTCTGCTGCAAATCTCCCCAATGGAAGACTTTCTTTATGCTTGTCAATGCATGTAATGGTGTTGCAATGGAAGAGAAATTAGCAATAAATTTCCTCCAATATTGTGCTACCCCTAAAAAGCTTCTTACCTCGGTAACTGTTCTGGGCTTGGGCCAATTCAAAATGACCTCAACTTTGGAAGGATCACTCTTCAATTCAGCTCCTCCAACTATGTGTCCCAAATGTACCAATGAAGTCTTACCAAATTCGCACTTTGACATCTTAAGAAATAATTTCTCTTTTCTCAAAACATGAAGTACCTTGTTCACATGCATGACATGTTCTTCTCTTGATTTGCTGAATATGAGTATGTCATCTAAGTAAACAATGACAAATTCATATAGAAATGGTCTAAGAACATCATTCATCATTCTCATAAAAGTAGCTGGTGCATTTGTTAATCCAAACGGCATAACTAACCACTCATACAATCCTTGTCTAGTTTTAAAAGAAGTTTTCCAAATGTCTTCTTTAACTATCCTAACTTGATGATAACCACTTCTCAAATCTAACTTAGTAAAATACTTTGCATGTTTTAACTAATCAATCAAATCATCAATGTGTGGAAGTGGGTAGCAATTCTTTACTGTGATTTTTTCAGTGAACTGAAATCGATGCACATGCACCAAGTATCATCCTTCTTTGGAACAAAAACTATTGGAGAACCACATGGCGAAATACATGGGCATATGATACCTTTATTCAGCAAATCTTGGATTTTCTTCTTGATTTCCAAACTTTCCATAATTGACATGCGATACATACCAATATTCAGAAGTGGAACATCTTGCTGCAGCTGAATCTCATGCTGAATTCCCCTCTTGGGTGGCAACCCCTTTGTTTCTTGAAACATCTCACGATGTTGACTTACCACATCAAAAAAATCAGATTTCAATTTTCCATCACATCCTTCAAAATATTCATAGTTAGCATCTTCCTTTTTCTTGATCATAAGAAGCACAAAATTTTTACTTGCATTTACTAGCCTCTTCATTTGCCCTGAATTAACTAAAGAGATATTCAATTTCTTGCAATGAGCTCTCACAATATACTCCACTCCATCTTTGATCAAGATATTTGTTCTCATGAGGGTATAATACCGCTTTCCTGTCATACAATATGGACTTCCCAAGATAATCCTTGAAATATCAAGTGGTACAACATCTAACTCAACTTCATCAACAAAGTTTGCAGTAATAGAAAATATGAAAATACATTTCCTTGTCACCTGTAAATTTGCATTGTTAAATATCCAACCCAAAGGGTATGGCTTATGATGAGGTACAGTTTCAAGATTCAGTTTTTTAACTAGGTCTTCTAAGATCAAGTTTGATTGTGACCCTGTATCAAATAAGGCATCAATATTTGTATGATTAGAAATTACTCTAACATGGAATAATTATATCCTTGTATCTTCATTTGAAGTGTTATTGTGACTGTTTGAGGTACTAGAACTTGCACTTGCTATTTCTTCTTTTCCCTTGTTAACCATGGCAACTATATTGGTTTCATCTCCTGAATTAGATCCAAGATATTTTTGTGTGGTGGCAGTCATATTGTGTTTCCCTTTATTATTTGGTTTCTTTGGTCTTAGTTCGAGATGTAGTTTCCAACAGTGAGCTTCATCATGCCCCTCTTTGGAACAATGTTTGCATGTTAATTTCTCCCATTCTTGCTTCACACTTGAAGTCTTCTGTCCCTTCCATTTTCACCCTTTCTATTTTCCCTTACCCTTGAATGGCTTCTTCTTACTACCCTCTTCAGAAATGTTTTTACCCCTTGCTTCAAGATGCGTGCCTTGCACACATACTTCATCTAAGCTATTTGGGTTAAACATGAGGATAGTGTGTTTTAAGTATGAATGTAGAACCCCTATATACTTCAAGAGTGTATCTTGTGAATTTAAGTCTACTCCAAGTAATAAAGTTCTTTTCCTAAACTCTTGTGTATAATCTTGCACACTTTGACCTTTTAGTTGTCTAAATTTTTTCCAACACATTATTGCTTTCTACATATAGGCTAATGGATATAATTCTCTTTTAATGGAAGAAATTAATTTGACCCAAGAAATGGAAATCTTACCATAGATGCGCATTTCCTCTTGTGTCTTTTCCTCCCACAAAACTAATGTTGCTCCTTCTAGCCTTAATGAAGCAAATTAAATTTTAAAATTGTCTTCTTGCAAATTTTGAATTCTACAGTAAACCTCTAATTGACGAATCCAATTATCTAGTCTTTCAACATTAACTTCTCCATTATATGTAGGAATTTAAAATTTGATGTCCAAATTGAGTAACAAAGTCTTACCTTTTGGGATCTTGGAATGAGTATGGGTGTGATTTTTTGTAGTGGAGGTGGAAGATGAAGATGTTGCTGAGGATGATGATGATGGTGGTGGTGGAGAAGAAGGTGGTTTTCCACCACTAGCTTTTGAGCTCCTCTCTTCGTCCTTTTTACTATTTGAAGATTCTTCTCTATTAGGGTGTTTTGAACCTTCTCCAGTTTCCTTTTCCATAAAAGATTCATACATAAATTTCACCATCCTTTGCATTTATTTGAACTCCTTGACATCCTCTTCTTTATAATTTTCATGAGTTCCTTCATGGCCTGACATTTTGGCTATAGATTCAAGCACTATCTCTGCAACTTGTATCTCTTCAACCACTTCAGCATCTTGTGCAACTAATTATTCTTATGCTTCAAGTTTTTCCTTGATTGGTCCTTTGGGCGAGGATGATGATTTCTCAGCCTTCTTCATTCTTGTCCTAACTTCTAGACTAGCTATTAGTAGCTTCCCTTCTCCTCTCTGCAATCTCCATCTTGTAAGCATCAGTAATTTTGCACTATTAAAACCCTTCACGTAAAACAATCAAGAAACCTTGTTCTCTGATACCAACTTGATCTGAAATTACTTGCTAGTTATTTTTGTGCTAGTCTCATTTCAGATATAAAATTTTATTTGCATTGTTTTACTTATCCTTCATGAGTTTGTTTAAGAGCATGTAATTGGCAAGCAATGTACTTTGTGAAATTAGGAATTTTTCATAAGCTTAAAAAACATAATTTTAAATGACAGAATAGAAGAAATAGTAAACACAGCAAGCACATATAATAGAGCTTAACACAGAGAACTTTGATAAAGGAGTTCACCCCTCATGGGCTACATCTCCTTGGTCCAACTTCATAGTGTGGCCTTTGTATTAGCTTCAAGTGTGCTCAAATTTTTGTTACAAGCTTTAGAACCTCTTGGAACCTATTCCAATGAGTTTAAAACATCATAATCTCCCAAAAATGACTATTTGTTTGTTGAATTTGAACTCTGGATGCTCTGGCAATGACCCCAACACCTAGTGGCCCTAGCCTTAAAAAATATTCAAATGCACAAAAACACCTATAGATGACCTTTTATACCTCTGAAACCTACTCCATTGAATTCCTAGCATGCAAATTATCCAGGAATGACTTTTATTGAGCTCAATTGGGTCGAAAATTGAGTGAGTTATGACCAAAACCAACTTTGCCTCAATTTCTCCTCCAAAACTGGAGAAACTGCCAGTTAAAATTCTAAAATTGGAAATACCAACGAAATTTGCGCTACCTTCGAAAATTCCACTAGTTTAAATGTCGCGTTAATTAACCATTAAGCACGATTAGCGATGGATAAGACATTTTTAATGTTTAACCGCACTTTACGTGCTAATGATGTATTAACGTTATTAAGCCACATTTAAACATTAAATAATCTCCATTAAAGAATCTGTTGGATCAACGGTTGGAACCTGGTCAAGAGTTTTATGTCATATGGGGAGGGGCTGGCCCCCTCCAATCCCCAATGGGTTGGTATTTTAAATTTAAATACAAGTAGAAGTCTATAGGGGTAAGAAACACCCCGAAGCAGAGATGGTATTGCGTGCGGTTTGCCGGCGGGAGGTCAAGGGTTCGAGCCCCGACTCCGCCATAAAATTTTGTACCAACGCAAAAAGAGGTCCTCCGCTATATATGTCAGTTTTCCAACTTTAACTTGCTCTAGATTTTTATAGTGGCTCTCCAAACTTAGTCACATTCCGTCGAGTGGGTTTTCAACCTTAGGATATAAATATATATATTGAAATATATATATATATATATATATATATATATATATATATATAGATATATATATATATATATATATATATATATAGAATGCCAATTGTAACCCATTTTCAGCATTACCATAACAATAATTTACCCCCCATAGGTTAAGAGGTGGCCCACTAGAGAGGACACATGGCGCCCTCTGTTGGGTTTCACTCCAATCCTAAAAAAATTTCAAATTCAAACTTAGGAAAAATTTGAAGTTCATTAGGAAATTTTTCTCTTCACATAACCCATCTAGCGAATCTGAAGACGACACTTGTCACAGTGTCACTAACTGTAATATGGAGAATATTCCTGCATTGTTGATTGTACCTGCCACATCAGCATTGTACTTGTTCTACTTATTTTTTGCTTGTTTTGGAAAATGAACAACAGATAATAACTCAATCATACAAACTCGGATTTTGATGAAACGAGTAGCGCTGGAATCCTAGTGAAGAACTCTATCCGGTCATTCAGGTTTGAAGAAATTTTTAGCACTTTCAATTTTTAGCTAAAACTTGAGCTTTAGATCATGTCATGGATGATCTATTTTGTTGAGTCGTCAAAGTGTTCTAAGTGTGTGACCACAGTAAAATTTTTATCACCATTCATATTAATCTCAACGATCCCACTCTTGTCCATTTTCGGAAAAATTTCCTAACTAAGCAACCTAGCTTCATTCGGCCTCCATGAGTTGTGCACTGTGCAGTTTTAGTCCACTAGTTGTGACATTTCCTCTTAATATCGTGCAATGCACAATTCCTTCCCCTCAGGATTATTGCACTACATAGTTTCTGTGCTCAACCTCTGACCTTGACCTCCAGAATTGCGTAATCCTTTATCCCAACATGGCCTTAATTGCGCACTGGGAAATCACAAGCCACAAGCTCAATCCCTAAGTGATCGGATGCTCATAATTATGCTCAAAAATCAAAGTTCTCATAATGACATGAAACTTGAACAACCACGTAGTGCTCATCGTTCTGAATCTAGCGCAACTTGTTTCGCGTGAAATGGACTCTGTATGATCCCATAAATAAGTTATGTTTTCTTTCTAAACATGCAAAAAAAAATGATGACAGGGAGCCCAGTGAGAAATCCGTACTATTGACGTGGCATGATGACTGGGCAGGGTCAATTTTGGTCAATTTTCCATCGGTGAATGATAGTATGCCAAGTGGTAGCATCTGGTTGGTTCATAGTTATGGTGATATGGAAAATTCGTATTGGTGGAAGTTTGGGCCATTGAGGAGGAGGCATGTGGATGGTCCTTAGACCGCCTCGAATCCCCCTAATGGTAGAGTGGAATTATTGGTTGAAGACCAGATGGAGGCAATGGGGTTCGACCCTATGATCTCCCATGCCAAAGCCAAGCACTTAACCACTCCGCCTACAAAATAGTTCTTAACATGTATATGTTGTCGCATGTATTTGAGGTTTGTAAAGTCCGCCATTGGGGGGAGTGTGGGCCAACCCCCAATGCACATGACCTTGACTTCAGGACCACCGGTGGAGTGCAAAGTTCTTAACCCTAAGCGTGATGTTTAAAACCATTAATCTAAAATTTATTAACCTCTAATACTCATTACTTAAATCTAATCTGGAGTTAACCATAAGCGTGGATTAAGCACTAAACATGATTAATTAACTTTAGTGTGGGTTAATTTATTTAATGTGGATTAGTTTGGCAGCCTGCTAATTTCCACGGAACTGCAACTTTGGCACCAACTAGCCCTATTCAGCTCTAGTTAACTATTTAGGGAGAAAATTGTGGAAAATTTGTTAGAGGCCATAAATTTTGGAGTTTTCAACCAAATCACGAATAAAAGAGGCTAGATGACCATTTTTTGGCATTCTAAAATCATTGGTGCAGGTTTCAGGAGCATAAAAGCATTATAAACACATCATTTTGCAAATTTGAGCATAATATAGAGGCCCAAGCAATGGAATATGGACCAAGGAGATGTAGCCCAGGAGGGGTCAACTCTTTCATCAAATCCATGTGTTTATGTGTTGTATGGTGATGTATTGTACTTTTATTTGTTGTTTTTCAGTATTTATTTTATGTTAAATTGTTCATAAAAATAACATAAAAATCACTCATGAGACTCAATCACTTGCAAGAGAACTTGAACCCTTAAGCACATATAAGACATTGGTTTCAAAATCTGAAAGAGGAATTAGCACAAAATAACTAACATACCTCCATTCAGATCATTTTTGGTATCAGAGCTTTAGGTTTGTTGTGCAAGAAGGGATATAATTG